>CM068369.1:476743596-477083596 GCA_034769895.1 Magicicada septendecula | reverse complement strand
CTTTTTTATTAAGCAAGCAAGAGTCCAGAATAAATTGAGTTTTGTGTGTGCGCGTGTCTCTACACCTAGTGTAGAGCATGCTGTGGAGTATTTTTTTAAGTTAGGAGCGATGGAAATCGTCATACAAACTTTTTTTTGTATTAACATTTCAAGACTGTTCAAACGAACGGTGAGGTCATTAACCGTAAGTGAATAAATTTAAAAAGCTGAATTTCTGCCCACAATGGAAACACGTGTTATTACAGCGATACATATGCGATTACGTCATCGACGCAAATAGAATTGCGTCAGGTAAATATATAAATTGTAGAATAACGCGGTCTCTATGAGTAGAGCTAAAATGTTAAAGTGTCACATGAAAGTTTATCATCATCATCATCACCACTCCAAGGACTAGGCCTTAGACCTGTTCCGAAACCCATCTCCACCTCGGTCTACAGACATCTTTCTTCCCAGTAGGGTGATAACTCAAGGCAACCACGCGTAGACGGATATCAGCCACGTGATTCAACTGTTCACACCATCTCCTTCTGTGATCTGCGATCTTCTGGTGCAACAATACAACGTTTAATTCGCGTCTAATATCCTCGTTCCTTTTCGGATCCAGGAGAGAACAACCTTGCGTCCTTCTTAGAAATTTCATTTCAGCTGCCTAAATCCTCTGTACGTCCCTTTTAAAAAGAGTCCATGTCTCAGTAGCATACAGGAATGTGGGGACAGCCACAGTTTTGTAAAATTTTATTCGGGTATTTCATGCGTATGTTTTCAGTGTTTATATGCTGTTACTCCCCACCCACCTTTTTGTATTCATATGTCTTAATATTTACACTCTCCATTCTGAACCCATATGTGACAGACCTCTGCGCTCGGATCGCTCGCCCTATATAGGCATCGAAACGGCAGCTTTTGGGCAGCTATGGATTGCGGGTTACTAAGAACATCACTCACGTGTCACAAACATCGACGCATTAGATCGCAAGGCGTGGCTCTTTAACGAGTCGTTTCTGCTCGCTGTTGAGTTGCGTTGCGTCTTTGCACCCGTGACAGGATTGCAGCATCTGGGTCTAAATGTAGTGCTGGTTCAGTACACATGTGCCTAATACTGGACTGGAAAACCGCCAGTCATTCGCTAGATGGCGGGGGAAAAACAGATAGGCAGTGTCGGACACTGCCGCAGTTATTTTCGTGATAACGTCAATCGGGTATAGTATATTGAAATTAAATAAAATTTTTGTTTTGAATCGTTTAATTCATTTGCAACTTACATTTATTGAATACAGGGTAGTGGTATGAGAAGTAGGATACATATGCCTTTGAAATTATTTGAATACCTCTTGCAAATGACAAATCTATACAAGTTTTCCCTTGCGTGGTTGGTTTGTCCAAATCATTCACTAGTTCAAGTTTACTGAATTTCTGAAGGTATGCACGTAAGAGTTGTAAATATTCGTCACTAGTGTTGAAATCGCCCATCAATACGAGCGGTATGTCACTAGAGCGGTATGTATCTAGTTCGAATGACTCTGCGTATTCACTGTATTGTATCAATTGGCTTATGATGAGCAGCTTGATGTCATTATAAGAGAGTCCAGGATGTATATAGATGCTTGCCAAAATTATTTGATGATTGCTGGGTATAGTTATCTTTGTTATGGCAATTTCTCCAATATGCGACCTTACACGCAACACTCCCTCGAAATGTGGCAAGAGTTTGATTTCAACTGGGATAGACGACCATTCTAAGTTGACTCTGGAGATGTACACTGCTACGCCACCACCTTCCCCCTCGTTTCTTTCACAAACATTTGGATACAATGCGAGAGAAGTCTGCCATGTCGATAGAGTCTGGGTCTCGTAACCAAGTCTCAGTGAGAACGATAATGTCCGCCTTCGGTATTAACTCGTCTGTCTGTAGGTCCCCCACATGCGCTTGCAGACTCTGTACGTTTAGATTGACTATGATGAATGTCGACATAGGGCGTGGCGGCTCTCCCGGGAGGCTGCGCTGGCATTCGCAAAATTCTTTGATCGCTTGTGTTACAGTATGGAGCCGATGACTCCCGAGGCGCTCGTATTCGTCTCTTATTTCTTTGACTGACGGCGACCCCGACCCAGAGGCGTGGTAGAATCTGTAATAATTCTTCTCATTTGTCAGATAAAGGCCCTCGAGACTCGTGACTCGACTCATGGCTACGTATGCAAGTTGTTGTTGCTGGTTCTTATTGTAATCGTATACAATCGAATCAAATGTACCACCTTGAGACTTGTGAATGGTCAGCGCACAGGTCGGAGTAAGTGGAAATTGGATGCGCCTACATTTGATTGTTCCGCCTAGACTTATATTGCTCGTCCGTAATGCTATGGGTATCCATGCTCCGTCTAATACTCCTGGCTTGCTCATTATCAAGGGCTTGCTTTTAATTTTTAAACGCCGCCCAATGTTATCTGGAAATTCCATCCACACCCGTAACGAGGGAGATGCTGTGGTAGATACAGTAGTTGAAGTGGATGGTTGATCGGTTGTGCTGTTGTCGAATATCTCAATGTGCCTCAGTGTTCCGATTGCCTCATCGACATCAATGACGATTCCATCTTCGACATCGACATTTACAGTAATCATATACGGATTCCCTGTAGCGAAGTCAATCTTGTACGGCAGGCTGCCGCTCTCTGCGAGACTCATCTTGTGTAAGCGCGTGACTGCCTTGGTGCGCTTCGCGTCACTCTTGAATCCCGTGACCAAGTCGTCTGCGATTTTCTGCATACACTCACTTTGTGGGATTGCCTGGGAGTTGAACATTTCGACTTGATGGTTGCGATGAAAGAGGCGCACGACTCCTTGCAGATGTTCACTACACCACTCGACTGTTCTGAATCTTCCCTCTATGATTTTCCTCTGTTCGACACTCAGAGCCCGGTCGTCACCTATCGCAGTCAATGTCTCTGAGAACGCTACGTTTGCCTGTCGCATGACCCGTACGAGTGGGAAGTAATCGAGCGACTGCCACAATCCGTTACCACTGATGTTTGACGAGTTCACTGGAGGGAGTTGTCTGAAATCACCGCAGAATATCATATCCATACCTCCAAAGTTCTCCCCGTACCTTCCGGTTATCTGTTGTAGTCGTGCGTCCACAGAGTGAAATATGTGACTCCCAATCATGCTGACCTCATCCACAATCACACACTTTACATTGGCAAACGCATGTCTGTAGTGTTGCAGCGTCTCGTAACTCATGCCGTGTATAGGCCTAGTCCTCGATTGCGTCAGCCAGAATGCCGAGTGCACAGTGACTCCACCCACAGCCACTGCGGCTTTGTCAGTCGAGGCGCATGCCACGTAAGAATTGTTCACAGCGTTGTGTGCCTGAGAGAATCTGTTATACGTTTCCATCGGGAGCTTGAGAGTAAATGTCTTGCCACACCCCGCTGGCCTTGTAAAGAATATCTGTATTGGCGGCTCACTCGACTCGCTCGCGTGAATTTTATATATTATTTGTAAAATTAATTCACGCTGCTCGAAATTTTTTCTTGCGCATCGACTCACAGTAGTCCTGCTTCGCCATTACATTCGATCGGCGCCCTACAGCAGTCACATTAGATGCTCGCTGTGCAATATCAAAGTCATCGCCGTTGGGCACGACACCATCAGCCTCGCGCCTCTCAAGCGCTGGCCCCGCTACACCATTAGAATCTCGCTCGTCTCGCCTCTGCTCCTCCTCAAGTATACACAGCGCCTGAATCTCCTCCATCAACGCGTCAATGTCAATGTTGTTCTGAAATTCCTTCCGACAGTTCATAATTTCCTCGCTTCGCGCGTCGTAAATCTGAAGAAACTTGTCGCGATTCAAAATGTCTCGTGCCTCGTTTCGAAATGGAAGATATAGCGTCACCATCTCCCTCTTGAAGTTGTTGAGATCGCCTATGTCGTAGTTTCGAAATCGTATGACCCTACAAACGTCGCGTCTTCTATATTCGGCTACAATATCGTCGCAGGTGTCCTCCTCTCCATCTTCTTCATCATCTTCGATATCCTTGTTACCGGCTCACCTCTTCAAGTTACTCGGCGCGTACCACGCGGCAAATTGGGCCAAGTTGATTCCCTCGAGATTTCCAGGCCTCTCCTCGTAGCGTTGAATGACACTCTTGGTCCAAATGTCCACGCTGTCTGCAGCGATGCCCTGTCTATCCATAACGGACTTGCGTTTCCTCGACTTGTAGCGCTCCATCGGCCAAACTGTAGGTATCATAGTCACGTACCTTGAGGCTTGACTCATCGGCTGCCTCAGCAGATACCACGCCGCCTCTTGTGCGCTCATCTCTACACGCTGTTCAGTACACGCAACCCGACTTTCGTGAGCAATTGTTGTCTGTCATACTCTGGGAATTCCTGGTGAAGTTTGATGAGCTCGCGGTGCAGCTGACTCGTGATGCCCCTGTTTGATTTATTGACATACTCTACAACATAGGAGGCACAAGAATACTCATCCAGAATCAATTGAAGATCACTGTTGGAATTTAAAACGGAGGCCACCCATGGGTTGAATGTATTGATGTAGATCTGTTGTTAGTCTCGCTTAAAGTACACAGTCGACCTCTTAATCGTAGAGCGCACCATGTCCAGATATCGCGGATAGTCGAGCTTGTTGTCGATAAGAAAGGTCCGCATGTCGCTGTAAATACTAGTCTCCAGTCGTTCTCGCACCTTGGTGGCCTTGCGTTGAAGGACCGCTCGCCTTGCGTCATCATTACTCAGGGGAAACAACACTCGAGACTCTGCCATTGGCCAGTAAGGGATGTTGAATCTACAAGTCTTCTCACCTCGCTTGGTACTAGTGAACGTGTGCTTATGCGTCTGATTACCGATGTAACTCTCATCTCGCAGTGTCGCCTTGTCGACTGAGCAGTGTATCGAGCATCCGAATCGCCTCCGCCATATCCTTGCTGACTCGCTCTCGCGGATCTCCGTTAAGCCAGAGGAGGATGTGCGCATGTGGGCTGCCCCTGTGTTGAAATTCTATGCGCAAGAAGTAGTCGACAACACGATAGTGCTCAAACGGATTCCTCGTGGCCACCTTGGACTGCAACAGAGACATGACAGTATCTACTAGCTTCTTAAAGTAGATACAGCAGATAACTGGATCCTCGTTGACCAAATGCGCACGCTGATACGCGTGCAGTCGTTCCATTATATCGCCCTCGCCGAGTGGACCAAGCGACGCGTACTCCTGCGACCACTTGTTCAATATGGAGAGCAAATGTGGCCAGCGCGTCTCGTTTGCACTCATCGTGAGAGAGGCAGTGGGCTTACCGAGCTGTCGAATCATGGCGAACAAGTCCTTCTTCCTATTGGACCAATACTGCACTGAGTTTGGAATACTCTTCAGAAATGCCAAGTTTGTATCGATCATTCCATCTACAAACTCTTTATCCTCAATCATCTCACGAGTCACCCTCTCTGTCCATCTGACGCACCTGAAAGCATTGAAGATGCCGTCCCTCACTCTTATGCGCAATATTTTCATCTCCATGTAGAGAATGTGACTGTGAGTGACGATCGCTTCGCCGTATCTCAGAGGTACACATCATAAACGGAGTGACTGTGATACTCGGCTTGAATTGTCTCGCGACACCATAGTATATGGCCGGAAACGAGAGCTCCTCGGTGTGTAGACCGTAAATTATATTCAGCGAGTGTGAATGTTGACCGGGAGCAATATTGAGACAGTGATCCTCATTCCACAGCATAGTGTGTTGTCTCGCCTGTACAATCTCTGAGGGCGGCACTCCATTCACATTCATAAATTCCATGTTGTCAGCATCACTCGCCTCTTCACGTCCACTGTCATCACCCGCGGACACATTCGCAGTGAGGTTGTTGAGATCAACTTCGATTTTGTAGTAGCGATAGAGCGGCTGCGCCGTCAAGTACCCTAGTCAGCGCTTGAGCACTGCCTTCTTTACATAGCCACTGAGGTAGCTAGACGTGTGCACGATATTCTTCTTCAAATTCACATTTATGGCGTGATCGTCGTCGAGAGAGCGCGGTAACTTTGATACCATGGTATCGACAGTCACTGGGATATTGATCACTTGGCCGACAATACCGTAACTCGATCCTCGCAGCCTGCGTATCTGCATGTAAGGGAGTCGCGGTGAAATCAAGCGCTCAGTCAAGGGATCGAGTTTGGGCAGAGGTGGGTCTGGTATCGGCGGATATACGAAACCGTTACTCCGACTCAACGCTGGAATCCGCCCCTTAGAACACTGCGCCTTACAGTTGTTACAGAGCTTGAAACCACTCACGTCCTCCGTAGGGAACTCTTCTCGCAGTACGCTAGTGATACTCCTATTGGTAGGCTTCAAATCATTTTTGAACCATAGGCGGTCGCAAATGTCACATTTATGGCCAACGTCGTTGTCCAAGAATGTTTTTTTAAAGTAGTTGTCGGCCCCGATACAAGTCCAATTTTGGGCCCCCCGTCGCCATATTGGGTATGCCAAGTGGGTCCGATGGGTCTGGGTCGACCTCCATTGCACTCTCCATCTCATCAGCAACGAAATCCACATTCATACTTGACCCAGGCTCGTCAGATGCCGCCTGAGTTGTCAGAGCGCGCTTACGTTGCCTATATTCGCGGCAGTACTGCGCGTTGGTTTTGGGTCCGGGCCCGGCGTTTTCGGTCTCATTCTCTTTGAAATTTTGTGCTCTACGCATTCGTGCCCGATTTTTGTAATTCTGGTTGTACTTTGCCCTCATATATCGCGACATTTTAAGAAAATCGGGAAATTTTCAAACTTTTTCAAATTCACAGCCTCGTGTCTTTTTGAGTTTTTGAGATAAACACTTGGAGCCCAGGGTGAGTTGTAACAAATGTTAACAGGTAACATAGGCTGTTAAGAGTGTATGCTCCTCTTCAAAACAGCACTTGGTTCGCTCGGATTGGATAATTAGTCTGAGATATGATCCCGTTTATGGACACGTGTCGAATCCGGAAAGTCGAAAATCGTAGGTTCACTTTGTGCGTGCGCAGTTCGCGACATCCGGCCACCACGAATGTCGGAGTGGTACTGGCACAAACGTTCATCCTTCTCCTTTAAAACGAGACTAATATGGCGGCACTATGTCTATTTTTAGCCGTGTTATTGAAGTTTGAAATTACTTCGACAGAAACAGTCGCTCATTTGGGCGCGACTGCCTCCCCACACCCGGCATCGATTTTAAAGACGTTTTCACGTCAAAAGACTTGAATGCATGACATGTGTCGCCTGTCTCAAGCTCAGCAAGCAGACGCCTTGAGGCGTCGGTCGCTCTCGGCGAGGCAGAGATCCTCCGTCCCCGTGACAGGGCGAACAGCACCAAGCAGCGCGGTCAATGCACGAGGAAGGGAGAAAGGACGTTTTCGATGGTTAACTCTAGGACTGGGACAAGATGTTACAAACGAGGGCGTCATCAAGAATCACCCTAGGGCGTTTGACCCGAATCGGAGGTGGAGGTGCGTGGTGCTGATTGTCCTTAGGCAAGAGAAGAATAAGGTCGCAGCTGCAGCAAAGCGTACTGCTCAGCTAAGAGAATGTCACATGAGTGTCCACCACATAACAAAACTTATAATCACCTATATGTTCGAAGTTTCGAACAGTAACGTTTCTATTAGTTGCCACGGATTCGGTCAGTTGCGAACCAAGTGAAAGTGCGGAGCGCAAATTGATCGGGAAAACAGGTAAAAACACAGAGGTTGCGTTGGCTAGGACATGTGGAAATGTCTGAGGAAAGAATGCTGAAACGAAAATTATGTACTACTAGACGTAGAGACAGACCAAGGATGAGATGGTTGGATGGGGTAACAGAAGATCTTCCTACCATGGAATCATATGGTGGAGAGGAAGGCATGGAGGAGTATTGTTGAGGAAGCTAAAGCCCACCAAAGGCTGTAACGCCAGATAAGAAGAAGAAGAAGAAGAAGAAGAAGAAGAAGAAGAAGAAGAAGAAGAAGAAGAAGAAGAAGAAGAAGAAGAAGAAGAAGAATCGGGTAGCTTTCTTTCTCTTATTACATTTCAATATTTTTTCTTTTTTCCGGTATTTTTCTCATCGCTGTCTCATTTCTTATCGATTTGTCCAGTCTATATTGTGCGTTCATCTTCGGATCCACATTTCAAAGCTTTCCAGATAATTTGCCTTACTATGGTCCGTGCCTCTGCTCTTTACAATGAAACGCTCCTAAACGAACCGAACCTAACCTATCAGACATACCTCGTTAATAACCTTTTCCTTAATGAAAAATTCATTCCGCCAGTAAACATTTTTTTTCACCTTATCGAAAGCTGGTTTTCATAAAACAGCAAAAGAAAGCTAGAAAGTGTATATCATGTAACCTTTCACGGGTGTTTTTGTCATTTTCACCCAAATTACGCGAACCTGCGAGTGTTATCCGCGCCTATTAATTAACGCCTACCTTCTTTGCCGCTCGAACCCGGCGTAATCTGTTCTTCCCGTTTAATTTTGTGAGTCTCTGTGAACATGCACCATGGCATAGAGCCTACAATCGAAACTGACACGACAATCAAGATCTTCTTCTTCTTCTTATTCTTCTTCTTCTTCTTCTTCTTCAACTTCCTTTTTAGGACTGTGTCCTGTTCTCTAACAACGGTCCTACATGCTGTCACTCCGCACCTTGACTGTTGTCACTTCCTTGACTGACCAATTCTCCTCTTATTGTTTGGTTGGCTATCTCTTACCTTTTTCACTAGCCTTCTGTCATCCATTCTTGATATGTGTTCATTCCATATCCTTCTTCTTTCCGCAATCCAAGAATTAATATCTGTTACATTACGCGTTTCTCTTATACTACGGTTTGACAACCTATCGTACCTTGTCTTTCCTAGTACCCTCCGTAATATAGTCATTTCTATATAGTTTGTTGTTTTCTTTGAGTTGTTGATGTCTTGCTCATTGATGCACAGGATATTACTGGACGTATTATGCTTTTGTAAACCCTAGTTTTTGCTTCCTGTGTGAGGTATTTATTATTCCATATAAGGTTATTCATCCGTCCAGCAATCCTTTCTTTCATCAATTTATGTTCTATTTCTTCATCTGCCGTATTGTAACTTGTAAGCTTTGTTCCTAACGGTATCCTGCTTAAAAAAATCAACATTATACCTTAATTCATATTTTGGTATTCTCGGTATTAATCTCTGCATTTTCATTGTAAATTGTCTTATCAATAATCCGTGATGGCTTCCTATGTCTGCTGAAGTTAAACATTTGACATCTTTTACATTCTGTGAATGTATATTCCTGTACGTAATTATGTAGTCTATTGTGCTTCTGTGACTTATATTGTTTTCCCATGTAAATTTGTGTTGAGGCTTATGCACAAAAAAGGTATCATTTATCCTCACCTCATTCCCAATGCAAAAGGAAACAAACGATATCTTAAAGAGGAAATTTGCATTCATCCCGTGCTCTAAGCGATATGGTAGCTCAACGCAACAGACTCGCGAATATTTCTCTTGAGTTCTTTTTGTTTTCTAAATCACAGTATTGCAGTCAGAACGAGTTAAATGTTTATTAGTTTCTACAGATCAAGGTTTCGGCCGTCATGCTCTGCTTTACAAACGCGTTACCTCGTCAAACAAACTTCAGCCATATTTTTCTTTTTTTTTTTTTAATCGGTGTATTTATGAAAATCTCTGCTGCATTCTTTTACGTTGTGTTGAAGTGCAAAGCAAATGGTGTTAAAACGCAAGATGAAGTTATCGTAAAAACGGACACTACAACTAACGTGACTAATATAATACGTATTAAACTGTACTTAAGTATTTCTTCTTGCTATATCTAAACAGCCCATCACTGTAACACACGTAGTTCGTGAAAGTCTACAGATCTACAATCTAAAGTCGACTTGTGACACCACAATTGGAGATCGATTATGTAACATATACTATCAAACATTCTCACAGTCACAGAACACGTGTTGATGACAGTGGGTTATGGACGAGTTCCAAAATAGTGTCCTTGGTCCACAGCTGGGCAAAGACGTAGTATGTAGTATTGTAGCTTGTCGTCAACATACACAAATCTTACACACTCTGTGTTACTTAAAACATCTGCATAGTGTTTGTCTTTTTTCTTTTGTTGTTGTTATGTACCTACGCAGGGCCGCCTGTCCAAAAATCTCTCTGCCCCCCCACCCCCACCACTAACAAGCCTAACACCTTACACAGAATAGTTGAATTAAAAGTTTACAATTAAACAGCAATTAAGTTTACAATTTACAATTAAGCTTCGTACGTACAAACTTAAATTTCAAAATCTAGTGCTTTTACAAGAAGACAGAATATAAAAAATCAAATTTTTAAGCAAAGTTACAATCCTCAGGGTTTTTCGCGATACATCAATAAACTGTTATTATTTTAAGATCCAAAAAGCTTAAGTGATCAAGTTTTAATGTTTTTATTTTTAAATACGCGAAGGTCTTAGACCTCTATTACACTATGCGACTGATTGCATGCAACTGATTTCAAGCCTACTTGAAACTAGTTGCACGGTAGTAAAACCTGGCTGCAACTGCTTTGCAATCAGTTGCAGAGTAAGCATGTCGTCTATACTACTAAAATGTGTGTGTATCGTTGTCTGGGGTAACCTCAGAAACTACAGATCCAATAAAAAAAATTTCTTTCACCACCGTGTTCCTTGAAGTTTGAGGGTGTTTTAGATATAAATTTGAACCAATAACTTTAAAATAATTTTCGAGAACAGAGATTTGAAACGGTCCCATGTCATGAAATGTTTGTTAATTTGCATGTAGTGAAAATTTTGGCATGCGATAAACTTTCCTTCTAGAAGAGATAGCTATATGGTGTCAGCGAGTGAAATTTAGAAAAAATTACAAATTGTAGTTTTGTTTTTGTTTTAGTAAAATCCCCCTTTTCGTTTTTGTGATATTGGCGGTTTTGTAAAAAAATGTATATGCTGTATCGGACCCATGTCATGAAATTTCTTTGTTGTCCACAGAATGCGCGCGCAGGCGAATTCCATGCAATCGGTTGCATAGTGTAATAGGCTACATTTGAATTAATGCCCCACAACGAGTGCGTGAAACTAAAAGTTGCACGAACAGTTGCAAGGCTTGCAACTGTCTTGTAATCGATTCCAGATCGTGAAACCAATTGCAGTAAGTGTAATATCCTACATTTAAACTAATGCCCTAAACTTTTTTTGCAACAGTTGCGTAGTTTAATCAGGCCTTAGAAAACGAAATATTTTTACTTAGAAAACGATGGACTTGAAAATAAATTTAAATATTATTATAATTTATTACATTATTATAGTTTATTTTGTTGCTCCTGCTATTTAAAATAAAACATTGGCTTTAAAATAAAACATACATTTTTCTTTTTAGATGCTTTCAAATATTACAGACATGAGTGAAAATGCCCCATGAAAATTAAAGCCGTCGTGTCAGTTTGAGACAGTTAGTTTTAACTTCAAAACTAGGAACAACATAACATTATTGCTATTTACTACAGAGTGTGTAAAAGAAAACTGACAAGCCTATGTGAGGGTTGAAGTTATGAAGAATTTTACTCAAAATACACAGTCAGTATGATTTTGCCGATGAAGGGTTTACGAGGCAGGAAATTATAACACAAATTTTAAATTATTTGCGTCGACGTTTCGACAATATTTATTGTCATCGTCAGGTCAATTGTTGCTGAATTGTCCTGACGATGACAATAAATATTGTCGAAACGTCGACACAAATAATTTAAAATTTGGTTTATTCTTTTCTGACCGATCCTCGGAAACCCTTCCTTCATCGGTAAAATTCATTGACTGACGGTCACTACGAATTTAAGTATTTAAACTCAGTATGTTTAATGAATAATTCCCCAGCATTAATATCTCTGAAAACTCTAACATTTGTATCACCTTCTAACAGTTTGTAAGCCGTGTCTACAAATAAATTATATAATGTTAACAGTTATGTATATTTGTGAAAAGTATTAGATAAAGGCCTACAGCTGGTATCTACGAAAACATACGTAAAGAATAAAAATTTTGTCATTTAGGCAGTAATTTAACTAAACCACCAATGCAGTAGTTTGGATTTTTTAGTGTTTTTGTATGATTGTTTGGTTTACCCTGTTATTTTACTAAAAAAATAGTAGAACAATAGGGGTTTCCTTATTTTGTATGACAATTTAAAAATTGATATCTAATACTGAAGTATACTTAATAATAAATTATTTCGATCAAGATAGTTCTGCAGCTACTACTTGAACACCGTGAACAGTATCTTTCGTCACCCCATTTGGAAATAACTGCTGTAGTCGAGCGTTGTCTTTCTTCATGATTCAAGAGTCCTCCAGTTACATTACGAGAACTGTATGAGATATTTATCGCTTTAATCAGTCCTTGAAGCATAAAAACTGTTTCTCATAACAATTGTTTTTTTATTGTAGAAAGTTAGGAACCCATCCAGTTTAAATTTACAGAACCAGCTATTTTTTAATTATTGAAAATATCAACTTTCTAGAAAAATATCGGGGACGCAATAAATGATGCAGAAATAAAAGAGGCTGAATCGCTGTACATAGGCACTGACTAAAGAAATAAACTTTATATACCGGTTAATTACTCGTGAAACTAAAAAGGTCATGAAGCGTTCGCTGCTTTCCCCTAGTTTTACTACATTCTCGTTGTGAACTCGTTTTAAAATCGAATCGTGTCTCGTTAATCCTGTTAGCTAGTTAATTTCGCATTCGAAATAGATACGACAAATTCACAGTTCTCAGTTTGTAAAATGTTAGAAAATGTATCCGAAGCCTTTAGACTGTTTTACTTCCATGTTCCGTAAGGAAATGGAAGTATGGTGATTGCGAAAAAAATCGTGTTCGAGATAAGGGCTGATTCTGATTGTACTACTCACAAAACATGAAGACAAGTCATTTTGCAAAAAGCGCGCGCGTGTATGTGTGTAGAATTTTTTCTAATGCGAACGATAACTGCCGCAAATTCAAACAGAATCAAATAATTTTTTGCATATGTCCCCTAGTTGTAGAGGACTCAAGGTCTGTTTATTTTGGTGAAGATCAGTTAAGGAGAAGGGGTAGTTTACCTGCAACGTTTTACGTTTTAACAAGAGTAAAGTACTTAATTTTGAGTAATAAAGTATCCTGAAAAAAGGTCATAATAATCCACTGAAGAAAGATAGATGAAATATCTATAAATGAAAAGGGTAGTTGAGGGGGAAGGGGTAATTTTCTATAAATGGAAATTATAGTTGAAGGGGGAGGGGATAATTTTTTGTATGTGTACTAAGTTACTGGCAACAAAGAAATAGTTTCTACGGAAATATTTCATATGAATTTGTCACACATAAAACTCGATTTACAAGGAACACACCTAACTTATTAGAAATTATCGAACCGAATTCCAGTAAATGATTTTAAAAGTAAATCTTAGAACATGAAAGTCATGTATGGTTCTCCATACCGATTTTTTCATTGTATTAGCTAATTTCTTTTGTTCCTTATTTTTACTGGCGAAACAGTCGCGCGTAGTTGACGTTTTCTCCATTACTGTCGCCCATTTATTATGAATACTGTTTGGGTCCAATTCAGTTCTTTAGCTATCACTTCTTTTTTACGTAGACGGGGAGTCTGGCCATAGGCTTGGAGACCATAGGCTACTGTGGACTTGACGTCCTTAGTTACTGAGGGTCTCTCCCGTAGCAGTAGCTTTACTAGAAGCAGTAGTGAGCAGTAGTCTTGTTGACTCATACTTAGTATAAAGTTACTGTCCTAGTTTAGGCATAATTTGCAACACAACTTTATGCCGATGCGTAGCATCTTGTCAGGATTATCCTTGCATAAATTGTTTTCTGTTAAATTGCTAGGAATACCCTCGCATAACCTCTTTCCTGTTCAGTTCAGTAGATCTATCCCGTCTCAAGGGATCTGACACCACCACTTTACAGTAGGTTCCACAGGTCCTAGCAACTATGTGTCGGTAGCTTAGGATATTACAGCAACACACTAGAGTGATGAAACAAAGTAGGGCCCTCCCCAGGAATGACCGTCTCGGAGCTTCCCTCACTTACGTAAACATAACGAGCACCGCTTGCCGCTTCACCAAAACAAGTCATATAAATTACTTGATGTATACAAGAAGATTATTAAAAGCAAAAACACATATCCAGCTAGCTCCATTAAAGAAATACAATATATAAAAATAAGAAGTAATACAATTACACAGTATAACAAAATTACAATATAATTTTTTTATTCAACGATTTTTAAACTGTCTTTAACATTTGAAACTGAAAACAACGTATTTTCAGAGATTTCAGAAATTCGTCTAGAGCGCCCCAAGATTTAAATATGATATTAGCAAATTAAAGAAGCGTGGAGCAGTACTACTGTAAAACTAAACCAATTGGTTTGACAGCGTATCAACAACAGTATGGCTTTTCGTAGATCACAGTCTTTATCTTTAAATTTATACGTATTACACTTCTAATATGAAACAGCCTAAGACCGTTAAAAACATACAGATGCGTTAAGGGAAGAATTCCAAACTTTTGAAAACGTGCCCAAGAGTGTTCAAACTACTTACGTTTCTTAGAATGATTCTAGCGATATAGCTGGCTTCAACGATGTAATATACGTTCTTCCCCCAAAACTAATTCCGTTATTTATTTTAGATCCAACCAATGTATAATAGATTGTGATCAACAAGTTTTCTGGACATAAATCTCGTTAGAATTAGATTGTTCAGAAGAATGAACAGAACGAACAGTTTACTAATATGACTTTCCCTATAGAGATTACTGTCTATTATTAATACAAGATATTTCGTTTGTTCAGTTCTCTCAATCACCAAGCACCTACAGTCAGTTTAATACAACTAAAAATTCATACGGAAGTTTGTAATACAACTTCAATGTGTGTGAGTCGAGCTGACTTAGAGAGGTTAAAAGTATGCCTCCTTAGGCCATCAAATACAAATATCTTATACAGATAACGTATTACCATTGTCTGAGTTTGTCAGTAACAACTTTCCATGTCTACAACAATTCATAAGCAGGGAATCGATACTGAAAACGGAGTAGTAAATGTATTAAAATCGAGATCGTGTTTTATCAAATCTTTAAATCTATTTTCAAAATCCTGTGTGAAAACGGAGGTTAAGGCTAAATATTTGACGCTACTTACATAGAGGGCTTAGATAAAAATTCGAAATGAATAAATTATGTCATAAACCATTAGGTAAGTTAATCCACGACACAAGAGTCGACGGCTGCAACATTAGGTCAGTGGGTTTACTATAAGAAATCTGAGGTGTAGCCAATGTTTACAATTTCTTACTATGCTACGATACTACGGCTACACAACCGGTTTGTGGCAGGCAGCCTTCGCTTACGTAAGTAAGTAAATCACTGCGGTTTGTTTTATAATAAATTTCCCAACGCGACTGGTAGCAAATGTGAATTCCTTCGCAACCTGTCTGCGCGCGGCCGCTGTGCGATACCCAACAATTCGACCTTGGGCTGGCAAGGTCGCCGCGTCAGAGGGTGTCACGCTAAGCACTGACAACAAACAGTGGTCGTATCGATCATACAGTAATTGCGACGGCCTTTAGTAAATCGATTCGTGACCCCGTTTGCCTCCAATCGTAACGTGAAAATATTTATAAAATTGTAAATTATTAATGACAGCAGATTTTCAAATAATGTACTGAATGCTAACCGCAACGAAACCTTACTACGGATGGAATAGTTTATAGTTTCTAGGTCATCATAATTATTAAGCCAACTCCCTAATAATTAATGCAGTAATATGAAATATACCTACATTTACTGTATATCTAAGAACAATTATCGGAGAAAGATGAATAGAAAAAGACAAAGAGGTATATGTTGTTTATATAGACCTGGAAAAAGCATTCGACAGAGTACAGTGGGGAAGACTATTAGATATTTTGAGGGACAAGGGGGTGGATTGGAAGGAGAGACGGTTAATTCTTAATCTCTACCTTGGACAGAAAGTGAGTGTGGAAATCGGAAAGGAGAGTTCAGAAGGAATTAAAATTGGAAGAGGAGTAAGGCAAGGCTGCTGTATGTCACCTTGATGACTTGATTAGGAAGTGCTCTGACAAAACAAAAGGTGTTAATGTCGGTGGAAGAAGAATTGAATGTATAAGGTTTGTTGATGAAATGGCTGTTTTAGTAGAAAAGGAAGAGACAATGAATGAAATTATAAGAGATTAGAATTTAGTATGCGAGAAATATGGAATGAGGATTAATAAGGAAAAAATTAAGTGTATGGTGATTAGCAGAGGAGGAAAAAGGGGAAACATAAAGGTAGGGCAAGACAAAATACAACAGGTGGAGTTGTTTAAGTATCTTGGAAGCTTGATAAGTGAAGATATGTCCTGCACTCGTGAAATTAGTGTAAGAATTGCTATAGCGAAAGAGGCATTGAATGGGAAGAAAAGACTGATATGTGGCAAAATGAATAAGAATTTAAGAAAATGGTTGGCCAAATGTTATGTCTGGAGCGTTGCTTTATATGATGCAGAGACACGGACACTGAGGAAGGAGGATGAGAAAAGATTAGAAGCATTTGAGATGTGGGTTTGGCGAGCAATGGAAAATGTGAGGTGGGTTGATGAAGTAAGGAATGATGAAGTTTTAAGAATAGGAGAAGAATAGGGGAAGAGAGAAGAATCCTGAAGGTAATAGAAAATAGGAAAAGGAATTGGTTAGTCATTGTTTAAGAAGAGACTGCTTGCTTACAACTGCCATGGAGGGTGTCACAGAAGGAGAAAAAAGAAGAGGGCGTAGAAGAATGAAGTTAATAGGTAGCATTAAAATCAGAAGGTGTTACGAACAAACGGAAAGACTGGCATGCGATAGGACAGCTTGGAGAGCTTTTACCATTTGAAGACTTGCCTTAGGGCAGAACACCAAATAATAATAATATTGATAAGACGAAAGTGGTGCTATTTAAAGACAAAAATCTTAATACGGTCGAAAATAATAATTGACAACACAGAGATCGCGTTTCTGGCACGTGGACTCTGAATCTGACCAAAATGTTGAACAAACGTTAACAGGTTTCGGGGAGTTTGTGGGTACATTAGACAAGCGATGGCTACATTAAAAAAGACGGTGAAACGCAGAAGCAATTTTGTAAGGTAATGGCTGTACCTACTCTGTTGTAGCGTATAGGCCTGAAACAACTAAAAAATGTGTTTGCAACTAAAAAGATTCAAGTAGGATACAAGCAAGTAAGATACTGTTTTTCGCGATATTTGAACGGATGCTGAATCACCAATAAGACAAGAATTTGGATTTTTTCGTAAGTAGTAAAGTGGTGGAGGAGACTGCCACGACAAATTCTATATTACGCACCAAAAGGTAAAAGAAATTTGAAGAACCTCTTGAGAATTGGTTTTATGGAAAAGAAAAGACGACGCTTTGCACAACGCATGACAAAGAAGAAGAAGAAGAAGAAGAAGAAGAAGAAGAAGAAGAAGAAGAAGAAGAAGAAGAAGAAGAAGAAGAAGGCGATTGGGAGAGGTGGAGGAGGATTTGAGAAGAACGGGAATTAGGAATCGATGGAGAGGTGCTGTATGGTGAGGACATTGTAAGATTCGTAAAGGATTTAAAACGCATTTCGCTGTTGAAGGAACCTATCGAGTAGCCTACGTCTGGTTTACATAAAATTTATTGCAATCCAGAGGTATTATAGAAAATACGTAATATACTAGTAGGATATGACAGGATTACAAATTGATAAGGCGGTCGTATGAAGAGAGTGACGGGGGGGGGAAGGACCATTATTATGTGTGTGAAACTCCGAACGAAAGAGACAAGAAACTAATATGATAGACTGGGTACTGTCATTGACATGTAGCCCAACCTATAAGCAGGCTGAAAATATTTTTCACAGTCCATGTTGGTAAACGCCCGTGCGAAGAGAAAGCGGAGTGCAGAGAAAACAATTAGGAAACTATGGTAGACCATTAACTTACATTAAAGCGTATTAAACCTATTATTCACCGACAGTTGCTTCTCCCCTGCGAGCAACATAATTATTGCTAACGTAATGACTACCTCCACTTATGTACAAAATGTAATCAAATAATATTAATTACACATATACATCCTCATACGTATCAGGTGATGTCATTTTCACATTACGTTTTGAAAGCCGGACAATGTGTGTTTCTTAGAACGTATTAGCTGGATGGCTGCCTTGAGAATTAAGGTCAGCTGGTAAAACTCTAAGTACTGTTATTAGTTCTGCTTAAACGTTGTGTGGCGTGCACGTACTCTCTGCGCTGCGCTTAACTCTAATATTTAGCCTATACACACGTAATTAAAGCCTGTACGTTATAAAGAATTATTTAAGTACTGAAAATACGAGTATCCTTTATTTTATTTTATTTTTGTAATTGTGGAGGTTTGATTCCGATTGTCGGGATTATTCATGTGCGTATTCGTACTTCTACCTTACAGAACCCTATTTTTTTTAGATTGATCCCCTAAAATCGGGGGGGGGGGCAAAATTGTGAAAACATCTCAAAAGCCCATGTGGGATGTAAAATTAAAAGGAATTTTAACCAGAGGCAGAATATAGTGACTACTTTTATCGAAATATCAAAACTTTTGAACCATAAATTTGAGAAAAATTGTGAAATCCAGCAGGTTGTGTCAGACTAAAAGGCACTGTAACCCAAATCCGAATGTCTCGCATTTTTAGTGTTTACTGTATGATGTGTGCTCTACAATTGTCATGTAACTAAAGAGATAATGGCGTAATCGGGATTTTTGTAATTTTCCTGAAATTGAAAAATTATTTAATATTGAAATGTATGTTATGATAAAAGTGTACTTCGACCAAGATAGCGAGCGAGTTCTGCAGCTCAGAGAACATACTAGTAAAGTGTTAAAATGACAATATTATATCATTTATAATATATATTATAATAAAGAGTGGCCCAAAAGTAAGTAACAGTACATAGGCCTAATATAGTTTTGGCGTGATAGTGGTAAAAATCGGTATGGAGAATCATACATGACTTCCATGTTGTAAGATTTATGTTGTTATTAGACGGATTGTTCCGTGTTTATAATCTATATCTATAAAAATGAATGTTTCTTTCTTTCTTTCTTTCTTTGTCCCGTATGCGTTCCTATACCATTCATCCGATTGCGATGAAACTTCGGTGAGTTGTTGTGCGCACGCCCGCGAAGGTTTATGAATTTTTTTCGATGGGGTCCTATGGGGGGTTCTTGGGGTCTTCCACATCTCCTCCTAAACCACTGGACCGATTTCAACCAAACTTGGCAAAAAATTTTTTATGCAACGGGAGAACCAACATAGGGTAGGTGTTTTTTCGATGGGGTCCTTTGGGGGGTCCTTTGGGGTCTTCCACATCTCCTCCTAAACCACTGGACCGATTTCAACCAAACTTGGCACAAATATTTTACGCAACGGGAGAACCAACATAGGATAGGTGTTTTTTTCAACGGGGTCCTTTGGGGTCTTCCACATCTCCTCCTAAACCACTGGACCGATTTCAACCAAACTTGGCACAAATATTTTACGCAACGGGAGAACCAACATAGGATATGTGTTTTTTCGATATGATTCTTCGGGGGGTCCTTTGTGGTCTTTCACATCTCCTCCTAAACCACTGGACCGATTTCAACCAAACGTGGCACAAATATTTTACGCAAAGGGAGAACCAACATAGGATAGGTGTTTTTTCAATGGGGTTCTTTTGGGGGTTCTTTGGGGTCTTCCACATCTTCTCCTAAACCACTGGACCGATTTCAACCAAACTTGGCACAAATATTTTACGCAACGGGAGAACCAACATAGGATATGTGTTTTTTCGATATGATACTTCGGGGGGTCCTTTGGGGTCTTCCACATCTCCTCCTAAACCACTGGACCGATTTCAACCAAACTTGGCACAAACATTTTACGCAAAGGAAGAACCAACATAGGATAGGTGTTTTTTCGATGGGGTCCTTTGGGGGGTCCTTTGGGGGGTCCTTTGGGGTCTTCCACATCTTTTCCTAAACCACTGGACCGATTTCAACCAAACTTGGCACAAATATTTTACGCAACGGGAGAACCAACATAGGATAGGTGTTTTTTCCGACGGGGTCCTTTGGGGTCTTCCACATCTTCTCCTAAACCACTGGACCGATTTCAACCAAACTTGGCACAAATATTTTACGCAAAGGGAGAACCAACATAGGATAGGTGTTTTTTCGATGGGGTCCTTTGGGGGGTCCTTTGGGGTCTTCCACATCTTCTCCTAAACCACTGGACCGATTTCAACCAAACTTGGCACAAATATTTTACGCAACGGGAGAACCAACATAGGATATGTGTTTTTTCGATATGATACTTCGGGGGGGTCCTTTGGGGTCTTCCACATCTCCTCCTAAACCACTGGACCGATTTCAACCAAACTTGGCACAAATATTTTACGCAAAGGGAGAACCAACATAGGATAGGTGTTTTTTCGATGGGGTTCTTTTGGGGGTTCTTTGGGGTCTTCCACATCTCCTCCTAAACCACTGGACCGATTTCAACCAAACTTGGCACAAATATTTTACGCAACGGGAGAACCAACATAGGACAGGTGTTTTTTTCGATACGATCCTCTGGGGGGTCCTTTGGAGTCTTAAAAAACTAACTTATTAGATCTGGTTACTATGGCAACCCAATGGAATAGATTCTGTTCTAAATATATTATCGCATTAAATTGAAGACCACGCGAACGAAGTCTTTATATATTATATATATACAAACACTTTCTTTCTTTGAGTGGCATTGCAACGCATGCCGGGTACTCGCTAGTTATTTATATTTATTAATCTCAGGGTTGTTTTTATTTAATATGGGGTCTTGCAATCTGTTGATTATTATTATTCAAGCTCGTATTTTATTATTATATGGTTGTTTAGTGACTTATTCCACTCAATTCAACCTATTGTTGAATCCAGTAATGAATAAGTCGGTTACTTACACTCTTTTTCGACGTTTTAATTGTCAGTTTAATTGGTTTAAATAAATGTTTTTATTCACTGCTTAGAATTGTTCCACTCGAAGTTCCTTTGGCTCTCCGTTGATCAGCGGCGGTGAGAAGATCAGTAGTGTCCTGTCTATACTCTAACATAAACATACACAAACATGATATCTATGATAACTTATACTTTGTAATAATATATGTAGGTCGGTACTGTTGAAAAAAAATCATTCCATTTTGAATGATTCGCACTGTAAGTATGGTACCAACCGTTTCGTTCTTCTCACTAAGCTGTATTTACTGATTACAATAAAAGCCAACTCTTTCAAAGGTAAAAATAACAATGATGATTTATTCAGTTCTAAAACAATGAAATTTAGTACAATAATATGGTTTGCTCTTCTTTCTGGTTAACAATTAATATTTAAATTCGAACATGGACTCTAAAACATTTAAAAAGCTCAAGTTGGCATGACTGCCTTTGGTTAGTCACAAAAATGTGTTGACAAACAAATAGGTTATGTAGTGTTATTAAACTTGTAATGTCATTAATAATTGTAGTAGTAGTAGGTTCTTTGAGTCTGAAAAATACACATATTTGATAAAATTGCTACGGCTATAACAAGTATATAAGATTTGAATTCATGGATTATTAATTAAAATATAAAATATGAACAACTGTTCATGGTTAGACATAGGCTTTGAATATAGTTTAGTGCAACCTTGTTTGGTTAAAAGTTATTAATCATTTGTTAATAAGTGATAATAATCATTATAATTCAGTATCAAGGATTATGATCATCTCCAAAACTGGATGTACCTATTTCAGGTAATGGTAATTCATTGATTATATTTATACCACTCTCTGGTGTAACTCTTATTTAGTTTTAGAAACAAAATATTAAACACTCTTATCTGACTAATAGAATTAGGGCACATACTCCCTTCATTGATGATACAATGTCTTTACTTATTCTAAACATTCATGTTATACAAATCGTTAAAATTGTCGCTAATTATATCGTTCAACTTTGACATTGTTTATTTGTATTTTAAGATCCCTTGCTTTAGGAATAGGATATTTAATTGCTTATCGGATGTTAATTCAAGTCGCTATTAGCGTTCTGTTATATTTATTATCATACAATCATAATATAATAGCTGTGGGTATTTGATACTTGCGTAACTGGTCGTTCGTAGTGTTTACACTTTTTTTTTCTTTAACTTTTTAATTAATTAATTAATTTTATCACTGCACTGCACTCACTCCTATGCGCATGTACTCCGAATTAGTTTCACTTAAAAATATACTGCACTATTTCTTCAGTTGACATAACCTCCACTCCTGGTTTGAGGTTAACGTGTGTTTACATCTGGTTGCTGTCAAAAGCACGTTTTTCTGGAGATACGACGAGCATGCAGTTCGCTTCGTGGGTGGTGAAAGACTGGCTTCGCTTCCTTTGTCGGAATGATGAATCTCGGATTTTTTATAGGCTCTGATTGGTCAATTTATTTTAATTCGTCTATCTCCGGTGGGCTTCGTCAAAACAGACGCCTTCAAGTGCGTCACTTTTTGGGAACAAGATTAAGAATTTGTGGCCGACATACCCACGCGGAAGGGTTCAGCATTATACAATTATTTTTATAAGTCCAATATCTTACTTATAATTGTACTGATGACATTGTGATTACCCTCATTGTTTATGATTTTTTATGACGATTAATTTTAATCCCCTCATCATATATTTTGGATTCGGGGTTGCTGAATTCGCACTTGGTATTTATACTTAGTGTCCATTAAGCCATTAATTATTAATAATATATTGTTTTTATTCCATTTTCCATGGTAATAACTTGTTCTTAATCTACTGTACAATTTTCCCTTAAAACTATGCCTTAATACTAACACTATGTCCGTTTTCATAGATTCGAACTTAAGCCTATGGTTATACATTTTTGTTTTTCTTATATCCTATTAATAACAACATTTAATTAAGTTCTAACATGGTATATTTGTACATTGATGGGTTAAGTCACTACTGGCAGTGTTCTTTTTCCCTACATTATTAGTTTAGTGCCTTCATTATAGTTTATTAATTAGGCTTGTCATACTTTTATAGAGTTACCTTGCTGTATTTTTGGTACTCTTCATATACTATTCGGATTATTCTCCAAATGATAGTTAAAATAGTCACAATGATATGGTTATTATTGTGATGCAGTTTATTCTGCATTTGATTCTGTTATCATCTTGGTTTAGTAGCTGTCAACTTAGCTTGCAGCTAGTTGTTACAATGGTTTTGTTGTTATTACATTTATATGGATTATTTAGATAGTTATTTTGGTTGCATTTGTTCATCTGAACAGTATTCTGTTTTACTTCAGGTTGTTAGTTGAGTTACTATCTTTGTATAATGCGTTTATAACATAAGTTTGGTTGCATAATGTATCTTTGCTATTACAAGCATATTGTCATATTTGGATTACATAAATATAGCTTTTATATTTAGTTATTCTATTATCTACTGTGTACAAAACATTCCTTATATTATCTAGTTACTTCCTAGCTCAATACATTTTGGTTTAATATTGTTTTGATTTTCTTTCATTAAGTTTTATTGAAAGCTGGATGCCCAGATTAGGTTATGTTGTAGGTTCAGTAAGCAGTAATGCGTCGCTGCTGGCTGTGTATTTCTACATTAATCTTGTTGACTGGTTTTCATTCAATGTTTGTACATTGGTTATTATTATTGCACCTTTAGTTTACTCTTGTATTGTCTTACATAAGGTTAATGAGTGGGTTTGTACTAACATCACTCCCACTGTACAATTGGTCATTCATATTTTGGAATCTAGTCCTCTGTTTATTTTATAACTACACATCATTTAGCTACAATAAACTTATCTTATTCTTATTCAGTTTACTTGTGACTCTTTATCTACAATATTTAGTCCTTATTGGTAATAATGTGTTTTACATAGACAAGGAATGTATTCATTAAATGAGTTGTGGTCAGTGTTGACTTTACCATACAGCTTAGGGATTTATATCATGTAATTAATTAACATTTCCTCTTTCTTCTTAGTACAATTATTCTTTTAAAGGTTTATGTTAGTTTGTTATACTTCAATTTCTTTCCCTTTTTCTTGTGTTTGGTCTGGATATCTTCCTTCTTCTTTCTTCACTGATCTCTCTCTCACTCTTATTCATTTTATACATGATGTGGTTTTCACTTGTCTTCTTCACATTGTTTCTTCCTTCTTCTTTCTTGAGGTAGGTATTGTTGTGTTCTTCTCCCTGATTCTTCTTTCTTCTTTTGTTCTCATGTTCTTCCCACTGATTCTTCTTTCTTCTTTTGTTTTCATGTTCTTCTCACTGATTCTTCTTTCTTCTTTTGTTTTCATTTGTCCTTCTCACTGATCTATTGGGTAAGGTATGTCAGACGTCTCGTCTTTATTCATCTTTTCTTCTTTATTGGTACATTTACTAGTGATTTCTTTTTAATGATACTTCACTTATTTAAACTTATGGTACATTCTTCTTCTGTATCCATGGTGGTATTCTAGACCTTTTATGTATTCTTACTAGTGGTGGCTTTTAAATTAATTTTCGGTACGTTGGTGGATTTGGTGTTATATGTACCATTACAATGTTTAAAATAATTTACTTGAATTCGGTTCGGTAATTTCTAAAAAATATCGCCCACCCTCAAACTAATTTCACTACTTATAGATATTTTTGTTATTATGGGGTAGTCGTTTAATATAATGTTATTTTCAGTCACTTTATCCATAAAAATTAGGTAGGCTTACTTTATTCTTATAAAGAAACCGAACTACGCAGATTATCATCCCTCCTCCGAAGCGCTCCGAAGTCACTCATGGACCCTAAACATCTTGCAGAGGGTTCATTCCCTAAAGACGAAAAGTCTCTCTATGTAAACACGTGGAGTTACACTGCCCAGCATCCACAGTAAGCAAATCGCTATCCACGCTGGACACTTTTTCGGCTTGCACGCGTTGTGTTGGTGTGGGTTTCGGCACTTTCCATTTAAAAGCGTGCAAATGTAAGAAAATAAACATGAGTGAGACCAGAAATAACGTGAATTGTGTGTGTGTGTGTGTGTGTGTGTGTGTGTGTGTGTGTCTTGCCTGCCTTTTTATTGCGGTAAGCGTAATAATAAAATGGAAACGTAAACATTACATAATTGAGATATGCTTGCCTGCCACGAACGATATATTTTCTCTCATACACGATTTAAATTAAAATGAAAAAATGTAGAATTTTGTTAAAGTTAAATGAAATGTTTCCATAGAAACTACTTCTTTGTTGTCAATAACGTAGTACACATATAAAACTTATAAACATTTACCTCCTCCATCATCAACTACCATTTTAATTTATAAAAAAAATTACCCCCTCCCCCTTCAACTACCCTTATTATTTATAGATATTTCATCTACCTTTCTACAGTGGATTATTATGACCTTCTTTTCAGGATACTTTATTTATCAAAATTAAGCACTTTACTCTTGTTAAAACGTAAATCGTTGCAGGTAAACTACCCCTTTCCCTTAACCGATCTTCACCAAAAACAATAGACCTTGAGTACTCTACAATTCATGGCTGCATGCAAAATATTATTTGATTCTGTTTTAATTTGCGGCTGTTATCGTTTGCCATAGAAAAAATTCTACACACACACACACACACACACTTTTCAAAAAATTACTTTTTTTCATGTTTTGGTAGTACAATCAGAATCTGCCATTATCTCGAACACGATTTTTTTCGTCATGACCATACTTCCATTTCCTTATGGAACATGGAAGTAAAAAATGTGTATTAAAATATTAAATGATGTGTTACTTTTTTTGTATCGGCCATCTAAGGACCACATGACAATTTCAATTCTTTATTCTTTGTTCATTTCTTTTTCTCCAATATTCTTTCATCTTTTCACTGTGTCTCTTCTTCCTGTCTTCACTCCACTTTGAACCTGCGTTTTTCTCTCTCCTACCCTGGACTCCTTCCATTTTTAACATTTTTGCCCGAAAAACGTTTCTTTCAATTGCTTCTTCTGCGTTTATATTATTTTTTTCTAAATCCTTTTGGATTTCTTTAATCCAACTTGATGTTGACTTTTTCCCCCACAGATATTTGAAGATCTGCTTTGTTAATCTATTGTCGTCCATTCTATGTAAAAATGTCCAAAAAATAATAGTCTTCTTTTTCTCATTGTTTCTGTTATATTTTCTATACTTTGATATATTTCATCATTACTTCTTAATTTCCAACCTTCTGAAGTTTTTCGTGGGTAATATTTTCCTAATAATTCGTCTTTCCAATATTTCTAGTTTGTCTAAATTATAATTCAGTGCTAGACATTCACTTGGAATAGGCATTCTGACTTCACTACTGTACTGTAATGCCTTATTTTCGCAGTTTTAGATATGCACTTTTTATTGTAAACTTTATTGACGTGTTACTTTATTATTATTAACATTTGAATTGATTTTATTTACATATAGCGTAATTGATGGTTCTCTCCAGGTCCAGCGTTACAACATGCCTGAAGCAGGTTGGATGTATTAGGTTAAGCACGATTTCGCAGAATTGCAACGGCCTCCCGAAGACCATGTAACAGTCTTGGGAAGTACGGCTTTAAATTAAGTTTATGCATTAAGCGTCGCAATGACGTTCTCGGCAAGGATACTGCCTGAACCGCACGTCGTGTAGAGATTTTTGGACGGTTAACAAATGTCACGGCGACTGTCATTTGTCCCTGTGATAGGCGTCCTAAGACGTCCATCCACTGAACCCGTTGCATCAAATTTGTCTCTAATGCGATACAAGTGGAAGGCCAATGAGCAAGTGGAGCAGTACGATCCAAAATGTTGTGAAGGAATGACGAAAATCTGGAATCAGCGAAAAAACTGGCAAGAGATTAGAATAAGTGGAAGTTGTTCGTAAGAAAAGGTAGTCTCCAGAGGTCACCTCGACAACGTATGGTACAAAAAGACTGGACTAAGCTGGTATCTTTTAATTATTTTTGTTATTAAGTGGTCAGCTTTTATGACATTAGATTCTGCGTGTGTAGCGCATGACGCAAATTTTTGTGGGATCGATGTGCCCTTGGAACTCAAACGCCTATACTCTAAAACACCGCTCGTAGTCGACCGTATTAAATAGAAAACGGAGAAATTTCATCATCGAACTCGGCTCCCATACGTTACACAATCTTGTTGGTCATTATACGTGTTGTTGTCTAGGCCAAATGTCACCTCCGCCTTCTATATAGCTAGCAACGTAAAGTACTAAATAATCCGCACACACATACTATCGAATCGTAATGGCACTGAAATGTCAAAACTGTGCTATGTCGAAATAAAATCTCACACACCATGATACTACTATGGGCTACTATGCCGAGGTACCGTCGGACGCAAGTGCGTTGCATAGTGAGCGTAGTTTTTGTTTTGTAATTTTTTTTGTGTGTTCTTAGCTGAATTTGTAGGTAGTCTATCTGACACACTAATTACTATATACTGTCCTTCCATGCCGTATGCTTCATCTGTTTGTAGACTCTTTTGGTCAGTCTTACTTTCTGTCGCTATTCGTACCATTTACATTCTTCTTGCTGGTCGTTGCTGACATTCATTGTAAAATTTCTTCTTCTTCTTCTTCTTCTTCTTCTTCTTCTTCTTCTTCTTCTTCTTCTTCTTCTTCTTCTTCTTCTTCTTCTTTAACAATGATTAGCCCTTCGATCTGTTCCGGCTTCATAGGATTTATTCCCATCTTTTCTTGGGTCTCCCTACGGTTCTACTTCCAGCTGTTTTGTATCTACTTGCTGCTTTTGGTAGTTTTCGATCATCCATATGCTCCAGATTGATTCGTCCAGCTTTTTCATTTCAGTCTCCTTCCCTGAGACAGGTTCCCTTCACCATGGCTTATGAGGCCTGTCTACCCACGCAGTAAGCCTTCTAACTCAGCTTTGTATGTGCCACCGTACTCCGCTGCCACATTAGATGTATATCCTGCTGCCAACAGACACCATCCTGGTAGATACAGTTCTGCCAGGATCCCCATCTCTCGTTTGCTCGTCGACCCATTCCGCCAAGGGGATTGGTTACCGCAATCTTGGAATGGGTTGCTCGACTTAACAGGGTCCACCAACGAGTAGGTGAGAGTGGAGTTGAGATGGAGAGGTTGCGCCACGACATACCCAACAACCTTTTTGAAGTTGTAGGATATTTAAGTACAACTGCATATTTGTGTTCACTTTACAGATGCGCTGTGCACTAACTTACGTAAGTATGCGATGACTTGAATACTAGTATACGAAGCCATGAAATTCTCACATAGTTGTCAATTCTGGAGCTATCAGTGGAGTATCTAGAATTTGGGTTGGGAGGTGAGTGTTCAGGTCGGCTTCATACAAAATAAAACACAAATTAAGACTAATCAATATTACTATCTTTAAAGTGGCTGAAAAACGCGTGATAACGTCATGAAATAAGTTCCAATTAAAGTAAACGGTTATAACACAATAAAAATACGCGTTGTTGAAACTTTGTTAAAAGAAGCTTTTTGACTGAATTGATATTCTATATTTCATGTTTAAAACGTATACCCCAATGCTGTGAAATAATCTTGTTTGTATATTTAAAAAAGAGCTACTACTATATTAGCGTACACAGCATAAAAATTAAGAGATTAACAAAATTCGTCAACTTTTTCTAACCTCTGGGAGGGGTCCGATCCCGTTCCCCCCCCCCCGTAAATACGGCCCTGTGAGGTATGGATCCCCATCCTGCTCCCGACTATATCTGCTACATTCAGTTGTAAGTGTAGATAAAATCAGAAGAAACAGTTATGTTGGAATAAAGTCTAGATGCTATAAAGTGCTTTTAGCATTCCAAACTACTTTTTTTTTTTCAACATCGCGATCGGAGTCCCCAGCTTTATCTGTGACAAAACCAAGAGTAAATAACCTCCCCTAGTCATACCCTCAATGGGCTGACTGTGTTATGTCAATGTTTCGAGTGTTTAGGCGAACTAACTATGGGTTACCTTTGTTGCCAATTACATGTAGGCCTACTTCTAGTAAATTAAACATGCAGATAGAATAAAAGTTAAAAGAATACTTACGAGACAAATTTAACGGAAAATGTAGACAGACTATAGAAACGACGGCTTAAAAATAAAGACCCAAACAGGTCATCATAATCATCTCCTTCAAGGATTAAACCAAGGAAGGTTTGTTCCGGTCTCAAATAGGCAAAAATTAGAGTTCGTCATTCCAGCGCTTCCTCGGACGTCCCACACCTCTCCGTCCCCTCTCCTTATAGTTCCAGAGTTGTTTAGGGATGCGGCAGTCATTCATTCAGAAAAGATGTTCTTATCAATTCAGCCGATACTGGGCGATCCTGTCGAGTATAATCATAATATTCATTTCCTGCCGTATATCTGTGTTTCTTCTATGATCATGGAGAGTATAACCTGCCACGTGCCTGAGAAATCTCATTTCAGCCGCTTCCTTTTATTCAAAGCTGTGGTCAGCAACTTTTGATCCGTCCAGCTAGTCCTTGTTTGAGGCAATTTAGTAGTGAATGTGTCCCCTGGATATGTTACTAGCATATCGCAGGGGACCCAAAGAGATGATATACAAAACCCTGGATTGTCAGAGGAGAAGCGTTCATAGTTCTAAATTATATTTACAAAGATGTACGTATAGTGTGACCTCAATAAGTCGCCCATACGTACAATGAACACAAAATACATGGATTAACAAACATGCTATAAATCCATTACAGGAGTACTCTGCTGAAACAGATAATAACGTAAAGAGAAAGTTTAGTTAGTCCAGAGTAGGAAAATAATTACACTCACATATGGAAAGTGGCTACTATAGTACGAAGTAATCCGCTAGTAAAGTTATTGGAACTTCTTCATGTCGTAACTCCATTGTAAACTTGTTCGCAACACCTGTTACCTGCAATTGAACTTTCACTTCAATTGACTGTGTAGCATCATCAGTAAAGTAAAAGTTCCTCGCCGAGCCTGTCAAAGTTTAAATCACATGGTTTCCAACCTTACTAATTGTCGTTTATTGTACGAATATTATTTCAGATTCTCGACGTTTCGAAAACGTCTTACAGTTGAAGCTGCATGATCTTAAACGGATCGATCCACAAACGTTTGATACCTTCTGATCGTAATTTTATCTACACTATTGGAGGGGGGGCGAGTATAAAATGGAATTTGGTTTTGGCGTTATCAGGGCTCTAGATTTGTGGCCAAACTCCATACTAACTCCTCTAAACATACGCTTATTATAATATATGACCACTGAGTATATTTTTTTCTATTTTTATCAGCCATCTGAGGACTACATACCAATTTCAATTCTTTATTTCTTGTTCTTTTCTTTTTTCTCCAATATTCTTTCATCTGTTCACTATGTCTCTTATTCCTGTCTTCAGTCCACTTTCAATCTGCGTTTTTCTCTCTCCTACCCTGGACTCCCTCCATTTTTAACACTTTTGCCCGAAAAACTTCTCTTTCAATTGCATCTTCTGCGTTTATATTATTTTTTTCTAAATCCTTTTTACATTGAGTATATTTATTATTTCACTTTATCATTATAATACTCGTGTGTTTAAAAAATGTATTACACGTTCATCATCACCACCACTCCAAGGTCTAAGCCTTAAACCTGTTCCAGAAGCCATCTCCTCTTCGGTCTACCGACATCTCTCTTCCCAGTAGGGTGATAACCCAAGGCAGCCACAGGTAGACGGATCAGGCATCAGGCATGCGGTTCAAGTGTTCACACCATCTCCTTCTGTGGTCTTCAATCTGCTGGTGCAACGACACAATGTTTAATTCGGGTCTAGTATCCTCGTTCCTTTTCCGATCCAGGAGAGAATAACCTTGCGTCCCTCTTAGAAATTTCATTTCAGCTGCCTCAATCCTTTGTACGTCCCTTTTACCAAGAGTCCATGTCTCACTAGCATACAGGAGTGTGAGGACAGCCACAGTTTTATAAAATTTCATCCGGGTATCCTTCCGTGTTTTATTTTTCAGGTACCTATGAATCGTTCCACAGATGCGTCTAAATTTCGTTAGCTTACTATCCCAATCAATATCGGTTCCATATGAGATATCACAACCCAGGTAATTAAAATCACTAACCTGATCCAAAATCTGATTATTCACGACTGTCTTAGTTCTTATAGGATACCTGCCCTTAAATGCCATCGTTTTAGATTTTGTAGCAGAAATCTGTAGCACATAGTCTTGTACATGATGGTATTGAATGCAAAATATCGCTCTTTGCAACTGGTCTGTTTTCTGTATCATTACCTTGTCGTCTGCATAAGGTATGCCTATACGTTATTATGTCTTTATATATTACATTAATAATAATACATATCCAAGCGGCTGAAATGAGATTTCTCAGGCACGTGGCAGGGTACCCATAATCGTAGAAGAAACACAGATATACGGCAGGAACTGAATATTATGAGTATACTCGACAGGATCGCCCAGTATCGGCTGAATTAGTGGGAACAACTTTACTGAATGAATGACTGCCGCATCCCCAAACAACTCTGGAACTATAGCCGTGGGGACGGAGAGGTGTGGGACGTCCGAGGAAGCGTTGGAGTGGCCAGCTCTAATCTTTGCCTATTTGAGACCGGAAGAAACCATCCTTGGTTTAATCCGTGAAGATGATGATAATGATGACGTACCTATATTATTATTATTGTATAAGTTTACATCTATGGTGGCATTAAAAGTAACTAGTGTTACTATACTCAGCAAAGCTGAGATTTGTTTAGTAACCATTAAAGTGTTACCAAAGTTACTTTTAATTAAACGTTACTACAGTAAACAGTTCTCTCTAGTCTGTGTTGTTCTTGGTCTGTTTTACACAAGACTGTACAAAGTGTGCGTGTGGGTAGCGGCGGTCACGCTTCTAATACTGTTACCGACGTTGTAAACAAGTCGTTTGAGTACACACTAAAACGATAACTGTATACACCAGGCCGTGGCGTGAATATAAACTAACCGAAAACAATGTGTGAACACTGTCCAGAATGAGAAGCAGCTCCAGTGAGTGCGGTGCTTACTACACTTTGGATAATTTTCAATACAAAAACCGTGCGTAATCTGAATAGTCTGCCTGTTGTATTATTGTCAAAGAACGAACGGTCTTTATTTCGACACAAGAGAAAACGTGACAGAGAGGAAGAAAAACGTCTAGGTCTACTTCTCCTTTGTAGGCCCTGTGTTTGCCAACGTATTCCCGTCTCCCGCCATTTCTTTCTTCAGCACGAAAACAACATCATTAGAGTACTTTCATCTCGTTCCGTCCCTCCGCGTCTTCACCAACAGTTGACTTTAAATTATTCACCGTAGAGCCCGTGGTCGTCGGTAATGTGTTGTCTCGCTACACCAAGCGTCTTGGGTTAGATTCCCGGCGTCGCTAAAATAATATTTAGATTTTATACGGTTACTCTCATCTCGAAAGGTTCGGCAAATCGGCGAATGGTAGCCACGTTTATAACACCTGTCTACTTAGCCGTTGAATTGGTATTAAACTAGAGCCCTGGGAGGCTACCTGTTTCCATGAGTACAATACAAACTCCCTTATCCAGACTTGTGTTATCCAAATCCTCCCGTATCCGGATACGATGACAGGTAGGTGTTACTGTTACTGTTAATCTGTCTATTATAATCATAGCTGCCGCTCCGTTTATATATCAACTGGCCTCGCCAAATCAAAGGTGAATAAAGATCAAAGCGTTATTGGAACTTTAAAGAAACTTTACGGAAAGCGCTTTTTACGTCGATTTCTCACTGCTCATAACGGGATGTTGATAGTGTTTTTTTTTAAACATAAATTTGAAATACTGTCGCTAAATGATCGTGGGTGCTAGGGATTCAAATGAGACTCGCAACTAAAACGAGCTTGGAATAAACTGTTGAAGGGGGAAAAACGAAGAAAAACAAAGTGACAGCGCAGGAGTAACTTCTACTCAAGAAGACGAAAGAGGAAATGACATCTTAGTAGGCTAACTGACATTTTAATCGACCTAAAAATCAATGACGAGTGAGATGATAATGACATCGTGGAGTGGTTGAGTAGTGATGCCGACGATGGTGGTTTTCAACTGATAGCGGATGAAGATATTATTTAGGACATATTGAAAACAGACAAACGAAAAAACTGAGGATGAAGAGGAACAACCTGATACTACTGGATCAAACCTCTGACCATCTTATATGAAACCCTTTGAAGCCCGTGAAGTAGCATTTAAATGGTGTGAAAGACAAAAGGAATCGGACACAACCCAATTGTTGCAGCTCAAACGAATTCGCAATAAACGTAAGACTTGTTTTAGGAAACAGCAATTTATATTTTTTTTTTAAATTTAAAATGTAGAATGATACACACAGGTACTGTAAAAACATATTATTTTTTAGTATAGCTTTTCTGTTGCATACGTTCAACTTCACCCTTATGTGCGGAACCATTAGGCGAACCCTTAAGTCAGCAAGTAAAGGAACACGCCTAAAATTCTAAAAGGTGATGGCTCTTCCCACACTTCTCTATGGGTCTGAGAATTGGATTAACGAACGGCCAGACCAGTCACATCCAAGCGGCTGAAATGAGGTTTCTCAGGCACGTGGCAAGGTATACTCTCCATGATCATAAAAGAAACACAGATATACGGCAGGAACTGAATATTATGAGTATACTCGACAGGATCGCCCAGTATCGGTTGAATTGGTGGGAACATCTTTGCCGAATGGATGACTGCCGCATCCCCAACCAACTATGGAACTACAGTATAAGCCGAGGAGAGGTGTGGGACGTCCGAGGAAGCGCTGGAGTGACCAGCTCTAATCTTTGCCTATTTGAGACTGGAACAAACCATCCTTGGTTTAATCCGTGAAGATGATAATGATGATCTTTTCTGTGACATCTACGTTTCTTAAAAAACATATACTGCTCAGTGTTTTTTTAATTTCTTTGAGATTTCCCATATATTTGTACTTCCCATTTCCGGATTTTCTCTTATCCGAACTACCCTTGGTCACAATTAATTGACCCGGGTGTTTCCACTGTACATGCAAGAGATAACAAAGCAGTCCCAGGATTGATGAACACAGAGGATAAAGTCAGTTGGGTTTAATAGTACGGTCAATAAATATTAATTTCCTGTATCGGGTGTTTTATCTTAAAGAGAGAATCTGGTACGTTAATCGACTAAATAAAATAAAGCATACTGTATATGTAGCATACGCGTACAACTAAAAGTATCTCTTTTTTATCCCGAAACATTTATTTATTCCGTAGTAGAGACCATTATATCAAAAAATCGTATGACAAAAATAAATTCATTATCATGAGACGAACTCTTATAGTAGCAACACTGCTTCGTTGGTCCAATTTCCTGTCTGTCTGTTTCAGTTGTTTATTTTATTTCTTCATCAGCTTTGCCAACACAATACTAACTTAGACTTCTTGACGCTTACCTTTGATTTCCATGGCTTTATATTACCTATTACTTACTTAAATTTATTGGATTTTATTTAGAATACTGGCGTATCGGTAAGTGAACACAATAATGTATAAAGATATTTTTATAGTGGTTGTATTTACTGTCTCGCGTTTTGGGACGCCAAATATAACGATAACTTTTATGCCCCTTGTGTGGGCGTCAAATATAAAGATAACTTAGGTTGCCCGGCATTATGGGCGTCAGATATAATAGATAAACTTTTTTAAACTGTTTAGCCCGGTGTTATTAATTAATGGTTAATTAATTAATTGAGTTAATTAGTTAAGATATAGTACACTATGCTGATTGTTTGTGTATAAATGTGACATACAATATTATTGCCACTCGTTAGGTACTCCAAATATAAAGATAAACTGCCCCACCTTTCGTGTGGTGCCAATTATAACAATTTTACTGTGTGTGTTACCTCAATTACTTATATGGTGTTAATTGATTATGTATGATTTGAATGACGTTGTTTTAATTTCTATGATGATATATACTGACTTGCTTTCGAATAAGTAACAACGTACACCAAACTTTACGATATTAACTTAGTTTATTTATATCTGTTACCAATGATATCACTTTCATGATATCTAAAAAGAAACACAACATTCATCTTGCAATATGAAATAGCACATTATAATATCATTTATTATTTACATCAAAATCTACTCACTCTCTTATAATCTTTTTCTCAGAGTTACTTATTTAAACATTAATAATCATAATTATAAATTTTTATGCTACACTAAAGTATTCTTAACAAATGGATTCATAATTGCACGGATACAGCTAAAATTATCTTTTAAAAGTTGTTCATGCCAATTTAACATGAATAGATACTAGATATTATTTTCCTGAAATGTCATTAGTGAGTTCTTTTAGAGAGACAGACAGTGTTTTAATTAACATTAGTAATGCATGAATTTTGTTACTGTTGGTAAGTTATTCCATTAATTCTGCGGCGCTCATCTGTGATGCTCTTCCTGTCTCTCTCTCCAGGCTCGCTGATGCCCTTGTTGATGACACTATCATCTCGTGGAAGACTTTTACACATCACCTATTATCTCGCACTCCGACACATATAGCTCTTTTGTTAATTTTCGTTATTGGAATATCTGATTTCAACACATGTTATTTGATAACGCCACTTTAACTCTGAATTGTTTATATTTAAGTCTCATTTACATTTCTTAGTACGTTAACAATTTATTAATTTATACAGATTGTTGGATGTTCTATTTAGTTCGCACAGTTCCTTCGCGGACTAACTTTATTACCACGCCGTTCGATTATGCTTAATGGGCGTTAGCAGTTATATCCGTCTTTCACGCAATTACCGTAATTAGCTCATATTTCCGGCTCTCTTTAACTATCTCGATGTCAACATTATGTCTATCATTTACACTCCGTCGAAACTTCCGACCGTATTTACTTATTTGGTTAGTATATCAATTCTAGAATAACAAACTAAGTCTATTTCAGAGTAGTACTCCGACATGTCTGTTAATTACTAAGTTCCATTACCATCTCCCGACTCTCGACTGTTCGCACGTATATTTCCACTCCGACTCTTCTAAGGTAAAACTTTTACTCCACCTCTGACTAAGACTTCCGCACTTAAGACAGTTCAGACAGTTAAGACCGTTAATACCGTTAAGACCCCGATCGCGGTAAACACCCAAGTTTATATTCCGAATCCCACTATCTTCTCTACTCCAAACTCTTCTTCCCACCTACTTCGCTTCTACTGGTTCTCATCTATTTTCTGACGAAAACTCCTCCTTAACACCATGGCTTGTCTTCTGACATCGTTTTCATTCGTTCTTTCATCTCGTCTCCTTAGCAACCTCTTCTTGGAGAAACGCCTTCCTCCACTCTGGTTTCTGATAGGCTTCTTGATTTCCTACCTTCACAGCTCCTGGTTGGCTCCACCCATAGTCTGAGGCGGATGACCAAATTTAACGCCTCTCCATCACTTTTTTGTCTTTTCGTCCGGTCCTTTCAGACAAATTTCTCTTAATTGCTGCATGGCCTCACAGCTGCCTTCTAGTTCAACATGTGTATCGCTGCTTACCCGTGACTAATCCTCGTATTGTCTTCCAGTTTCCTCTTTGCCATTGCCACGCCAGTGTGGTCGTTTCTTGGTATTCCTTACAACTGCCACATCTGCTCTGCAGGCTTTTTCTTAGCTGTGACCCATTCTTGTAAAACTGTGCGTCCCGCAGTTTGTTAATTGCTCACCCGTATGGTCGCTATTTTGTCCGAGCCCTTCTTGTCCATTGTGAACACTGTAACGCCCCGTTTGGTGTTAAGCTCCACACACGTGGCTTATTATTTCTCGTGTCACCTCGTTATGTCTTCCTGTCAGCTTTTCTTTGTCATTTATCTGTGATACATTACTCCATTGTTTTTTTGATAGTCCAGCTCGCCACACGCAATTCTCTTAAGCGAACAGCTGCTATTACAGAGGTATTGTCTTTCTACTACCCTGCCTTCCCGTTGCTTGAACTACATATGGTACAGCTCCTGCGTATGTCATTGTTAAGTTGACAGCAGACCCTTGTTACTATGTTCACTTACTTACAAAAAAAATTTCTTTAAAATTTTCGTTACAAATGCATAATATCGCAAACACAAATTTGTAAACATACGCATCACACACACGCGCGCGCGCGCGCGCACATAATACAGTCATTAGTATAGGCTACTTTTAATGGAGCGGCTCCCAAAATGTTTCCCAAGTTGTCGTTTACAGTCATTTCATACCCTTCTTTTCAAAACGTTTTGTGTTATACAGTTTCCACCCTCTGAGTCATAATACTGCAATTTCAAATAAATACCGGGAATTGTTCATTTAAAAAGCCCACGTAAAAGGTATGAAAAAAATGTTTTTGCGTCAGTTGGTAGCAGTGTACCTAATTGTTACGTAGAGTTGTGGCGCGATCTGTCGACTAGTTTGTTTACAGCTTTTGATTAGGTTAGTTGACCTCAAGTGGGCTCTGCTATTTTTAAAATGGATAAAAATATCGAACAAAGAGTTTGCCTCAAATTTTGTGTTACCAACAATATTTCTTGTGTGTGCTGAATCATTGAAAATGTTGGAGAAGGCCTACGGTGAGTCAGCTTTATCGAAAACACGAGCATACGAGTGGTACAAAGCATTCAAAGAAGGCCGAGAAATGGTTAATAATTTTCCTCGTTCCTGTCGACCTTTAACCTCTTCGACTGACGAAAACATCGTCACAGTGAAGGAAATGGTGATGGAAAATCGTCATTCTAGCTTAAGAGAGATGGCTCTGGATCTGGACATGTCTCACGAATCCGTTCGCACCATTTTAGTTGACGTTTTGGGCATGAGACGCGTCGTGGCACGGCTTGTTCCGAAGGAGCTGAATTTTCTTCAAAAAGAGCACCGCAAACAGGTTGCTGAAGACATGCTTGAACAAGCCCCTACATTCATGAAACGCATCATAATGGGTGATGAGACGTGGGTTTATGAGTATGACATGCAAACCAGCCAACTAGCTTCGGAATGGCGCTTCGATAACGAGCCGAAACCAAAAAAACCACGTCAACGTCGCTCCAAAATCAAAGTTATGTTGACTGTTTTCTTTGACTATCGTGGTATTGTCCACTCGGAATTCCTTCCGGAGGGGCAAACAGTCAACAAACAATATTATCTGGGCGTTGTGAAGCGTTTGTGAGAGAATGTTCGCCGGAAAAGGCCAGATTTGTGGAAGAACAATTCTTGGATTTTGCACCATGATAATGCGCCGTCCCACACATCGACCCTTGTACGTGAATTTTTGACCAAAAACTCGACGAATGTCATCGACTAAGCATCCTATTCGCCAGATATGGCCCCGTGTGACTTTTTTTTGTTCCCCAAACTCAAATTACCACTTCGTGGAATACGTTTTGAGTCAACTGAAGACATAAAACAAAATTCGCAGAAGGAGCTGAAGGCCATAACGGAAAGTACCTATCAGAAGTGTTTCGACGAGTGGATTATTCGTTGGCATAAGTGTATCGCATCGAATGGACCCTATTTTGAAGGTGACAAAATAGATTTTGATTATTAAACCAATATTTTGTGTTTTATTGAACAATTCCCGATATTTATTTGACAGAATGTATATACGACATGCAACAAAAACTAGAGTAGCTAAAAATTCTCGTTATATTTTTAAACATCTGTAGAGCGTTTCACAGATGTCTCTGAACTTCGCTAACTTATGTTTGCTACGAAACCAATGTCAATTTTGAGTGAAATGTCACATCCCAGGCAATTAAAATGACTACTCTGATTTAAAATTTTATTGTCTATAACTATTTTTGTTCTAACTGGATGTTTACCTTTAAATTTCATAGTCTGTGATTTTGGACCAGAGATCTGAAGAGCCCATAATCTCGTATTAAGTGTAAATATTGCCTTTCGTAACTGGCCTTCTGTATTATTACACTAGAGCAAAGAAATCACATGTACGTTTCACTGTTGTGATATTCCTGGGTTAACTTTTGTATACCATAACTGAAATATATCATCTATATATTATATATCGCTCAAATATGTGAATAAGTAATATGTAAGTTGCAAAAAACTACTACCACTCTTTTATTTTCTGCGAGAGACGCCTCAGTATTTTCTCCCGGTACGTCATCCCGGGCACTGATAGGGATACGCGTTTTCAACAGAATAGACGTCTTCCCGAGGGAGCGATCCTCGTCTGAGAGGTGTATTATCTGCGAGACTTGGCGGTCTCACGTCTCATTTTCCTGTCCATACTTCATTCACTTACTGTCACATCATGCAAAATTCAAACTACTCGTGAGTTCCGCTTATAATTGAGTTTTGAATGTTGAAAACAAGTGTTTGGTATTAGTGTATTACGTAGCTGAGTCGAGACGATTTATATTTCATAGCCGTTTATAAATTATGGTACATAACAAATTAGTTACACAAATCTGTCCACAAACCTCATCAGCTGAGTTCACTTTACAGTATGGAAATATCTATGTCAAAAACGAAAACTATGGTGTTTTCTGGTGACTGTCCCATAAGAATAAAAATTGTCTTATTCTTGTCTTCGTCAATACTATATTAGAAGATATCTCGTATTTTCAGTATCTAGGCTGCGATATTTATGACGAAAAAGACAGAGACATGAGCAACAAAATAAATAAATTTTACAGAATTTGTGGTACATTATAAGCTCCCTTAAGAATAAGCCGTTAAAAGACACGCAGCCACAATTTTATAAGGTTGTAGCAGTTCCCACACTGTTGTATGGTTCAGAATGTTGGGCGCCTAGGAAAAGAGCTGTTAGACAGATGGAGTATTTATGTATTTAAACCATTGTATTAAAAACAACTGCTTGAAATTAAATATAGCAACTAAATAGTTTAAATAAATAGTTATTTATAATTAATTTATAAATAATAAATAAATAAGTAAATAAAAGTTTACATTTTAAAGTAAAAAATAAATAACTGACGACGTTGAGGATGATGGCGTGAGCATGCGCTCGTCCCCGCACGTGTTTATTTGTTATAAAATAACCGTATTATAAAATGTATCTACTCATTGACGGTGGGGTGTATATAAAACGTATTGTTTTGTTAAATGGAGAATTATCTGTGGACATACGTGTCTCATTATTTTCATAGAGGTGTTAATTCCAAATGTATTTACCGTTAACAGTATCACGATGTAACGTAATAAATAATCGACGACGCAAAAGAACAGCTAAATTACCAACCTTCTAACCAGGTTATGAAACAGAGGAAAGAAATCTTTAGTCTGAAGTTTGTATTTCGTAACACGCTTTGCTAAAACAGAGTGGATAGTTTTGCACTACATTCAATGTAAAGTTCTATGAACATGAAAGAATAGTACAAATGCGAAACCGCATACGGGAGAAGTAAAAACCATTAATATATTATATATTCACCGCTAGTATCTATTTAATTAAATAGTTTTTAATTGCTAACAACTAAATGAATAGTGGAACTTACTCTTGGCAATGTATCTAGTTTTAATTATTGCTTAGATTGTTTGTTTCCTGCCGAGCACAACTGTGCTGCGTACTGCATACAACGATTTTGAAGGCAGTGTAGGGAGTTTTCTATTATCTCACATACGTGTGCATTCCAGTACTTGAAGTAGTGGTTTAATCGTGCATACGTTTAATATATATAAATTTTCATTATAATTATTTCAATTCAATTAAGAAAGTTGTGTTAATGGTTAGATTTAGTCAGATTTCCGATCTGACGATGAGCTGTGAAGCTTGAAAGCGCTAATCGGAATAATTTGTCTATAGTGGTGTGCAAGAGTGATAATTCTGTTTATTTCAATTCAGTTACAAAAGGTTAATGTGTAAATCAGTGTGCGTGTGTGTATTTATGGCAGTACTTATATTTCCGCAGATGAAATATAATGTGTGGTTGGTTCGGGTCTAGTTGTTTTCCAGTGAGTTTCTCCTACGTTTCATCATCTTTGCTGTCCTCGCAGGAGTCGACAGCCCGAGGATCTTATAAATTTAACACGCCTTGAAACACCTTTCACATTTATACACATACTTGGACGCTCCTCGAGTTTTTGTGTAATTATATATTGCAACGATACAGATTATTATTTTCGCATAGGATATAGTGTGTGTGAAGAAATTACAAACGAGTCTATAACGGAGGTAATCAAACATTATTTATTACACACAGGAAATAATAGTTTTTACGATGTATATTAAATTACATAATTGTCATGCGTTTTATATTTGAATAAAGTTTATATAGTTCGATTTTAGATAGATTTTACTTGTTAGATGATATCCGTTCACTTGGTGATTTGTCCTCCGGATGTGCGTTCCTCCTCTTCTTAGTGTCGCTCCCGTCCTAGCGTTCTCTTCGTCCTGGCGTCCTCTTCGTCGGCGGGTTGCTCCAGTGACGATCCCTCTGTACGTCACGCTGACGATTCCGTCGAACTGCTAACACCAAATAGACTTTTCACACAATTGTCACTCTCACAATAATTAGCGTTCTCGCTCGCAAAAGTTATTATTAATTTACACGTTAATTTTTATTAGATCTCAGGGTGAATATGGGTATTTATTATAAAAACGGTGTATTTAGCTTACACCTTCCGTGAAAGCTTGAAGTGTTCAATAATTCCCTATGCGGACTATCTTGACTACCGCGAAAAGCACTTAAATATAATAATAATTTGTATAGAGGTTGTTAACCTGCTTGGCTCTTTACGCAAAGCTCGCAAAGAGTTCCAAGTTTTATGATAATTTTGTATTTCTATAATTCCGTACGAGGAAAACTCTCGTCGACGGACACAACTTCACTCGGCAAATGCTATCGACCAATTGCGTCGATCCGTACCTCACGGAGTACGAATATTAATGAAATTAGTGTCTTCTGATTGGTCCATCCGATGTCACATGGTTGATATTAGCAAAAGATATAAGAGTTACATGCAAAACCTTGTATAAATCCGCAAGAGCTTGCATTGATTTTTATCTATGAATTTTATTACTCAATCATTGATAAGAGTTAAAAGCTGAGTTTTTTCCTATACAAAAAACCATATTTATAAAATAGTTGGAAACCTCAGAGTATATAAAAACTGTAGCTATTTACATAAACCATCCACTCTCAAAGTTTCACGTCGATTGGTTGATTACCGCGGAAGATATAGCGATTAAGGTTTATCACATGCTCACCCGCGCACAATTTCACACACAAAGTACATGACATAAAAGAACACATTTTTATAAAGAACTTGATATAACCTACGTCCTTATCCATTGATAAATACAAAACTTACAGCTAAAAGACAAAAAATTGAATAAAACCATTTTAGACATGTCAATGTTCGTCATCCATGCTCACATACGATCAATACAGCTTATCATCCTGTTTTGTTGCAATATATATATATATATATATATATATATATATATATATATATATATTGTACTGCTGTAAAAATGAACAACAGTACATAAGAATAAAATAATAATTTCAGAAAAATCAAAGGTATAAATTTAATAATATTTTGAACATATGGTAGAATTATAAACAAAAACTGATTAATTATTCATGACAAACATAGAGGTAAACTCAAGTATTGGAACTGTATGATACAGAACAGCATGAAGAAAATATATGTTGACAATTATTATAATAAAATTAAAATAAACATTAAAATAAAACTAAAGGGTAATAAGATTATAATATAATAGATACAAATTAGAATGAAAAATGTAAAAATCTGATAAATGTATTTAATAATAATTAGTAAAATTATATATGTTTTTAAGAGTAATATGATGAAAATATGTGACAAATTTAGTGAGGTATCGATATGGCAAATGTAAATTGTTATAATTGAATTGTGTTGGAATGTAAGAAAATTTGTTTAGTCTAAATTTATATTTAATAGAATACACTTCAAAGAGAAAGATCCTGTAAAAAAGTCTAATTTTACATTTAAGAAGATACAGATCAAAGAGAGAGAACCTGTAATATTTAAAGAAGTATAATTTTTTATTCAATATAATAAACATCAATATTTAAAAGAAGTCTAAATATATATTTTGTAGAACACAGATCAAAAAGAGGGAACCTGTAAAGGAGTATAATTTTATACTCAATATGATAAACATCTTTATTTAAAGGAGTCTAATTTTAATACTCAAAGAAGAAAGTCTAATTCTACATTTAATGTGAACAAAATCAAAGAGAAGGACCAAGTAAAGAAGCCTAAAATTATATTTAAGATGACAAACATCAGAGAGAATTGAACCCATTGCAGTTTTGAAGAGCTAATATTCAAACTATTCGCATTTACACGGTATATATTATTCCGTTGTTATTTCTTCAAAATTTATGAACTAACGTTATTTGGTACTGATTAAAGAAAGTAATTAATTATTTCCAAGATTAAATAATATAAAAAGAAAGATTAGTTGTCTACCCTGAGATAGAGTTTTCATGAACATATGTTTAACATAAACAACATTTCAAATATAAAAAAAAATATATATATACTAAAATATATAGACAACGCGTACTGATCGCCCAAATAAAGGGGCAATTACTATAGCAGACAGAAACAAATATAATTCAAAAGAAATATCAGTACTATATATATATATATATATATATATATATATATATATATAATTAACAAAACAATAATGAACTCTTGTAGTTATAAAGTTATTTTGCCAAAAGCATGTCTCAAGATTGCGTGAGTGCAAAATTAAAGAGCTAATTCAGATTACAGTGAATTCACGTTCACTCTCTTAAAATGCAGATATACAGTAGTAGTATGCGAGACGTGGGTTATAAAATATTAGTTGGATTATATACGTTGTTGCATTTACGATAACGTCTAGTGGAAGTTTTAGTAACGTTCAATATTGATTGCACACAGTTTTGAAACATTTCTGTCAACGTTTTTTCATATATATACAGTATTGCAACGATACAAATTAAAACTGCATAGATCTTGAAATTATTACAACAGAGTCTATATCTGGAGGTAGGAAAATTTATTAAATTAAAACATTAAAATTTACTATTATCTTATTACTTTATAATATAAAATTGTTTATTAAAAATTTGTCTTTCAATAATTGAGTCTATTTGCTTGTTTTACAACTATGTTACTTGTCGAATTCCACAACCACCGTCGATCTCCGCCGATCACCTCTACTGTAGACGACTCGTTGCTCGTTGACCTCAGCGTCGTTCACTTCTACGTTTCACACACACACGCGAAGCGGTTATCAAACTGTTATTGTTTATAAAATTATCTCAGGGTTTTTAACTGGGTAAAATAGATCGTGTATTGGGCTTACACAAACTCCGGTCTCTTGAAGTGTTGTCGCGTAAGTATCAAAACACCACGTTAGGTATTTTGGCCCTAACCCGGAAAATCTTCCACTTTACGCAAAAAACCACTAGAGCATGATCTATTTAAAATATTTGAGTTCTATAAATTGGCAATGGTTACGAAGAACTCGAACCGTGAACCAACTTCTAAGTCTAAATGAAAACGACCTGTCTTGTCACGAAAAACTCGTGACAGCGAGTACGTCTTTCTATAACGAGTCCTAATAAGAAACTGAGCCATCCGTACGCTGTAAGCTACCGACTCGAATAATTTTTAGACCTTCTGATTGGTTGAAACTTTAGCAACGTCACAGATGAGAACACAGATAGACTGAAATCAGGCTTAAACTCTGTCCGATTCTGCAAAGGCCTGTCTAGATCTAATCTACAAATTTTATTACTTCCTATGAGATAACGAAGACGACTGATTTCATTTTAAAATAAAACCATAAAAATTATAGGTGCGGAGAATTGAGTATATGGAAAATGTAGCTTATAACCATGAGAATACTCTGTCCAATTTCAGAACGAAATGTTAATTTTCCTCGAAGTTATTAAATAAAATGTAAATCACACGCGCACTCGCGCACTTACACACAAATATTTCACATGACATAAAAGAGAATAAAATTGTGAACATTTTGACATAACATACTTTTTAAAACATAACTTGGTTCAAAACTTATGACTACTTTACAAAGGAAGAACAAAATCAATTTAAAACATGTCTATGGCCATCAGAAAATGTTATATAGCATTAGTATTCCACTTATATGAACGTAGATCCTGTGTACTGTTGCAATATATATAACGAATCTTTACAGCTGTCGCCGTTTCTCCGTCCCCAACTTCCATTGTAACCTATCGTAGCATGTAAGTTCTTCTAAATTTCTCGCAACCATTGCTTCCGCTACGTCATCTCGCCAACTCCTCCGTGGACGTCCTCTTTTCCTCCTCACCGGTTGTATCCATTCCAGTATTTTGCGGGGCCATCTGTCATCCTCCATTCTCTTCACATGCCCAAACCAAGTCAATTGTCTTCTTTCTGTTTCATCTATTATTGTCCTGTCAGTATTCATCTCGGCTCCAATAGTCTCAATTCTAACCCTGTCTGATTTTGATCTTCTACAACTCCTCCTGAAGAAGTCCATTTCCGCTGCCATCAGTTTTTTCTTATTTGCGTTTGAAACGTTCCAAATTTCTGCTCTCCATAAAGGATTACACTTTGTACCATGCTATTATGTATATGTTTCGTTGTATTTCTTGTTATACTTCTTCCCCATAGAAGAGAATTCAGCGTTCTTATAACGGTTCGCCCCTTGTTAACACGTTCTTGAATTTCATCTTTGCTACTTCCCTGTTTGTTTTAAATAACGCCTAAGTATTTACTTTTTTCAACACCTCTTAAGTCAACACTTTTCAACAACTTTTTTCAATACGTTTTTTCATTTCAGACAAATTTTTCCAAATTATTAGCATCTTTGTTCGAGTAATAGAGAAATAATAATTAATAGATACACATTGAGCATTATTGTGTATCCAATATTATAATTATATCTTAGTAACATAGTAATAATTGAACGAGTGAAACAAGCTCTCAGTTTTAACTCGACCGTTTGGCATTTGTATGTCTGTCTGTCTATCTAATTGGGATATGTCTCACCATAACTTTTGAACACATTTACCGATTTTTGTAAAACTTGGCATAGATACCCATATAGATAAAGCCCACAGAACCTTATTGGTTTTTAGATTTACCCCCCCCCCACCTGATGCGGGGGGGGGGCAAAAATGTGAATGGTTAAAGTTTTGAAAAAATTGCATCAAGCGCATGTAATGTACCAATTTAAACAGATTTTATTCACAATCTGAATAGTGTTCAGGTTTGTTGATATCAAACTTTTGGAGCACCAAAAGTATGTTTAGACATAATTTGAAAAATCGGAAAACTCAAAGTGGGATATGGAATTAAAATTCATCTCAACCACAGTCTGAATATAGTGTTTAGGTTTATAAATTTTAAAATTTTAGGACGCCAAAAAATGTATTTAAATTTTGAAAACATTGTAAAACGTGATGCCGAATAGCAGACTAAAGGAAATAATGTTAACTCAAATACGAATGTAGTGTTTACTCTGAAAATGTGTATCTTTAAGGGCACCACGAGATAGAAATGAAGGTCAAAAATCTTAAGTGTCTGAGCGAGTTCTGCAGCCCAGATCTTTGTACTAGTAATAGTTACTATTATAGTAATAATAATTATTCTGTTCAAATTGGTTTGACAAGTCTCCGTTCTATTAGGCCGTGGTCCACTACTGCTGCATAAAACAGACGTTTCGATCCCACCGTTGAGGACCATCTTCACTGTAACGACTCGTACGCCGATTCAGTGCGACGGAACCATGCTTATGAATCTCCACGGACTCCGCACGCAGCCGAGGGAAGTAGGCACTCACCGAGGACAGAATTTGACAGCCTCTTGTCGAATAGGATTTGACAATCTAAATAGAATCGAAGTAAAATCGATTATCAGTTAACTATATTGTAAGCGAAACATTCAATTACAATTCAAAAAAACCTCTGAAGATACAGAATAATTTCTATGAAACATGCGTCAGGTGAAAATAAACCTACTTGCATGTATTTTTTGAAGATATTGCATTCTTTATATGTAGAGACAGTGTATTAGTTTCATGTTCCGTAAGAAAGTGGAAGAATCGCGAACAAAATCGTGTTCGAGATAAGGGCTGATTCTGATTGTACTACCCCCAAAACATGAAGAAAAGTCATTTTCCGAAGTGTGCGTGCGTGCGTGCGTGCGTGCGTGCGTGCGTGCGTGCGTGCGTGCGTGCGTGCGTGCGTGCGTGCGTGCGTGCGTGCGTGCGTGCGTGCGTGCGTGCGTGTGTGTGTGTGTGTGTGTGTGTGTGTGTGTGTGTGTGTGTGTGTGTGTGTGTGTGTGTGTGTGTGTGTGTGTGTGTGTGTGTGTGTGTGTGTGTGTGTGTGTGTGTGTGTGTGTGTGTGTGTGTGTGTGTGTGTGTGTGTGTGTGTGTGTGTGTGTGTGTGTGTGTGTGTGTGTGACATTTTTTCTGTAGCAAACGATAACTGCCGCAAATTCAAACAGAATCAAACAATTTTTTACATATGTGCCCGAGCTGTAGAGGACTCGAGGCCTATTGATTTTGGTGTAGACCGGGTAAGGGAAAGGGGTAGTTTACCTGCAAGGTTTTACGTTTCAACAAGAGTAAAGTACTTAATTTTGTTAAATAAAGTATCCTTAAAAGAAAGTCATAATAATACACCGCCGAAAGGTAGATGAAATATCTACAAATAAAAAGGGTAATTGAAGAGGATTGATGTAATTTATTTGTATTGATGTTATAAATTTATTCGTTTTATTAAAAATTTCAATAAAATATTAACAATTGTTATCGTTCCATGCTGTCACCATGGACACGTAAAAAAAATAATTGTTCGTTTTCAGAAATTCACAGCTAACAAACGCTGGGCGGTATTCGCGTTCTTTCGCGTCGTTTAAATAAAAGATAATTTAATCAAATTAATTCTTTATTTTTAAAATATTAACAACTAGGTACAATTCGTATTTTGATTATCTTTCTCAGCGTTTTACCAAAAGCATGCTGATATAACCAAGCAAGCATTTGGTTTTGTTCTGAGTGTAGGCCTACATAATTTTATACTAATAATTTTATAATTAATTAGAACATGGAAGCCATGTATGGTTTTCAAAAGCAGATTCAGTGACTACTATGTAACGATTTGACTGACGCAGTTATTGTTTTGTTGCAGTCTCCAGGGGAGAGCAGGATCCCAGTGTTCTGCAGCAACTCTAAGCCTCTGACGTCACGACTGTCTAGACCTCTCGCTAACCTCTCCAGCAAAGTACGAGCACACCTGTCGTCATCCGACTCAAACACCAAACACCGGTCCCCGTCGTCTTCTATGCTGTTCGGCATCCTCGCCGGACAAAACTCGCGCAAATCGTCGAAATCATCGTCACGGGGATCGCCGACACCAAGCCAGTCGTCGGGACAATCGTATAACGAAAGCCCTGCTTTACGCCCATCGAGATTCTTCCAGTCGCTGAATGGAAACGATCTGAAAGACATCAAGGACAGAAAGTTGGAACAAGCGAACATTTCGTCGGCGCACATCGGCCAGAAAGTATGCGTGGCCGGACAGAAGATCGGCATACTACGGTACTACGGCAAGATAGAGTCTGACGGCGGCTGGTGGTGCGGTGTGGAACTGGACGGACCGTACGGAGTGAACGATGGCTCCGTGCGAGGCGTGCGTTACTTCACGTGTCCACCGCAACACGGCGTGCTGACGCCCGAGAGTAAGGTCACGCTGGTCGTCAAAGATGAAGTGAAGGAGTACATCAGCGATGTTTCCGATTCCGGACCGCACAGTCTACTGGGTTTGACGCACGAAATCAACAACACGCAGCAGGGCGAGAGTACCACCACTACCAACTATGTGGTAGAGAATGGTTGGTGTTCGGAAGAGGTCGTCGTTCAGTATTCGGAACAGAACACGACGAATGTTCAGTCAGTTAGTCAGCTGTCGACGCCAACGCCGGGCAGCACCTGCAGCGGCGGAATACCGATATGGGAATGGACAATCGGCTCTCAGCACTCGTCTTCGGCCGGTTCGCTTGTGCCGTCAGTGAGAGGACTCGCTCTACAAGATCCTAGCCCGTCTCTTCAGCTCAGCAAACATAGTTCTTTCGAACTGGACGAAAGTCTCGGTATACTGACGCCAGATCAGATGAACTCAGCTATCGAAGGAAGTCTGCACAGAACACCGTCAAGCGAAGACGCTCCATCGTTTCTCCTGTTAGATTTCGAAGACGACAAAATGCTAGATCTTCTGACAAATCCAAATTCAAAACGATCTTCATTAGAAATGCAGTACGAAGAGACGCCATCGCAGGTGGTTCCTCCGCAGGTGCGAGCACAAATCATTCACAACAGTAGCGACAAATCATGCGACATCAATACGCAGAGCACAAACTTTGAAAAAGACAACACAATAATCTGCAGAGACAATTACAACAATGACGTCACAATGAAAGACAGTGAATACACGATTAGAGACCAGCTGATGGATCAAGACACAATGTGTAAAGATCTGTCCGAAGACACGGAGATGAGTGAAAGTCACGCATCCAAAAAGACGTCGGACATCGCGATGTCGTACGAAATCAGCACGGAAACGCCGAGCAACAGCGAACGCGCCGAACTGATAAGGATCAACAGAACGCCGTCGCTGGAGGATCTGCCGCTGGACAAGGTGGACGCGGAACAGTGTTACACGAAGATGGACGAACTGTGCGTGACAGCGGCGGGACCGTCGTCGCGGTCCGTACTGCCGGCGCCCACCAGCTTCGTCACCAGCATTACCAGTATCACCAGTTTGGACAACGGTTACCAAGGCGACGGCGAGTGGAGTCGGCCGGCGAGTCGCGGCGCCGATCACTCGCCGTCCGCGCACCAGGCGGTCAAAGTCAAGCCCATGGATCCGATGACCGACTCCGACTTCTTCACGGAAAGCGACGCGGACATGCACGACGATCTGAGCACTCAGGCGGGATCGGGAACGTGTCGCGGCGACCGCCGCGCTCAGGTAATCGACGGTACGCTGTACGGAGGCGTGTCCGCGGCCAACATTCAGAACAACAGTTCCACCGTCTACCTGCCGCACCATCAGTCAAACCAAAGATGTCCCAGCTTTACTCCCACCAACACGGAAGAGATGGATTCGAGCGGTATTTATTCGGATCTGGAAAGGCGTAACGAAGACCCGACGTCGGACGGCGGCAAATCTACCATGGACGATGTCGCCGATAACGAACAACAGAATGAAAAAGATTTCTCACCGGAAGGTTCTACAAAAACGGCGTCGACAAAATCGGGAAACAGTCAGACTAGAATGACGCCGGCCGATTTTACAGCGCTCATTATGGAACAAATGAACACGATAAAAAATCTAGCAGTACCCAGACCGATGGAAGACGAAGCGGTGAGTTGCAACATATTGACTATCGATGAAAACGGCTATCATTCGATTGTCCACATGAACGGTGACAATATGCACAACGAGGTGTTGACGGAGAAGTCTGTCAACGACGCTAAAGATTCAGTGAACAACAACAATAACAACAACAACAACAACAACAGCATAAAGAAAACGAACGCGACCAAAGACGAACACGTGATAAAGAAGTACAAAATGCCAAAGCGAAACGTTGTGTCGAAAATAAAGACGATGATCAGTTCGAGCACGGCGAATATCAACAACAACAAAAAAGACGGCGGAGAAGACGAGAACCAGGAGAACCGACGACCTGGTGAGAAGCCGGGCAAAGCGGCGAAGAAGGGCGGACGCTGGGACGCGGTGATGAACAAGATCGCCCAAGGCAAAGCCGAAGAGAAGACAAAGCCTAGTCGACTGAAGGAGGTGAAGAGCAAAGTGTTCGCCGGCATATCGTTGGAACCGGCCGCGCTGCCGATGCCCCGCAACAACATGCAGACGGTGGCCAACTCGAGGAAGCTGACCTCGCCACGGAACCTTGCCGCCACCCAGTCCGTGTCCACCAGGTCTCTAAGAGACGTCACCTCGCTGAAAATGAAAAGGTAATTATCTAACATTACCACCTTTATTTTGCATGATGTATCAATGTGCGTATAGTGGGAAGCAGCAAGGAAGGATTTGAATTTGAATTTAACTGACAGACTTTTGCTATCACAGAAAAAAAATACATAAATTCATCTAGGCAATCGGCGGCCGTCTTCAGGCTAATTATAAACTTCTTCTTCCGATAGTTCCTATACGTTTCGGATGTTGGATATCATACAGACTATTTTATCTTTCTGTACTGCTGCACGGAATAAGTCAGTTGTATTCATGCCAAACCAGGTCCTTAATTTCTCAGCCATGATATTCTCGGTCGCCCAACTCCCCTCTCTCCAAGTACTTTTCCCTGTAGTATGGACTGCAATAAGTAAAATCTCTGTTCATTTCTCATGAGATGTCCCATCTTCACCGAAGCTTTCTTATCTTCATAAAGCTTTCTTATCTTCTCTAGATTATAAACTAAATTATAAACATGTAAATACATAAATAAAGAATACTCCATCAGCCATTAATAGAGAGTCAACAAAACACTGCTACCTTGTTGTTGTGCAAGTGTTTGTGGGCATTGTTCTTGTGTTTTGTGAGTGTTGTGTGTCGTTTTCATAATAAGTATTCATTAGTATTTTTTTATCATTTGATTATACATTGTGTGAAGTTTTACTGTATTATTATTTTGTTGCCTCTCTATCACTGGTTGATATGTATTATTTACTTCTTTTCATGTATTATTTTGTAATTTACGTGAAGACAGCTGGCGATTGTTTGGGTGACCGAAACCTCACATTTATATTGTTACGACGGTCTAACTGATAGTCGTATGGTACAGTGGCAAACAAAATAAAGATACCAATTAAGTCACTAATAACCAGCTTTAAATATCACAATTAACAGTTTGAAATCAACAAGAAGTTATTCAACAAGATTATACTCACGCAATAATTCAGTTAAATTTGTCCACACGCGATAATAATGTCAACTAATAGAGCCCCGCACAATAACACTTTGCCACAATACTTAGAACCTCACTTGAATAAATCGCCACTTAAACGCACTGAGTATTCGCTCGACGTAAACTGACTGTCCGTCGCCGGATGCTTATATTAATACCCCGCTGAGATGCCAGAATAATCGGTCACTTTCTGGATGACGAGCAGACTGCGTATAACAGGCGCTCTAGAATCCACTAGATACCGTCCAAACTGTCTGGCCTTGAACACACTGCGCCGATCGGTACGGTCTGGAATAGCCTCGATTGTTGACGCATGATAAGTGTCACGTAATTGTCTGTCATCTCAAACTAGCAGCAACATGTACGCACGCACACACATTACAGCTGAGCTCTGCTGGGATAGCCGAGATACTTGTAGAACGTTCTGTATTACGTAACAATACATTTTGTCTATGATGACAACAGTCTGTCAGTTAAACTCAGATTCAAACGTCTACAACCCCCCCCCCCCTAGCAGTATAGCAGTATAGGTATTCCAGTATTCAACACAATAAGACATCAATCTCTTTGAAACCCCATTTATCGAACTTGACCGTTTAAATGAAATGCACGATTAAGTTCTCAAAAGTATGGTTTTTCCAGTTTTCGAAATAAAATATTTTACTTATCCCAAAATAAAGCGGAATAATAATAGTAATACCGCAATAACATTAAATTACGTTAGCATAGTAACGAGTGATCGAAATGTCACGCAACCCAAAATTCGAAAACGTACCCGTTGGCAACGTTAATCGTGACATAGCCTACTGAACTAGTGAAGCGACTACTCAGTTGACATTTGGCTGTCTGTCTATCTTTTTGGGTTATGCCTTACGATAACTTTTGAATGTGCAACAAATCGCAAAAGTTCTTCTAGGGAAGATCATGTTAAAGGAAATTTTAACAAAAATTTGATGGTAGAGTTAAGTCTTAGAAATTTCAAAATTTTGAGAAGCCAGGGCCTACGAAGTGGCGCAAACGTTTGATAAAAGCGTAATTTCATGTTGGATATCAAATTAAAGACAATTTTAACCAAAATCTAAGTATAGTGTACAGTTTTGGAAATTGACCCCAGGGGCCAAAAATGGGATTAAACAATTGTAAAAATCCAGCCGTGTTAGACTAAAGAGAATTTTGTTTGTAAATTTTGAAAAACTATAAAACTCCAACCTTTATTAGACTAAACACAAATACGATTATCTGGAATGTTTAGCGTATAGGCTATACTATAATCACTATAAAATTGTTATTTTATTAAACAAAAATGGTAGAGTAATGGGTATTTTCAGAAGAAACTGAAGAAGCCAAACAGTTGAATCTCTTCTGTAATAGTTTCGGACGTTTCACTTTTTGCTTGCTGGGAAATTTTGGAAGTAGCAGTTGTCGGCAGAACCGTGCCGTGGTTAAAGGGGGGAATGGCCGACTGTGGCAGCATTACTGTGCCCTCAGGGGACGATGTCAACGTTTCTCTAGTGCGTCTGCCACTTTATATTGATACGCCGCACTAGGTCTGAATTTATTTTCTACTGAGAATTGATTTATCTGTCGATAGTTTCCCTGTTACGTTAGCTTAATTTGCACTGAAAAATATATACATATTTGCGATTTGAATCAACGTTTAAAGTCTTTTTTCATATCCTAGTTTCCAACCTTTACGATTTTTCCAATCATCGTCCTTCAGATTTCTCTGTACCACTGCATTCCTTATACCTTCTATCCCAGTCTTTCGTGGCCTTCCTCTTTTTCTTCTTTTAAGAGAGGTCCATTTTAGTAATTTCTTTGGCCATCTGTCATTGCCCACACGACACATGCCCGTACCGTCTTAATCTTTTTGCATCAATTGTGTTATTTATACTAGTACGTCTAGTCATACACTTTGTTGTTTGCGGACGTTCAGGCTACTCTGTCGGACTCGGAGAACAGGTTGCAGATGGATATACATTTGTTAAATCGAATCTGCAAAGACTCTGGATTACAAATATCCACGCTTAAAACTAAGGTGATGGCTCTTCATGGAACTGATCCCGTATGGGCAAAAATTGTTATAGATGGTACAGTCCTGGAAAAAATCAGCAATATTGAATACCTGGGCTACGGTGTATCTTATAATACAAGGTACGACGTTGTGAATAAGTTGCATAAGTTCAACCTTATGTGCGGGACCATCAGGCGAATTCTTAAGAAACGCCTAAAATTCTACACGGTGATGGCCCTTCCCATACTTCTTTATTGGTCTGAGAATTGGACTCTAACGAAAGGCCAGGCCAGTCGTATCCAAGCGGCTGAAATGAGATTTCTCAAGTACGTGGCAGGGTATATTTTCCATGATCATAGAAGAAACACAGATATACGGCAGGAACTGAATATTACGAGTATAGTCGACAGGATTGCCCAGTATCGGCTGAATTGGTGGGAACATCTTTGCAGAATGGATGACTGCCGCATCTCCAAATAACTATGGAACTATAAGCAGAAGGGAAGGAGAGGTGTGGGACATCTGAGGAAGCGCTGGAGTGACCAGTTCTAATCTTTGCCTGTTCGAGACCGGAACAAACCATCGTTGCAGACGACGACGACGACGACGACGACGACGACGACGACGACGACGATGATGATGATGATGATGATGATGATGATGATGATGATGATGATGATGATGATGACGTATTTTTCTCGTTTTTCTCTTACTTGTTAATTTCCAATCCTATCTTGGGATATAAGTCTACAGCGCCTTCTTTAATATCCCATTTCCATGGCTCGTAATTGATTCATTATATATTCTGCTTTTTCCCACACTTCAGCTCCATATTGTTACGACGGTCTACTGATCGTCGTATGGTACAGTAGAAAACTAAATACAAGACACCAATTAAGTCACTAATCACCAGCTTTAATTTTCACAGTTAAAGAGTTCGTGCAACAGTTTCTTACAACAAATCAAATAAAAATTGTTCACACGCAATAAAATGTCAGCTAATATAAAACACAATTGTGTTACAATTATACAGCGCAATTATAAAAACACATAGCACTTCACCGCACTAATAACCACTTGAACCCACAGAGTAATATCACCCGATAATAACTGAACTGAGAGTCCCTGCGTACCTGTATTTATACCCCGCTGTGGTTCCAGAATATTCGCTAATAGGCGTCTAGTAGAAAACGCTAGAACGTAATTCATTGCGGCCTTGACACAGTCTGGCACAGTCTAGCAAATGCGCTGAGAATCACGTACGCCACAACATTCAGCCTCTGGAACATTCGATAAACACGTAGATTGTTCTGTAATGTCGTAACTCTGTGTTATAATACTTTCCACTATTGTCTTACACACTCATATTTTTATTCCGGGCCTTACTTGATTGCGCCATAATGTGGAATGTAACTGTCTGCGAGATTTTGTTTCCCTTGAACCATACGATTTTTTATTTCTGCCACACTTGTGCCATCTTTTGTAACATGATACTAAGATATTTGTATGTGTCTACCCTCTCCACAACTCCCTGTTCCAACAATATATTTCTGCATGTATTTCCGACAACAATAGGCTATATTCAGACTTATTCCTATTTATCGTTAATCCCCATTTCTAGTATTCTTTATCTAACTTCCGGAGCATATAACAAATGACGTCTGTTATACGCCAATGTAAACTGAAAATATTCCAATTTCAAAGAAGAAAGTAGTCTACAAACTGAAATTTTACGATTACTAGGAACTGAATTTTGGAGAAACGGCCCACAACGTCCAATGCTGACAGACCGCGAAAAATGAACAAAGCGTTTATAGGGTGACAAATTTATGTCGGACATTTTATGATTGGTAACATTCATTTCTAGAAATGTATATAGGGACCATATGTTTCCACACTATTCCCTTTTTTTTGTTTCAGACAATACAGCTATATGCTTCTACTTTCGAATTCGTTAATAACTTCCCCTACTTTTTTCCTTAAACCTTGTATATTCCATACTCCAATGCTCATAGTCCGTTTACGTAGCTTTTGTCGTTTACCTTTAATCAATCCATCCGGCTGCAATCTATTTGGTTTTTTAACATTTTCTTTTTTCCCAATTAATGGGGAATTGGCCCATTGTATTAACCCCCAACCTGGAAGACAAGGCAATTTTTAATCAAGATTTACTTCCTTTAGCCTTTGACAAACCAATATCCAACTACAAGGCAGCAGCTGCTAGTTTTGGTCCGCCCCGGGTATTTTATTTCCCCGGTACCCACCATATCTGGTGAGCGTTTCCCTATCCGCCACCTGGGGAGGCGCCCGATGGGTGATACTTCAAACCATTGTTAGAAGTATCATGGATTACGGCTCAGAAGTTTGGACTACTAATCAACACACAAGAACAAAATTAATGACAACAGAGATGGACTTTTGAGACGTTCGGCAAGAGTATCCAGACGTGAGAAAATTAGAAATGACGTCGTTAAGGACAGAATGGATATGAAAAATTCAATTGTTGATTTTATCTAAAAAAAAATTACAATGGTATGGACACACGAAAAGAATGACTCAGGAAAGATTACCAAGGGGAGTTATAGAATGGACCCCACCAAGAAGAAGGAAAAAAGGAATTTCACCTATCACTTGGATAGAAGACATTCAGACTATATTGAGTTAATGAGAAATTGAAGATTTTTGGATGGACAAGCAGCAGTAGAAGATGAGAATCACTTCTGCAATCTTAGGTTCCGGAAAATGTGTAAACATGTACAACCGGAATAGTAATAAAATAAAAACATTCATTTCATAGAAAATTATGAATTCGTTAAGATTGTTGGTAACACGCACAAAAGGAAGCTGAAACACAAATTATAAATGTTTTGAGAAAGAAAAAGAACGCGGCGGTACAGTCATGTGCCACCCACTTGTAAAGTCAAGCGTAGAGAAACCTTTATGGATGACCACACGCTGTCTCGGTTGCTAGAGACGTTTACACTCTTAGCACCAGACAGAGAGAACACAATAAACAAGAAAACAATACATTTGTGTTTTTTTTTCATAAATCATTTCATTTATGTTAAAGAAAATTTTGAAAATAAATTATATTTTAAGGAACATTAAAAGAAATAAAGAAACGTCATTCCACTTATTCCCAAACAGGTGTAGACTCAGGCCCGTACCCAGGATTATTTTTACGGGGTGGGGGGGGGGCACACCTGAAATGACGTTGGGGTATTAGATGTGACCATCAGCGCTATAGTAGTCTTTCATGCAGACACAGAATTGAAATATTATGGTGCAAATTAACAGAAAATAATCAACTCACCTATAAACTTAACTGAAGGCGCCGGGCATGCGACTCTGCAAAGAAGGTGATTATTTCGGAGTTGGTTACTTCTACATGGCGGTGTATGTACAGGAGTGCGAGTCCGGTGAGCCTGTCCTGTCCAGTGGTGCTCCTCAAGTAAGTTTTGAGGAGTCTCAACGTAGAGAAGCTCCTCTCGACTGTTGCTGTGGTCACGGGCAAGATGGCCAAGATATGGAGTAAATTAAAAATGTTGGGGAACTGTGATGAAGAGCAGGCTGCTAGTCCATCCATGGCTGTTGCTGGGAGTTCTGTGCTGCACTGCCACTTCATTCTCCACAAGTCCCACTCCGCTTTAACTAGATCTTCCACTGGGTTACCAAGGTCCTCCTTGTAGAAGTTGACACAACATCTGACATTTTCAAAGGGAACATCAGAGAAGCGAGGGATGACGAATTGCAGGGACGAAATGATTTCCTCGTGGTGTAGAAATCGTTCTTCCAGAGCCGAGATGAGGTCTTCCAGGAATGGTATAAAGGTTGAAACACTATAGTAGACCTGTGGGTCTGTAGTAGAGATGTTCGATCGATTCTTCTGAAATTTATTGACTCGCGGCATAGTTATTTCAACTCCAAGTTCGGAACCAATGTTCGTCAAATCTTGAAAAATCTGTTGGAATTCTGATGTACAGTTTTCTCTGATGGCTTGCAAAGATTTTTTTACAAGCTTGATTTCACTGAAGGCACTCACTAGGTCAATGTCATTTTTCTGCAGCCGTTTGGAAAGGGTGTATGTTATACTCAGCACCTTGCACAACACAAAGAGAGAGACCAAGAACGATGCACTATAAATACTGTGTAAAAGAAGTGAAGCTGTGTTAGCTGTCTGCAACGTTTCTCCAACATTACTTTTCATATGTTCGAGTGCGGCAACAATCGGTTTCAACATCTCCTTGAACAAAAGCACAGCTTCGTGCCGCTCGCACCAACGAGTTTCACAGACTTTTTTCAATCTCTTTTTGTCACAGTTAGGAAGGAGTTCCTTGATTTTGTCTTCTAGAACTTTTGTCCTCTTCGCACTTACACGAAAGAAATTGCAGCACTCAGAAATAACCCCCACTGCGTTCCGAATATCTTGCACCTTCGAAGCATCTGAGAGCCATAAATTGAGACAATGAGACACGCAGTGTGTGTACAAGGCCTTAGGGCACTTTTCTTTAATTAAAGACTGAACTCCCCTAAACTCACCACTCATGGCCGCTGCCCCGTCGTAACCTTATCCCCTTAAATTGTTCATGTCTAAACCAAGACCACTCACACTTTCTTCTATCACCCTCGCTAGACCTTTCCCCGTCACGTCATAAACTGGTACAAAACACAAGAAGTCTTCCCTAATCACACAGTCATCGAAGTCCACATAACGCACACACATAGAGAATTGTTCTTTTTGAGAAACGTCAGTGGTTTCATCAGCAAGGAGACTAAAAGATTTACTTGCCTTCACTTTTCCCACAATTTTGCGTTGTATTAAATGTCTGAAAGACTCTATTAAGGCGTTCTCCACTTTAGGACTAGTGTACATGGCATTTTTTGGACATTTTGTTAAATGTTCTTCAAGCATTCGGTCCCCGGCTTTAGCGCGGTATCGCAGAAGACTTCGCAGAAGTTCCCATCATTTTCTCTCGGGGTAGTCAGTTCGATTCGACCCCAATCCTGAGTACCTCGTAAGGCCATGTTCTGTTGACCACACAAACGAATGGTTTCTATGATGGGCTCAAGTCTATTCCTATTTTCTTCCACCTCTCTTTTCTTCTGGCTGTCGATCTGCTGATCAATACTTATGGCTGTCCTTTCAATCAATTGCTTCACTGCAACTTGATTCATGGCTGCTTCTTTGTGGTATTTGTGATTTTCATGTTCTCTGAAGCATTCTAGAGCCTCTTTTAAATTGAAGAAAGGTTTAGTGACGAATGGACTCAGACTCTGGTGCCCTGCTACCTTCGTCTCCAGAAATAAAACGCATACTGCACAGTACAGTCCATTGTTTTTTTTTAGAGTAGGCCAGCCAACTAAAATCATCCAGCCATTTCCTCTGAAAATGTCGTTTGCGGTTTTCTGTTACCTCAGAAGGAAACCGATAGTTATGATCTCGTTTCCATAGAGTTTTCAATACTGTTACCTTTTCTACATTACCGAGTTTAACACCAATAAAGTTCCCAATATCGTTTGGGTCGCAAGAAACAGTGGAGTGACTTACTGATGCGCTGGGTTCTGCTGAAGGTCCACCCGTGTCTTGGACAGCAGACTCAATATCAGTATCAGTTGTTATATGTTGGACAGGACTTGTTTCTTAATAATTTCTCCTTTACTTCTTTTTGCAAAAAAGTTTCGTATGTCTTGTCTCCTTTTCATTCTTCTAACTCTAAATATACACTTACACAAATACTGTTGAAATAAATTAAATTGAACCAAATCACGGGTAATTGGCTTAATGTGAATCCCATTCATAAAGCCATTAAATTAAAGAGAAAGCACAAACAAAACACACACACACACAAATTCAAACTGTTTCTTTCAGTGCCGATATACTGTAGTCCGTTAAAAATTGCACACGAATGTACTGTACTTGTATTGCAAGACCGATCCTAGCCGCCCGAGAGAGACAAGAAAACTGAAGTAGTTTTCAGTACATTGCAGTCAGCCTAGCTGCAAATAAGGGAAGGGAAATAACATTGTCTGTCTTAATGGTTTTATTGCTACGGCCCCGCTTGGAGGGATGCGCTGACAATCCAGGCCGCTCTATTGTATGTGTCACGAACCGAGTCGTCAATGGATTGGTTATAAAACTGTCAACTGAACTACCAAATACCTTGGTGACTCAGCCGCTTCTCGCTTGCAACAGATAAATGACAGCTATGTGTACCCTTGAACTGACACAGTCAAACTAACTGTAGAGTGAAGGCAAGTCTTTATTAGACCGCAGGAAACAGGCGTGAAAACAATGTATAAAAATTCCGAAAAGATGCCACAGTACCTTATTATTCATATCTGAGTATCAATTATTATTATTATTATTATTATTACAAAGACTAAGTTATACTGTTGAAGATATTCATAGGCATTGTTAGGATAGTGTTTACGAACTTAAGTTCTATGTCACGAAATAAACAATGCTATGCACAGTTTTACTGTGGCAGGGTCTTTAAAAGCTCACATTGTTTAAAATATTTCATAGTCCAACTCCAAGACAATTTGGGGGGGGCATGGCCCCTCTGGCCCCCCTTGGGTACGGGCCTGTGTAGACTCATCCGTTTCATTTCATAGTTTCATTTCTTGTAGTTGTCGTAACATTCCAAATACATTAGCTTGTATTATTTCTTACTGTTCCCCGGACATTCTCATTTTCGGAGATTCAAGCCAGTGACTCATTTGTTTCCAGCATATTAATACCTGAAAATATTGAATATTTAATCTGTAAGACATGCTGGCGTCAGAGCTTGAGATGTCTTTTTATTTGTCTTTAATGCGGGATCCTTTAGTTTCCACATGCGACGGCCTCCTCCTTTTGCGGATATCCCACAGTTACCAGACAGCTGTTCTATGTGAACAGGGCCCAACGCGTCCAGGTGAGGTTAGCATTTGAATTATAGGAGAAGCATTGTATTCCTTACGCCACAATATTACCAAGAGTGCTGTTAAACCCTTTAAGAAGGACTAGATTTATTAAACGATCGGCACCTTTTTACACGCTGTATGATTCCATATGATGGATGCAAAAAAGCGGTATGTTTCATATTACTTTGTCTGTCTTGAATATAAAAGTCCACAAATAAAGCAACAATGGTAAGCGTTTACTACGAAGCTCCCATTTTCCATTCTAGAATGAGGTCGTCAGTGCACCAAGTACCTATGTAGAGACACTAATTAAATACATAGAAGTATAGAGGTATATAGTTGGCACAATTTGGGTGATGTCATAACCCATTGAAATTAATAATAATAACAATATAACTAACAACAATAATAATAATTGTATACTCTATACTCAGCTTATGGCCGATATGAACTGCACATCATATTGTGAGTTGAAAAGAAAAGCAGAGAAGCATGAAGAATGGCGAGCTGCTGCCAACCAGCCTATGGGCTGCTAACCTAGAAGAGAGACTGTATAATCACAATTTAAAAACTAGAGGTAAATGTAAACAGTATTAGCACGGTATGAGGGTTGTATGATTGTATCTTTGAAGAGTTCACGTATAGCATGCCTGTTGGGGAGCCAAAGGGAACTGGATACTAATAGGTTTACCTATTAGGTATTAGTCTTGGGTTGGCGTAGAACATTCAGATTAGTTTTCAGGATTCTGAGCATCGTAATTCTAGTAGTAATCATCATCATCATCTTCAGTAAGGATTAAGCCAAAAATGGTTTGTTTCGGTCCTAAGTAGATAGACTAGAACTGGTCTCTGCAACGCTTCTTCGGACGCCCCACACCTATCTGTTCTTTCAGCTTATAATTCAATAGTCGTTTAGGGATGCGGCAGTCATCCATTCGGTTAAGATGTTTCAACCATTTTAACCGGTATGGGGCAATCCCGTCAAGTATATTTGTAATACTTAGTTCCTGCCGTACAACGACATTTCTTTTGTGCTCTTAAAGAGTATGCTCTGCTACGTGCCTGAGAAATCTCATTTTGGACGTTTAAATACGACTAACCAGTGGCGTGGCGTGGGTACATAACAGCTGTTGCCGGTTGTGATAGGGCTAAAAATTATTTCGAAGTGTTTTGTTTTAGAGCCAAAATATTCTTTTTAGATCCAAAATACTTTTTTCTATCATTTGCTGGCAGAAGATGAGGGTCCCGTTTCAACGGTATCTGACTCCGTTGTAGGCCCTACTTAGACAGAATAAATCAGGACACAAATAAGCGAATTAAAATAATATAGACAAACAGAGAAACATATAACTAAACGAACAAAATACACATAGTTCTGGTGGTCGCATACATGTAGTTGAACTTGTGCAGATTCTTCACCACATCATTGTGCTGTAAGACACATTATAGCCCAGATATTCAAGACCCCAGATATTCATTTGATTTGGTAAAAATGTAAATTTAAACTATGAGGATTAATTATTTCCAGTATTCATGATTATGTCTGTAGCGGCGTATGCCTATAGAACCAGATGATCAAACTGACAATTAGCAACTGTAAATATAAATTAGAGACAATATTTGTACGTATGAAATAATAATAATAATAAAATTAACGGTGAATCTTGATTCTTTCAAAACCAGAATAAAATTTTAAATGCAGATAATTTTTTTTTATTTTAAACTGCTGACTCGAAAAAAACAACACAGAAAACAAGTCGGTGGTGTAGAGATAAGTGGGCAGGGGTTGCAGTTATTTAGGGGTTGCAACTCTACCATTTGCATTTGTTGCAGCGCATTATGAGGATTATTAGAACAATGGGGAGTCCAGTGGGGATGATAATTTTTCATAGCGAAGGGTCGACTAAATTATGCGTAGTTTAAGCCCTCAAGGGCGACCTTTGAGTCAGCCAGCCACGCACAATTAGGGTAGCTTCTTCACCCCGTTCCGTGCGTACAATTACTCTCGTGTTTAGACACTTCGCAGCCCCACTTCACTTCATTATCGTGTGTAATTTGTTAGTAAACCGACTCGTAACAAAAGTGTAACATTTTGTTTTCCCTTTTCGTAATTGTGTTGCAATCATTTAATAAATCTCTTCAAAACTGTGTTTTTTCATAAAGCGTTATTGATTTCTATTTCGTGTGTTTTACATAATACCATTTTCATATTTTTCTATATTGTTGTCTGCAGTTTTCTACCCTACACGATGTTACTTTCTGTGTGACGAATTTGCGTTGTCCACTCGCTTCCAATGCGAGGTGTCGTGGCATCAAATGTACCTCAAGGGCGAATCGGTTATCACAGTGTTCTCGTCTGAGTTCTCGTACCCCTAAATGCTACTTGAAGTCATCAGCTAAGAAATTTAAAACCAATAGTGTTGGTGTGACGTACATTGATCTTATACCCTTCGATAAGCATAAAAGGGTCCAACTTTTATTATAAGCATTTGTTTTACACTAAACAAATACCCTAACAGGGTTGCCAACCGTAAACCTTATTTCCTATTCGCCTGCTTGTACGTACACACTTTTAAAAATTAACTGACTTGTACTTTAGTAATTGTCAGAGTTTACATCGCCTGGTCTGCTGTTTGTCTTTCTCTATCTGTTTGTCTCTCTACTTATGTCTCTATTTTCTTTCTGTCACATAAGTGTTCTATGTCGCTCTTACAAATGTCTCTCTAATCAAGTGAAATCAAGAGAATCGATTTGGACATAAGGTAAGGTAAGGACATAAGGCTAGTACCAGTGGCGTAATTGTGAACTGGTCTTGGGGGGGGGGAACGAGACTAGCTTGTGCTGGGGGGATGCAACTAGCTTGAAGTTTCGACTGCCCATTTTTGTCAGGATAAATGAGATGTTTGAAGTTCCCCCCATATAATTATTTATATACTGTTATTTATAAGTCTCTTATTAACATTATATTAACAGAGTTAATATATCTCTATTATATTTATAACAGAGCATGGCCACATTCCCTCCAAAAACCATGCTGAAATCCCCCCGAAGTATCCCGAAATTCCCCTCCCCACAAAAATTTGATTTCGTTGGTAGGGGGGATCAAAATGTAATAACCCCCCACTTAACGGTGGGTATTGGGGCTTTATCCAAAAAGGTTTTGAAAAACTAAAGTCATTTAAGCAATTATTGAAATAAACAAACTAATGATATTTTTTTTATCAATACCAAAAGGTTTTCTAGTATGCCTGATCAGTAACTAAATTTTGAGACACGTAAAAGCTTGGTCAAACCTGGCCTAACATAATTAGTTATTGCCTTGAAAAATCACCCCCCCCCCAAAACCAGTGGTGCGGCTCGCACCATTGCGCCAGGCTGTGGGCACCCCCGTTAACATACGGACTTGGCTTAGAAATAGGCCTATGTTAAGTGTTTATGGAACTTACACTGAAATTGTAATAACTCTAGGGGGATTCCCCCCCCGTAATTAAGCCACGGCAGTAAAATCGTTTGAGTCCCAGGTATAGAGACTATACTTCCTTCCTTAATCCCACGATATCTGTCCGTACGTTGGCTGGCTGATAACGTATTCACATCTGATTATTTTGAACTATTTCCAAAACATATTCTTATATATTTCCCGTACCCTTATGGCTGCAAACATTCTCATTTAATTATGCGTATTTTATTTATATTACACGTATCATTTAATCAGAAACGTCATGATTATTTATAAATTGTAAAAACAAATGAATTTTATACTTCATTGATCTTTCTAGATTTACTCACTGCCTTCTTGATTGCACCAGCGTCAATTTATTTGCCGAGTGTTGAACATTATCGCTGTATAAGTTACGGTTTATTTCAGCTGGGAACAGAACCGCACAGTGTTACGAGTTTCAGTGAGATTAATTTAAATGTTGGTTGTGTGCGTCAGTTACAGCTGACTGCTGCGAGGTACCCACAGTTACGCGCCCCGGTATATGCAGGCACTCCCGGGGATTAAGTGTCAACGCTTATAATTCTATGCAACCACAGAGAACTAAGCTGTTCCCCGCCCAGAGGTCGAGCTGATTTCCGCTAACCACTTGTCAGATTGTTTTAGATAATTACCAGATTGTTAGATCTAGTTATCTTTTGCACTGTTTTATCCGTGAAGTAGTCGAATCAGGTAGGTTTGGCATGGAGAAATTACTAAGCTGTCGTTTAACCCTCACCCTGGAGAGCCACTTACTTTGTTTGTACCATATTCTCGTGCTAAACTGATCCCTATGAGGCCGCACTTTCCTAAGCAAAACGTTAATGTAAACAATGAAACGAGGGACACACTTATTCCTAAAGAAATTCTGTGCTACTAAGAAGGTATAAGATGGGTCAAGGCAGAGCGTCAAAAGTATAGTCGGAACGGGATTGAGTCCAATCCATAAAGAATAGGAAAAAAGACTGACATATTCAAATAAAAATACTTCTTCTTCTTCTTCTTCTTCTTCTTCATTTTTTCGTTTAATGCTTTTGTTGTTTTTCTTTCCCCATTTATACCCTCCGCCAATGGGTAGAGCAAGCCTATTTTAAGAAAAATCTTAAAACCCTTCCGACCTCCAAACTTGATCGACATTCCTCTTCGATCAATCCTCTCTCCTCTCATGGCCCTTCTGATGCTGTCGTCCACTTTCTTCTGGGTCATCCTTTTTTTCCTCCTTCTCAATGGCCTCCATTTCCAAACTGCTTCCGGAAGTCTAACATCCGCCATTCGCTGAACGTGCCCATACCATATCAGTTGACGTCCTTCGATAATTTGTGTTATGGTTTCCTCAGTCTCCATAACATTTCTGATGGTATCGTTTCGAACTCTGGCCAGTCGTCATTTAATAGCAAATCTCGTCAGGTCATCCATCTCTCCGTTTCTAGTCTCCTCCTGTCCGATTCATTTAACCCCCGTCAAGCCACTGCACCATAATTTGTTATATTCTTTACTACATAAACTTAATGTAATGTTTTGATGTGTTCTTGCTCCTTCGTATTCCATTCAGTGTTTAAATCGCAATTTTTCTCTGCTGTATTCTCTTCTTGATGTCTTTAGTGTCTTTACCATCTTTATGTATTATCACGCCAAGATATCTGTAATCACTACAAGGTAATATTTTTCTCCATTATCGAACACTATTACACTTCCGAGGCCTACTATGCATATATACTTCGTCTTGATTTTCATACCCCATTTCCCATACTCTTCATGTATCTTTATGGTCATATACTCCAGGCCATCTTTATCCTGTGTGACTATCACCTGATCACCCGGAAACTGCAGACTATGTGTACACTTTACTTCAACTTCAACTCCGATTCCCCTACATTTCCTTTTCCATATGGTCAGTGCTCGCACCACGTATATTTTCAACAATATCGGTGATTTAAAGATTTTTTGATGCGTACAACGTTATACTTGTTCGCCTGACCCTGCAAACCACAACCATGTTGGGTGACATTATGTGTGAAGAGAAATTCCATACCACGGTATGGAAAACAATCTTCGTTTTACATTCAGGTGTTGAAATTGGTTTGCCTTTTCAAGAAACCGCATCGGTGGCCTCGCGAATAACAAATTCCTGTGGCTGTTAACCTCTACAAAAAATATCCAATACGAATTTTGTGAAACGCAGCCTCTACAGCTTTACCTTAATGAGTGTTTAGATTTTGTTTTAAAATATTTCCCATTAAATTATAATCAATTTAAGGCATTAGAAAATTTTATCCTGCCTTATTGGCAAATGTAAAAGTGAAATCAACCAGAAACTAAGTACAATAACGACACTTAAAGTAAATTGCATAATTACAGATTTTTGTAAGTAATTTTTGATGTTTTGTCTGTTGTTTAGTACTGTATATTATTACAGTTATTATTTCTACAAATGTATTTTTCTTTTCTTCACCTTATGTCTATCTAATGCACGTTTAACAGATTCAGTCTGTACCTTCTTCAGAGGTTTCTCTTACACACACACACACACACACACACACACACGTGTCCATCCCATTGTAATTTTTTTGTTTGGATAAAATCAACAATTGAATTTTTCACATTCATTCTATCCTTAATAACTTCACTTCTAATTTTCTCATGTTTGGATACTCTTGCCGAACGTCTCCAAGTCCATCTCTGATGTCATTAATTTTGTTCATGTGTTTTTATTGGTAGTCCAAACTTCGAGCCGTAAGTCATGATACTTCTAACAATGGTTTTAAATTTTTTTGTTTTAGTTTCTGCTGTTACTTGCTTATTTCTAACGTTTCATTTCTAATGACATGGAATGAATATAAATCATCATAAAAATTCTACCTTTGTGCAGGCTACATTAAAACAATTTATAATTATAATTTACTGATTGATAATTAGATGATTATAATGTGTGTGTGTGTGTGTGGTGTATTGCAGTCGGCGGTCGCGCACCAGGGGATCGGAGTGTTCGCTGCAAGTATCCGGCAAGTCAGCCGCCTCGCAGACCAGCTCCAGAAATAGCTCCCTCAGCGACGTCAGCTTGAACGTGTCTCCAGCTTTGAGCAAAGTATCGCCGCAGTCAGCCCGTAAGTACCCACTGTTTCTGTATTCTCTTGTCAGTAGTAAGTAGTAACGAATCTGAACTGTGGCTCGATAAACTTGCAGATACGTGTCGTATGCTTATAGAATATTTAAAGAGTAAGAATACCTTTCATTAATGTAGCAAAAATGTCCTTTCCATTAACTATATAATCTTGATACAAAAGTATTGAAACGCGTAATTTTACTACGCCTTAACAGCATTTTAAAGTATTGCCTACTGAACTATTTATAGTATAGGCTATAAGTCCAAGTCCAAGTTACGCTGCAACAGCTTGACGTGCTCCGGTGGTCGCAGTGTCCGGACGAACCCGATGCCTGCCTGATGGGTGCTTGTTACCTTGAGTAGCGATCTCGCGCTTTGGAAAATCCATTGATTTTTATTTTTGGAGGGATGGAATGATGTTGTTTTTGTTAGACTTCGAAGAGACTCGCAACAGCAGAAAAGGGGGGGGTCTTCAGAGACCTTTCGATTGGGAGGCAGAAATTTCCCGCCCACAACGGGCGGAGCGCCTCAAACCGGCCAGGAAAAGTATCCGGAAGCTGCCGGATGGTAATGTCGAGTCACGGGAGAGAGCAGAAAAGGAGGAGCACTCAGGAAACGCGGCACTAAGGCAGGCGCAACTCACCCTCCTTCGTCTGTCCCCGTGCTCCGACGCCGTTTACAGTATATTAAATCCTACGATAGTCGAGTACTATCGAGTACTGGACATCTTAATTAGTATTTCGTGTTAAGCTGAATAAAACATTTTTAATAATACATATTTCAGAATGTATTTGAAATGAAAATGTTTCAGAATGTTTTTCAATGTTTCTGAATATTTCGGAATGAAAATGTATTAAGCGCGATATTAAATCGTATAGAAAAAGCTAAAATTAAAAATAAATAATTAATAAAGTTGTGTTAGTGGCCATAATCGTAAACAGATATTTGCTATCTTATGATGAGCTGTGAAGGTGCAAAGCGCTAATAGGAAAAACAATTTCTATAGTGGTGTGCAACAGTGTTATTTCTGTTCGTAAGAGTAAGTACGTTAATATTTTCCATGTAGGTGTTCCAGTAAATATAAATACAATTGTTTCCTATTGGTTATAATATTTATAACCGACTGACAAACTGTTTCACCATAGTCAGCGACCAGGTGACATTGGTCTTCATTGTTAACGAGCCTGTATCGACTGAAAGGTATGTCGGTTGATTAAAAATAATACATTAGAAAATAATTAGTTTTGTAATTGTTACGGTATATCTGAAAGAAGTAAAAGAGTTAATGTTACCCGAAGACTTTTACTTTGGCGTGCGCGCGTATAAATGTTTCTTTTTTTTAATCAACCGTTTATTAACAGTCAACAAAATTTTGAACTGATAATAGAAAACGTTTGTTATGAATCGTATTTCTGTGAAGATAATTTTTGCAGTATTTTTTTTATAACGTGTATATTAACACAAAGCAATAATATGTGGTTATAATTTAGCCTCTGTACGCGGAAGGATTATTAGGCCAGCTACCTCGTCTGTTATAATTCTCTCCCCAGTAATTAGAGCTTAGTCAAGCCAAGTGTACTTACTCACACGAAGGGCAGACTAGGAATTCGTTGACAAACAGCAGCACTAATCGGCTGTTATAGTTGGACAAACAGATGCGCGGCAGTAATAAATACGTTTACCATAATCGGATTTTCACTGTACCACTCATTAACGTGTTATACGGTCTGGCGCGCAGTGGTGTACTGGGGGAAGCAGCATGTCGCGAAGCCGCGGCGCTCGCAAAAACTAGTCTGGTCTGGTCTGGTCGAAACGACGCCGCTAACATCGATCTTGCATGTTGGAGATGTCGCTATATGTTTAACTCGGTAAACTTGCTCCTTCATGGGTCATTTTACTTCGAAGTTCTACTTCGAAGAACTTCATTTGGTCTTCCGTACTTACTTCTTTAAAATTCATTTCAGAAATTAACTTCTGAATGAGTGGTAAAGAAAAACTAAAATATGGAAAAATATTGTTACGACGGGGACGGTCTAACTGATCGTCGTATGGTACAGTGGAAAACAAAATATAAGACACCAATGAAGTCACTAAAAACCAGCTTTAATTATCACAAATCACAGTTTATAATTAACTCGTAGAATAATTCCAGTTAGATTTGTCCACACGCAATAATAATGTCAAATATAAAGAATTCCGCGCTATAATCACTTTTCACTAACACACCACTTGCGACGCACTGTGTAAATCGCCTGACATAACACTGAACTCTAAGCGGCAGGTATGGGCTATTTATAGTCTGCGGTTTTCCATAATATGCTTCTTTAACAAACACGTGAAAATTCTAGATGATACTTCAGCGCGGCCATAGCAGAAACACACACCGTTGGGCTAGTCCAGATGCTTCTAGAACGACACCATGGAACGCACGAGACGTTCCGCATTACGTAGTACGGCTTGCAGGTCAAGCGTCGTGTACGCATTACAGCTGCGGGGATAGAGTAGAACAACGTTCTCCAACAATGTACCAGAACGTTGCGTAATGGCGTAACACTTTTTCCCCATTACGTAACAACATTATATTCTGTGCAGAAGCTATACACATGTGTATGTTACATTTGCACATAATCATCACTCACATACGTACAGTCAAGTCACTTACTATATCGTTGCACCAGATTGTCGTCCAAGTGATAAATTTGATCTATTTTGTTTTATCAGCGTGGTCATAGATTTCGAACCGCTCCTCTACAATCGTTTAAGCATTAATGGACGTGGTTAATTAGCTAAGAGCAGGCGCTGCGGCTACAGCCAATTACGCGCGGATATGAGCCGGTGAGATGAAGTCATATCAGTATTCAGTACTTAGCGTGTGTGGTCAGTTAATGTTGCCAGTTTTCAGTCTCCACGCGCAACTGACACACTTCAAACGGTTCAGTGGTTCGTTAGCATCTCCGTCAAGATTACGACAAACAATTTCGTGTATTAGTAATTTAATAATATTACGGACGCTTGTGACGACAGAGAAGTGGGTTCACCAACCTCTGCTCTGCAGATTTCAGTAACTTTTCATAATCTATTAGTCATCGTAACTGTTAACTTTATTTAGTTTTCGCAGTAACTAACATGTGTGTGGCTAAACAATGTTTGCCAACCTAAAAGCGAGTGACGGCCACGTTTAAACTCAGGAACCTATCGGCAATCGCATCATAGCAAAGTACCTAACATAAAAATAAAGAAGGCAGTATTTAATTGTAAATAAGTAAAAAAAAAATATATATATATATAATTAACACGTTTAACATGTTTTTACTACATATCTTTCTCGGTGAACGGTTTGTGAGGATCGGTCAAAAATATAACACGAATGTTAACTTATTGGTCTCGACGTGTCGACAGTGTTTACTGTCATCATCAGCCCAATCGTTGTTGACGCCAAACACACAACTCTGACGTCAAACAAACAGTTGTGTGTTTGGCGTCAGCAACAATTGTCCTGATGATGACAGTAGACACTGTCGAAACGTCGACACAAATAAGTTAAAATTTGTGTTATATTTTTGACCGATCCTCACAAACCCTTCACCGAAAAATTCATTCATTGACGGTCACTAGGAATTTAAAGATTTGCTACATATCTTTAACGGTACAATCTTTAGTAAGTCTTTAGAGTAACGAAAATATGAAAAAGATACTACACATTGTATGTTTACATAAAATCTGAAACGTGAAAAGTGAGATCGATCTTATGCAGCCACTAATGCAGGAATATCCACATAGAGCTGAAAACACTTAAACGCAACTGTTAGGTGTTGTATTTAAATAGTGGACTGAATACACAAAAAGACAAAAGAATCTGAATTACATTTTGTTTATTTTCTGATACCACTGCACTTGAAAATTGGCACACATACATCAACTCACTTGCAGTTCTATACACACACTGACTGCCCTTTAAACCCTCACTAGAGAGCCAGTCATTCACTCCACTCTCTCTCATTCTCTCTCTCTCTCTCTCTCTCTCTCTCTCTCTCTCTCTCTCTCTCTCTCTCTCTCTCTCTCTCTCTCTCTCTCTCTCTCTCTCACACACACACACACACACACACACACACGACCTAACAGTAATTTTGAATAACGGACGCGACTGATTACGAATCAAAGGACAGCACGTCTTCTGTTTTGTCTAGCCGAGGAATGGACGGAAGTAGATTGAATCTTGTAATACAATGAAAGGGAACTCAACCAAGTACACATTCCGTTAAACAAATTAACTGAAATTTGTAAGACGTTGATTGTTGAATCAGTGAAACAAATTTTTCATAGGTTTCTGTTTTTTTTCAAAACTGTAAAAAAATAATCACAAGAGCTCATGTGGAGTATCAAATTAAAGAGAATTTTTAACAAAATCGGAATGTAATGTCCTGTTTTTAAAATTTCTACATTTTTGGACGTCGGAGTCAAAAAAAGTGGGTGACATTTTTCTTTAATCTCAAAAATAGAAAGGGGGCGAGACGCAAAAACGTGAGCAGGTCCAAATATTGAAAAAATTGCAAAATTCCATGTAGCCTATCAAATTATGAAATTAGTATTCACTTTTGAACATTTCAAAATTTTGGGACACTGGGGGGCCAAATGTGGGTGAACATTTTGATAAACTCACATAACCTTATGTGGCGTATCGAATTAAAGGAACTAAAATCTGAATATAGTGTTAAGTTTTGTAAATTTCAAAATTTTGGACGCCAGGACCTAAAAAGTTGGTCAAAATATTAATAACATCGCAAATTCCATGTGAGGCATTGAAGAGAATTTTAACCAAAATCTGAATATAGTGTACAGTTTTGGAAAATCAAAATGTTTTGATCCCAAAGCCGAAAAATTTGATTAAAAATTTGAAAAAAGTAACAATATAGCCGGGTGTTATACTAAAGGAAATTTTAACACAAATCTGATTGTCTGGAATTTTTAGTGTTTATTTTATGATTGTTCTACAATTGTCACTTTACTAAACAAAAAGTAGGCTAATCGGGATTTTCCTAATTTTCCTGACAATTGAAAAATTAATTAATATCAAAATTTATTCAATAATAAATGTTCTTTGTTCAAAATAGTGAGCGATTTATGGAAATGAGGGAGAATACTCTATTAGTTTCTAAGGGATAAATTAATAAGTTTGGTTGTTCGTTTTTATCGGAGTACTCTTGTTTTGTGTTTTAACATTCATTTTCGAAAGCAGGCATTTGGAGGATTTCAATATCTGAAACGCTGCTCTGTGTGTGTGTGTGTGTGTGTGTGTGTGTGTGTGTGTTCTATTTATGAACGGTGGGTTCCGCATGCAGTTGCGATGCTGCTGCTGTTGGTGCATCTTTGTTGCACAGAAATCAATAAGTGGTAACAATGGATGTTATTGTCTGGCTCCCCCGGGGGGGGGGGGGGAGCATCCACCTTCTCCTCAACCTGACTCAGCACCGAGATTAAGATGGGATTTTTTGTGAGTCGCTGCTTCAGACATTAAAGAAGCAGTCCATATTCATACCACTGAAATAGCTCAACACAAAATCTCACCACTACATGTCTACTGATTTTGTGTTTACACTGTGCGTGGGGGGGGGCGTGCACGTGTTTCTGTGTTAGATAGAAAATTATTGTCTTTATTTTTTATAATTCCAAGTCTCATTTATAAAAGGGTATCATTATCCTGAGCACCTTTCATCTACAGAAAATAAAATCGTTGTAAATTTGATTATGTATTAATTTTCTTAATAATAATTGTTATTTTACCTAATCGATACTTTCCCAAAATCCGTACCCACACTACATTTTCGATGTTTTGAATGTGCGATAGTATCGATATACCAAAATGTGAAGAAGAAGCAGAAGAAGTGTACTAACTGTAAATTATTCTATTTCTTAATGTACAGTGAAAATACGTAATGTTTTCATTTGTGGGGTTACATAACAATGTTTTTTTTGTTTTCAGTTTATTGTTTAAAGAAATAAAAGCCATGGTTAGGAAAATGTAACGTTTAACGCGTACATACGATGATTATAACAGAGTAACTTTTAAAATTAAGAACGTAACGTTGTTAACAAAAGGACAACAGAAAATGTATGCAAAATTGTTAACAGTTATTTCTGAACAGTAAGATTAAAATAAAAAGAAAAAACTAACGTATGAACAAATAAGAACAAGATGAAGGTAAGCTTTCACTCTCGGTGTTTATATTATCACAGTTAGGCCGTGGTCTAAGTTGTTCCAGACGTTTCGTCCATACCGATGACGGACGTCTTCAGTGGCGCGAGAACACAGAGCAGTCGCCCTTTTATGAAACTCTTCTTCTCCACATGTCCTTTAAAACTAAACCATCACCACCTACAACTTTATCAATTTTTTTTTTACGGTTCACGCTTATTAGTGAACGAATCTCCTCAGGTAGGCTTATTTAATGTACCAGTTTAACTTACACCTGAAGGCAACCACAGATTGTTTTCTGGTCGAAACGTTGTGTGATATATTTTAACGATGGTAATTGTCCGACCTAACGCTTCTGGTTATGTTCACGTACCAGCGGCAGTTAGGTTTAAAGACTGTGTAGGCTAATATCTTTTTTTTTACGCTTCTGCTTTCGGTCATCGTGTAACTTTGGCATATTGCTGTAAGTTCAGAGCGTCTGTGCACACGGCGCGACTACTCTGCACACGAGTTGAGAAACTGGTTTGACACGCGATCGATTTGAAACTTTAGTTGCTAACGGGTTGCTGTTGTCCGCAGACGAAACAATTGAATTTTGACCAAAATGAAATCGATATCGGCCAACCTGTCTAGTGAAGATGACGTGAACAGAACTGTAGTGAGATGTTTTTGTTAAAATTTTTCTTTAAATTATTATTATTATTATTATTATTATTATTATTGTATACCGTCCCCAATAACCAGGTAGGTTAAAATTATGTAACACCGGATGCTTTCCACCTCTTGGACGAATTTTATATTTGCCGCCTGATCATTCATTTTATAGACGAAGGTATAAAGATGAGTGATTTCAAACCGCTCTCTTTGCGATCGCGTCGTATGCGGTGCCCCATTCCACTACTGTGACAGATCTCAAAACAGTTGGTCGCGCAACAGCAGTCGCAAAACAGTCGCGCCGTGTGCGGAGGCCTTAAGTGTTCTTTCTACTATCACTGTTATGACCTGTAGGCATCTTATCAAGTAAGCTAATCCCTAGAGGATCCAGTTAACTGAAATAAATAACAAAGTAGGCCTAATTATCAGATAATTGCATTGAATTGTGAGAACGTGGGTGTTGCCTCGTGCAGTTTGTACTTAGAATGGAGTTTGTTTGTTTATACGGAGATCGCAGTTCACGCGCAAGTACTGTTTGCATTTGTTGGCATATTCTAAGAGTAAACTTACGTATCTCGCCTTCGCAGAGATCCGGAAACCAGATTAAACTGCACCTGCACGTGTGTTTACACGGTAAAGCAAAGAATCGGAAGAACAGTAGTTGTCTGGTTAACAATAGGCCTATATATATATATATCCCAGAACGTAAGATATTAGTTGTGCATAGAGGTGGGTCGATGTTCCTATAACAGGTATTTTGGAACGATTATTATTGTGGAACGGATATAACAGTGACTGAAAAGTCGAAATACCTGTTCCGATTCAACGATAACTGAAAAGTCGAAATACCCGTTCCGATTACTCGGGGGATCCCCCTACCGAACTGACGAATAAACGAGTACAAAGTCACAGTTATCAGTGCTGAATACTTGATTCTGCGCATGTGCCGATTGCCATACAAGTACGAAACGAAGCAAAACAGCGAGGATCAGAATATCTCTATGCCAATGAGACGAAGCTGTTTTTAATAAATGAAAAAATTCATACTGATGTCACATTTATTCTCGTGTGTTATGCAGATATATAATGCAGATTGTAATAACAAATTGTTACCAACAAATACTAGTCACCAACTTGGTAAATCTGGAAAAAGCGAATTATATTGTGTTATAACCTACAGAGTACAGAGTTGCTGATAGGCCGTATAGTACTTTTTGTTAATGTGACTTCGGAAATGATTTTTGTTTATTCTCATTCACTCTTGTAGCTTACTGTTATGTTTTTATTATATGTTTCTGATATTTTTTGACATTATTTGTTGTGCTACTACGAGCACTCTAAATTTCATTGCCCGAGTTTCGCAACTGATTTGTCTAACCAAAATGGAATCAATAATTTAAAAATTATAGTATAATATTAAATTTGTATTAATAATATTAAATTATATTTAACAATAATATTATAATTTGTATGCTTAACATAAAATCTATGTCAGTTTGTTTACTCCTAGTGAAAACTTAAATTAGTATTCCCAAAGGTAGATAGGCGTATAAATTCTCTTTGTTTCTTATTTTCTTTTAAACAGTAATAGTTTAATAAAGTCACAGTGTAAAGTAACACTGTTAATACTTGTAGTTTCAATTTATTTCTTGTAATTATATAATACAGGTAAATGTATAATAGGTATATAATGACAGGTATATGTACGTGTTACATTTTTAGGAACGGATTCGTTTGTACCTGTTATTTTAAAATACTAGTTTAGCACACCTCTAACGGCAGTCTCTTTTGATTTCATGTTGTTACTTGTTGGCACTGTATAACGTGTTTGTCTCTACATGACATGACCCAAACATTAGCCAACATTAGATCTCGCGTTTTTTTTATTACCACAATGTTAAATGTCGTTCTCTACAAATTCCTTAAATTTGCTGAAGACATAGCTGTACTAGCGGAAAGTCAAGAAGACTTACAAGAATTATTTTAAGAAATTGATCAAATACTGCAAAATGAATATAACATGGAAATAAGTAGGAAGGGAATAAAGGTAACGGCATGTGCCAGAAGATGATGACTGGACAAGAAGAAATGACCAGGAGATAGATGAGCTATTGAAGCATGAGGACATTTTACTATTCGTAAAGGCTGGACGAATACAGTGGCTAGGTCACCTAGAGCGGGTGGATGATTAGCGTATGCCAAAGGAAATCCTGACGGCACAGGTGTATAAAACCAGAATGAGGTGTCAACCTAGGATAAGATGGTTGGATGATGTGCTGGAAGATCTCAGAAGAATGAACGTGAGGGGTTACGCGGAACTGGCAACGGATAAGAATAATAGGAGAAGATTGGTGTTGGAAGCCAAGGTTCACGTTGGGCTGTTGTGCTAAACAAGAAGATGTGCCGTAAATAGCAACAAGGTAATCGATAACACCGGGTGGGGAGAATTGGAACAAGTTCGAGAGTTCTGTTACCTAGATAGAAGAATTTCTCAAGCAAAGGGAGCCTTTCAGAGTAAAATAGTCTTCTAGCTTCCAGTAAAGTAAGATTTACTGTCAAGAAGAACTTCATCCAAACTTGTCTATAGAGTGCGAAACATGGACCGTCTCAGTTGGATACAAAAGAAGATTGGAAGACTACTGAGCGCGGTGCTACCGAAGAATGCTGAAATCCCATGAGTAGAAAAGGTATCAAATTAAGACGTTCTAGTGAGAGCCATAACAAGCAGTAACATTTGGAGAAAGGTCCAGCTTAGAAGAGACAAAATGATACGACATTTATAAACACGACAGACTAATACAAAATATAATTGAAGGATCTGTTGAGGGGAGAAGTTCAAACGGTAGACCATGTTTATAGTACAAGATCCAATTAAAACAAGACGTGCATAGGAAAAGCTACAGCGAGGTGAAGAACTTGCCGTAAGACATGTAAGAGGATGGTGGTTTGGGGAAGCTTCCGACATCCTGCATGTATAATTCGGGACATTCAAGTCCCTCGGGCCTAATATATTTGGCGCCCGTGACACGTAACATGCACAGTCGGCGTACGCGTGTGTGTGTTGTCTTGCATTAGCGGGGTATAAACGATTTGACCGGCCGTTGCAGTAAGGATAATTAAAACGAACGTGTCCTTCCCCAACGTTATTACATCGTTCTATTATTCATACACGACGGACGCTACCCACGATGTGGCTACTTAATAATTACCCGCTCGTTAGCCCCTGGATAATGTTGCCCGTCTGCACTGTTATGACGAAATCTTTACTCGATACAGTTCACCCGGTGTAAAAGATTGCAGTTCACTCGGTTTTTGGCCTTTGTGTGCGGTTAGTTATTGCGCTCCGGAAAACATTATCCTTCAAACACACTACTGCATTCATTTACGAAGATTTCTGTTCTATCTGGATTTTCTCTTTAGTTTTCATTAATGTTCTAAAGGATCGTCTTGAAAACATCTCTTTTTACAGACGAAACATAAATTTTTCATTGGACTATCATTTGTACTTATTCGGTCAGAAACGAATAACGGCTGAAGGCTAGAGTAGGCACAAAAACTTCCGAGTGAACAGAACAGCAAGACGAGGCAGAAAATTTCAGTAAATGGCTACAGAACGAAAGCAGGATATATGATATTATTTACATCCGTAATAAATGAATTAAAAAGACAGACGTTTCAGATTATGTGTGGCGTCATACATAGAATGCTGAGAAAAAAGACAAAGGAAGAGACGAGGCTTAAATTTTATAAAACAATGGCAGTGCCTGTTTTACTATATGGACGTGAAACATGGGTTCCTAAAAAGAAGATTAAAAACCAGATTAAAAATTCGGAAATGAAGTTTCTGAGAAGAACAAAGGGTTGCACGAGACAGGATCGTTTGCGCAATGAGAATATTAGAGAACAGGTTTTCTCCATAAATGATAAAATCCAGATACATCGCAGGGAGTGGTTACAGCATCTGGACAGAACGGAGGATGGACGACTACCTAAGGTTGCGTTTCGATATAGACCCTTTAGTGCAAGAGATGTAGGAAGACCGAGGAGGTGGAGAGATACTCTGTGAACACGGAAAGGCAAAGTGCCTACTCTGTGAGGTGCAGAAGAAGAAGAAATGAATTAAACAAGTAAGCGTTTTAATAATTATGACTTGGAAAAGAAAATATCCATATTTCAAAAATGTATGGCTCAATTATAAACACTGTGAAAAATAAAACTCTCAGAGAAGGTACGCTGAATGTATACAAAATTGATTTTATTATTGTAATTACCCCCCCCCCCCCGCCTGTGTTTGTGAACGCACTCGCGTGGTAAATCAATAATGCGAGTTAAGCAATAACTTTTATAAGTTGTGTTAAGAATATTTAATTCAGCCAATTGTCGGTTAATAAATCAGCCAAATTACAGAGGAGTACGTACGATTTAAAAAAAAAAATAAATAAATAAAACTGCGCGTAATGAACGGTTTGTTGTTATTGACAAGATTTATGGCGTTTAGTCGACTACAGCTGACACAACAGCTTTGCACACCTGTGTACAACTTATTATTGTATTCTTATTCTGTTGGAAAATTTCTTAATGAAATTCACATTTAATGCAGTCAAGGCATTTAAAAGCAACTGTTCACCGAGGTCTAGGATTTTTCTAATAGCATATGCATAGAAAGTTCACCGATTGAAGTTTTTCCTTCTGATTTTGCTTTAAGAATTAAGTCCTAAGCTTGGGCAGGTAACATGGCTACAGATGCTAAGGGAGTTTACAATTGACGGTGTTGTCGTACAACCAGCTTGGAGAACGAGGCATACATGTGAGATGCTTTTATTATTGGTAATTTTTATATTAAACAAATATAGATTAAGTTATTTTATTGTTAAACAGGGAAAGTCGTAGGAAAATAGCGTCCCGCCCGGAAAGGCGACCTACGTTCAAGTTGGGGAACCTGAGCAGCTGTAGGAACAAACTTCAGTACAAGGACAACAAGTCCTGCAAGTCTAGCTTCAATAGGATCTCAATAGTTCTATGTAATAACGAGAATATTTTTAAATCGGTAGTAGTGTAACTTAAAGAAAAATACTTGAAAGTAAAAATATTTAAGTTAAGGTTGGCATGTATGTATGCTTAGATTGTTAGGTAGACAATTGTATTTACAACGCAGAATACATATATTATGTTTCTAGGTTATTGTTTAAAGGTTTAGATTTCCCTAAGTATCTCAAAATGCATTTTTCTCAAGATGGCTAATGCTTTCAAGGGTTCGTATACAGTTCAGACCCTTGTTCCATAAAATGGTGTCGAGTTAAGAAATAATAATAATGAATTGTAGGCGTAAAATTAATTTTGTGATAATTGTTTTATCAAAACAATAAAGAATCATAATCGTTTATATGAGAACTCGGACATTAATTTTAGTAAATACAAGTTGATAAATGTCAAACACAGGTAAACCCACATAGTATATACTCTGGAGAAATGGTTTGCAGGAGATTTTACACTGATACTAACATATGTTGTATCGATTTGACACTTTAATTTTAAAGGTCACTCTGCGTAGTAAACCTTATAATGACATTTAAATGTCGTGTGACATTAATCGTAAACAGATGTCCCGCAAACGGCTTTGTTGTTTGTAGCTATTGTTTTGGCGTGGTTTCCTGTTCCCCCGGCGCGGCGCGCAAGAGGCGCCACGGTCTCGTACCTACGGAAACTTTACGAATGTCCTGCCTTATTCGATTTTAGAGCTTTCGAGCGTATTTAGTGAATATAAACGCGTCGACTATTTTAATAATTCTAAATCGTGGTACAGTCTATTAAAATACATTTTAAGCTTTGGGAATAATATTAAGTAGTGAATGTAGTGCGTTTACGGAAAAGTGACAGTGACAGAAAACAAACTCGCGTCGTGTTTACATGCTTGTTGTTATGGTTACCAGCTGACACTTACGCTGCTATGAAACACAAGTATCGGGGTATCAGCTGTAAGTTAACAGACTACTTGTAAACAATGGCAGTTGTAGGACTGTGACAAAATCCCAGAACAAAGAAACTGTCAAGTATTCGTAACAAACGGATGCGCTAGTATACTTAATCTGCTGAACTGCGAAAAGTAACATCATCATCATCATCACCATCTTCACATCACGGCATAGGCAAGTTGCTGCCTGTTCCGCCTTCAAAGATCCTCCAGCCATCCCTTCCTGGGCCTACCCACACACCTGTGCGCTATATTTTTTGGCCAGTCTGGAAGCTGACATTCTTTCTAAGTGTTCTTTCCACCGTTGTTTGTAATCTTTTAATTTTCCATTCAAGTTGAAAACTTGTAACTCTTCTGTAATGGCCTCATTCTTCATACGGTCAAGTTTAGAACACCTTTTAACTCCTCTTAAGAATGCCATTTCCGCGACCTGTGTTTTACTTTTCTTGGTTGTTGTCCATAATTCACACCCGTTGGACAGTAAAGGGACTGCCACAACTTTATAAAACTTTAATTGTTCATCCTTGTTTCTACAAATTCGGTTGATTGTCCCACATATCGACTAGGACTTACTAATTTAACGGAAAGTAACATTAGTAGAAAAAAATAGTAAAAAATTGGAATCTTCCATCAACGAGAATATTCCATCGGAGAACTTCTCATGGTAACCTATGTGTCAGCGACTTTGGTTTTACACGTGTAGAAATCTTGAACCCAAAACACCTATGCCTTCTTACCTTCCTAACTACCGATCAACAACTAAATGGCAAATAGAGGGAAAAACGAAAAAGGAGATAATAAATAAGAGTTACACAAGGAATGAAAATTAGTTCCTGAAGAGAATTCAAAGGTGAAGGGAAAAGACGATTTGTGTTAAAGTTCACGGTGCCAACAGGACGGACGCCACAACAAACTGTAATAAAGGCTATTTGAAATAGTTAAACATATCAAAAGGGGATTATTCTCTTGTATAAATATATTGTAATACATATGCCATATAAATAATGTATGGTCTCACTGATCGTCGTATGGTACAGTCTAAAACAAAATATAAGACACCAATGAAGTGACTAAAAACCAGTTTTAATTATCACAATTAACAGTTTGCAATCAACAAGTTATTCAACAACATCATTCTCGTACAAAAATTCAAGTTATAATCTGTCCACACAAATAATAATGTCAACTATAACCCATTCCGCACTATAATCACTTCTCACTAGTACACCACTTGAGACGCACTGTGTAAATCGCCCGACAATAACTCGAAACTCACTTGAATACATCGCCACTTAAACTGAAACTGAGCGTCGCTGAATTCTTATATTTATACCCCGCTGAGATTCCGGAACAATCCATAATGCGCGTCAACACTACTAGAAAACACTAGAGTTTAATTTCTTGCGGCCTTGAACACAGTGCGCGCGGACCCGTGAAGTCTGGAATAGCCTCGTTGACGCACGTTAAGAGTCACGTACGCACACAACATTACAGCTGGTTCTGCTGGGAGAACCGAGAAACATGTAGAACGTTCTGTAATGGGTTAAAAATATCATCAGGGGCATATTTACGGGGGGGAACGGGACCCCCCCCAGAGGGTCGATAAAAGTTGAAGATTTTTGCTAACCTCTTAATTTTTAGGCTCTTGTATTATTTTTTCAGCTGTGTTTTTAAGCTAGTGGCTCTTTTTTTAAATATACAAACAGGTTTTTACACAGCATTTGCGTATACGTTTGAAATATGAAATATAGTCAGTAGGCTATATTCTAAAAAATATTTCAGTAACGCGTATTTTTATTGTTTTATTACCGTTTACTTTAATGGGATTGATTTCAGGATGTTATCACGCGTTTTTCAGTCACTTTAAAGATAGTAATGTTGATTAGTCTTAACTTGTTTTTCTTTTGTATGAAGCCGACTCGACCGGACACCGCCCCCCCCAAACACAAATTCTAGATACGCCACTGTATATCATGTATCATAGTAATACAAATATCTCTTGTAAAAAAGTAATGCAATAAAAATATAAATGTGGAAAGTATATAAGGTACCTGAAAAATAAAAGACGGAAGGATACCTGAATGAAGTTTTATAAAACTGTGACTGTCCCCACATTCCTGTATGCTAGTGAGACATGAACTCTTGGTAAAAGGGACGTGCAGAGGATTCAAGCAGCCTAAATGAAATTTCTAAGAGGGACGCAAGGTTGTTCTCTCTTGCATCGGAGAAGGAACGAGGATATTAGACGCGATTTAAACATTGTACCATTGCACCAGATATTGAAGACCACCGAAGGAGATGCTGTGAACACTTGAATCGCATGCCTGATATCCGTCTACCTGTGGCTGCCTAGGGTTATCACCCTACTGGGAAGAGAGATGTCGGTAGACCGAGGAGGAGATGGGTTCCGGAACATGTATAAGGCTTAGTCCTTGGAGTGGTGATGATGACGGAAAGTATATTAAAAAGAAAAAACATAATTATGTTATGTAATCGGTACAGGTTTTACGAGAGAGATTGACCCTATTGTCCTACGAGTCCAGTTTATCCATGTCTATTTTGTCAGACGTCCACTCTACATTTATCTATATGTAAAATGAACATTAAGTGTCAGCATTACTGTAAAAACTCTTCTCAACTTTGTCGTGTTTACTTGCTAAACTGCTACTTATCATGTTCCGAATGATGCCTTTCAATGTTTCCACCATTTTCAAGTCCTAAACCACCTAAGGCCTGAAAACACTGAAAGGCCTCGTCCAGAACATGACAAGTAGCAGTTTAGCAAGTAAACACGACAAAGTTGGAATTACACAGACTGCTAATTCAAATAACAAGATGAACAAAAAACTCTTTTGGTTCTGACGTAAAACTCGTGGTAGTAAGCAGAGAAACGGACGAATGTAATCCGTTGGTTTCACTGTGAGATATGTGTAACGGGCTGACGTCTGATTTACGTTGTAGAGAGTAGAGTTATCGCCTCTCCCTTGCACTGATCTGAATCCGGCGGCGTATCAATTTGCGTTCACCTGAATCTTACTGGCAATATCAATAACTGACAAGACTCCTCTGGTTACATAACAGTTTCTTACTGTCTACAGAAAACATTTGGATTTGTCAGATTCTCGTAGCAAAAATGCGTTTGTGCGCATGCTAGAATGGGCATCAGTAATTTTACAATTGGCACTTCATTTATACAGATTACTTCGTTAGCAATCGTTAACTAAGGCTTATAAAGTTGATTAGTAGCAACAGGATATAAACACTGGAAACAGCAGTACGCATTACTCCGAGCCAAACTATAACAATTTCTCTCGTGTCAAAGCCCCCTGGCCATGCGCACGAAAGTCACAATATATCTTCTGATTCTCTGTACTGACCTATGCGGCTCCCGCATGGTGGTCCCTTTTATCCACCACCAACAGATGTAGGCTGGAACGTTTCCAAGCCAAAACCATCCGTTCCTTGTCGGGGAAGGAATGTAATGTGTTCCGTCCCTTGGTTTGTAAGGAATTACGTAATTCGAAGGGGTCTCCGAGTTCCTACCTTGTCTGCTTTTGTCCGGTCGTTGGCTGTAACTCTATTTGCTGCAGTCGCGACCTCCTCCCCCTTCCCTTACCTGCGAACTATCAGCGTCTCAGAACCACGACCGCCGATTCGGTTCAAGAGCCCACGGGGGCTTCTTGACGACCTTGATTAAAGCCATCTACGCAATAACATCAGCCCCCAGCCCTAAAGTTCACCTCTGAAAACAGTCCTCCATTCTCTGCTTGCCCACCTCCTAGCACGCTGAGCCAGCTGCTTGTTGCTGTTATCTTGGTCACCGGCACGGGAGTTTTCTGCCTACCGGAGAGCGATCGACGCCTCAAGGCGTCTGCTGGCTGGGCTTCAGACAGGCAACACCGTTACCTGAATCGGTTCCAGCGGAGTGTAACAAAAGTACATCGAGTTTTCTTTCTCCCCCGCCTTCTGCGTTAACGCGTTGGCGGCTTCCCTTACCAGTTTTAGGTCACCTGTCAACTTGAACCAGACTAAGTTTATCTTCTGGCAGCCATCGGGCACGTCCCAGATGCTGCAGTCATGCCACGGGTGCAAAAGACGCCCCGCACACATAATGCAATGCAATACGCATTACCATTCAAGGCGTGAGTTTTCATCTCTTCACACGCCTTTGATAGACGCAGTCTGTGTCTGTAGCCGATATGGCGATGTTTCCAATCGCAACTGACAGCGGTCCAATTTTTACTCTCACCATAAGCTCTTAAACTGATGATTAAGCAATATTCGTATTTATAAAGCCTACTAACAAAACCAAGTTGCTTTTCCATTCTGCTTTCGCATCTGAAAAAAATAAAAGTAAACACTGAACCCACGGTAACACGATACAGTAACCATTCACACTTATGAAAATAATTAGGCCTACTTTAAAGGTGTTACCTTAATGTTCGTTTAAAAACTTATCACGCTTACCACTCGGATTAGGCACCACCCACCGGCCCCATAGGGGTCCTCTATCTTATTTAATTCATTTTAAATTGGCTGTACCAAACTACATCATCCTTGCGGTATGTAATCTAACGTCTCCCTTACTATATTATATTTGGTAGTTCTTGTTGTAATCCATTCTCGTCTACATTGTTTTATTTTATCACATATATTATACATCTTCAACTCAGCTTTGATTTTCTCGTTTCTGTTATAAACTACAGGCTTATATACTTCTAGGCTGGCAAAACTTCTCTTCAGCTGTCAGTCTACTCTGGAAGTCTGTTTTAATTAACATCCATGCATGTTTCACAGCCATAAAAGGGAGCCGGAATCGTTGGCATCATTTTATAAAATTCAGATGCGTGTCCCTGCGTCTTTTGTTTTCATAATTGTGCCTCACGGATTCTGAAACGCGGAAATTTTCTATTCCAAGTCATAATTAGAGTTATATTGAATCTAAACAATTAACAACAGTAACGTGCTCATTGGAATTATTATTTCCGTACTGTTAGGCCGTGGTCTGTTGTTTGTGTGCGAGACAGATGTTTTGGCCATCTTCAGTGCGTCAGAAACAATTTGCACCGTGTCCGCCAAATTACCCCAGTGCTGAGGAGGCACAGAGAGATTCAGTGGGGCCGAAACGTCCCACGGCCTAACAGTACGGCAAATAGGACTAATGTCACTACACTAACAATTCCAATATTGACACCGTCCGGCCGTGAAAGCCTAACATTCTCAATTGGTGTATTATTTTTCCTCTGGTGCTGAATCCCCCCCCCCCAAACAAGCGGCTGACATTATACAGTCTAGTAATGTAATTACAACAGGCTGATAGCGTGTGCCGAGTTACACCCCGTGACGCCGCCTGTTCATTACAGTCTTAAATGAACCGTGAAATGATGTCTTTTACAGAGCTGTAGACTACAGTTTCAGACTGCTGATTCAGGCAATCTTATATTAATACCGTAAACGACGACTCCAAAATACCAAGCGCAACCTTGTAAGCGACAGATCAGCTCAGGGGCGAACATAAGGGGGGATATATTCCCCCCCCGAAATCCGAAAAAATTAATAAATGGATGAAAAATTTTAACTGGTGCCGTGTTTCTTGAAATGTAATTAATTGTCTTTCAAGTTTTGTCAATTTTAAAAAATTATTATTTAGTTCAACGACAAATTTAAATAATCTACAATAATAGGCCTTATTCTCAATAATAAATATAACAGATAAAAAGAAATTGTGAAAAATGAAAAGGAGTCGAGTTGAAAGAGAATAGGAGGACACGATTCTCCGCTGGTTATAACCAACTTGAAACATGTATTTCTTGTGACGACGTGCTTTGCGCTATGCTTGAGCCATGTCAGCTGGTTTATTTAATTCCGCAACGAAGGAACTGTTTGCTTTTACCCGCTAGTTGGCCGTAAACCGAGGCCTATGAAAAAGACCGGTCATGGAGCGTACTATGATTTTTAAAGTCACGTGACGTTATGAGTTGAACAATTCCAGTGTTATCCTATGTACTAGCGTAATTAACGCGCTTTATTTGACCAAATTTACTTAAATATTTCTGATTTTTTGTAATTAAACATGTAATAAACATATAATGAAACATGTGTAATCCACATATTTTTTTTTAAATATCAAGAAGGATAAATAAAACACTTATTTATCAAAGTATATAGTAATATTTATTTCTTCGTTTTTACCTTTATTTATTTTTCTATTTGAAGAAGACTGACAATCATTGTATTTTTTTTTAATTATTTAACACTATTTTACTGTAAAATTTATATCTACAACCCTGTTACACACATTTATATCCACAGCATTTATATACATGCTGTTAACCCTCATTTTCTTAATTTTAACGTTCTCTTTAAAATATATATATTCCACATAAAGGTATTATTAGGCTTCCAAGACAAACTGTAAGCCTATATGACCTATGTTTTTAATTGATTTTAATTACATTAGTGAATTACAGCTATTATTTACCCATTAGTTTTAATTAGTTGGTACGATTTTCATTATAATATGAGAAAAAACAATACTCTATAAGAAAACGATATGTGGTTAAAGAAAATCCTCCCCCCCCCCCAAATGAAATCCTAGGTTCTCCCCTGGATCAGCTACTCCTTCGGTCTTCGTAAAGACTTTGATAAAATTTTACTGTCTTCTTATTCACGTTCTATTGTAAATCTAATATGTGTGAACATAACTCGACAAACACACGATTACGCATGTTTTCATTCGTGTATTCTACAATGACCCATAGTGATTACGGCTTTAGATTGCATTGATGAGCCATTGATTCAATTCCAACCCCACGCGCCTTCTTTAGGTCGTTTCTTCCAGAAGACAATGATACACTAACCCGTTGTGGACCTTAGGTATCAGACAACTGTTACAGAAGGCAGAGGAAGAGACAACCCCGCTGCTGATTAGTAGGAATAATAAACCAGGTGAATTTAACCTTGCCTATAGACATTTATTGTTTATTTAGCCGTTCCTTAATTTGTTGTCTTGATCATGATGCTCTATAGAAGTTGATAATGTATTTGCAGTACCTAATAATAGTCAGTTGTTTAACTAAAACTATATCGATGATATTACATATTCATACTACGTACGTTTTTTTTGGGGGGGGGGGACTTTTGTTGTGTATATAAAGCAGTACCATTGTCTGAGAGAATTTACAGTCTGCGTTTAGTTCACGATAAAAATCCACACGCCTTACATTAGCGAAATCCATTTGGCTGACAGCAGAGGCGTCTCTGTGTATATCTGTTCAAGGGATAAAGTCGTGTGACAGCGCAGAGTGAGACTTGGATGCCGCGGATCCGACGACACATACATCCAGTGTTTACGTCCACACTTACCGCGGGATCAATATCGGTTTATAGGTACCCAGGCGCCAGTAACGGCGTGCTAATAACGGGTCGCGGTATTGCGCCCTAACGTAGTTTTATGACGAAAGCACAGACTAATGTGACGAAAATAACGGGTTTTGCATTCAGCTACGATATTTTATGGCAGTTTACCCTATGTTGCGACACACTTGACAAGTAGCGCACTCTGTCGCCAAAATTAATAAATACATAGTAAGAAAGACTGTGACACATCATTAACCGAAACAATAGTCAGATAAACATATTGGCTATATTATAAAATCATTCCAGATGTTATAGTGTTATAGACTAATGTCCGTGTGATTATTTTTAATCTGTTCGTTGTAACTCGTCGTAAACTTTCATGGGGTTCCTTGTTAAGACCAGGACTCGTTGAGGAAGTGTCACAGGTTTTATTTTTGGTAACACCAAACATTTCGCCCATTCTACGATGTGTCATCCTCAATGGCTCGATTGAGAGTGAATCGTACCTTACAAAGTAACTGTTTAAAGTGCTAGGACCCTTAGCTGCAGAAGTCATTCACTGTTTTGAATGAAGTACATTTATTATTACATAAATTTTGGAAAATTATGGAAATTACAAAGGTTACGATTACTCTACTATTTCATTAGTAATATAACAACTGTCATTTCAATATCATGTCAACGCAAAAAAACAAGAAAATATCGATACATGATACTTGAATTGTAAACTACAAATGTTTGTTTTACACCTGAACTTTAGCAGCCCTTAGAGTCGATTCCGGCAATTTTAAATTACGTCCAATAGGCCTATATCGGACGTCGCGTCGCAGTCTTTTACGTCAAAACTAAGACGTCCGATGTATCGGACGTGGTCCTCAAAAGGTTTTAACGTGATCGTGGATGATTGAGATAAAACAATTAAATAATTCTCTACCAAGAGTTGGAGAGCATTCCCGCCTTATTAAAAAGAACGCTTATTTTCAAAAGCAAATAACAAGTCTTCTCTTCTTCTTAACCTAATCCAGAAGCTGGTGGGGTTGCAATTCTTCACTTCCGAAGACAGTATCTTAATCACTACATACTTTCTTCCTCCTTTTATTTCATCTATTTACTCGTGTCCGGGCTTTTCCCTCCCATTACGCCCCTCAATCATTTCCTCGATCAGGGTGGTGAACCAGTTTGAATGGCGTAGTAGACGACCAACCGTACTGCTTCTCCTTTCCTCACTGGTTTTAAACAAGCTCCCTTCTTTCATCCGCTCTCTTCTTCAGTACCTCATTATTAGTCACCCTGTCTGTCCACGGTATTCTTAAGGCAAATCTTATTTTAGTTATAATCTTAACAGAACGCGTAAAATAAAAAAAATAACATTTTATTAATTTCAACGATGCTGACATATAAAACCAATGTCCATCGGAATTTGTAGACGGACTTAAAGAAGTGAAATAAAGAAATCTAAGAGAGTTCTGCAAAAACATAATAATAGTAAACTCTAGTATGACGAGAACAATAAATGTCTTCCGCGAGTATGAAATTATTTCGCCTACCTAGCGCGTCACAAACTGTATCTGGCTCATCACAGAATGTATTCTATCAAACAGTAATCGATTTCTGTTTCAATAAAATACCAAACTGAAATCGAAATACAAATCAGACAATCGATGTATTTCATTATTTAAATTACTCGACTACTGGGGTTGTTCATTAGTCTGATGTAGACGCAGTTTGTATGTACAGCGCGCGTTAGACAAAACAGTTTTATACGCGCAAAATACATTAATTATTCCCGTGATAATTATTTTGCTGTAATTTTTGCAATAACAGTCACAGCCTAACAACATGGTTAAACCTCATTAGGGTGAAAGGTTACAAAAGAGGGAAATTATCTAAAAAAATATCATGCCTAGTGGTTCGTAAAACAATTGGGTGAAACCAAGAAACAATTACTTTAACCTTAATTACTCAGACACTCAGTTAAAAAAAGTGTTAATAAGTGTTAAATATACAGACCAACGAATATTTCCTTAAATCTAAAATTTGTTTTAACTGTAAAACTCCCATAACTTTTAGTGTTCTTCACTCCTATAATCAACTGGTTTTCACATTATTGGCCAGACACCTAGTTCAGAAAACAAGTGATTAAAAATACAGATTAACGGATAACTTCGTATAACTGAAATTTGTTACCACTAAATCCCTTTGCCCTTGCTACATATTTTTCAACATGGAATGAAAATAATCTTATTTGGTTTAGCGAAAATTAAATAGTCACCCTGAAATTAATCAAATAGGCCTACATTTTTTTATTTTACCCTTTCTATCATGATTGTAACTAAAATAAGGGTAGATATTTATCTGTTTCCGTGAACATAAGTGTTCTTTTGAATGATGTGGAAATACTCTAACCGCTGAGAGAGAATAAGTGATGTGCTTTAACCAGCCATCAATAACGAAATTATTAAAAAAAGATATCACTGGAAGAGAATTGGAAAAATAATTACAAATAGACTTTCAATTTAAGTGTAACACGTACTGAAGTTATAAGACTAAGATTTATTTATTTTAATCATTAAAAAAAGAGCGTTTGTTTAAAGTTTATCTCAATATAACTGCTTGTCTCGTTGTTCCTTTTTACCAACTAATTTAGCGAGTTTCGAGAATTTGTAATTATTTTCATAAAACTGGTTCAAAATAGTTCAAATTTTGTTTACTATTAGTTTGTTAACTATATGTAACAAACTTTGTTACTTTCAAACAGTTCAAACTTTGTTAACAGTTTAAATTTTGTTAAGTATATAATTGAAATGGTAGTTTGAGAAAAGTAAGTATCATGTTTCAATGCTTTTTACCTGAATAAATTTACAATTTCGTTTAAAAATCAATTAATTATATTTTACTATTTACAATTTTTTAATATGAAATAATTAAATATAAATTAACAAATAGGCTATGTGCAGAGTGTTTCTAAAAGATGGTGCCAAACTTTAGGAAATGATTCTAATCGTTAAACTGAAGTAAAAGTGTTAAACACATGTCGAAAATGCTTTCTTTCCCGTCTATCTGTGTTTATATATAAAAAAATTAATTGCTAAATAAAAGGAGATGTTGAGTTGAAATTTAGTATCCATAGTAAGTGTACTGTTTCTTAGAAGTACAAAACAAAACTATATAATTTTCAAAATGGCGGTTAATTGAAATTTTTAATTCTAAATTGCATACAAATCAGTACTCATGACAAAATATGTCTTATTACACGAAGCATTATCCCTTTTATTCTCAGCCCAATGATACCTTGCTTATTGTATAGGGTGGGCCGAAAAATATTTTTATTCTTTTCTGCTATACCGCGGGAAACGTGCCCCTAGGACAGATAAGTAATATAAAAAAGAAATTAAAAAATCGGTTAATATCTTCCGGTCGAGCATCACCCCAAAAAATCACAAAAACCGATCAGTTTTAACAATTTTTCGTAATTAAAAAAAAAAAGAAACTTTTTCTATGTAAGTCAAACGCTACATCTTTAGATAAGTAAAGAAAAGCACATGGAAGATAAATAAATTAAAAAGCATAGATATTTCAACTTTTATTGGCCGCGTATGAGAACACGTTTTTAACATAAAAAAAAGTTTACGAGCTATGGCATTATACAATTTTTTGTATGTTTTCTTATTGGCCTATTAAGCCAAGACAGTTTGGTTTGTTTTGTGTTTATAAAAAATAGTACGCTACATTGACTTTGTTCTGACAAATTCTCATTCCGTGACATGACATCTTTCTCTAGATCTCATTCCGTACACAGTAATTTTATTTGATTTATAAAAACAAATACAGACATTCAGACGGAAATATAACGAAGCCTTTTTTGACATACGTTTATTGGAAATTTTTGCTTCACTGCAATTACTAAAATCATTTCCCGAAGTGCGACACCATCTTTTGGAAACATTCTGTATAATTAAAAGCACATGCAAATAAATCACCTAATGCGATATGAATAAATAAAAAAATCAAAGGCGAGGGAAATGTCGTCTTAATATAGTTGACCCTGTTACCAAATAGCCTTAAAGTACTTCCAAAAAGACGATCAACAAAGGGGCGTTGGTTCTCTCACTCTACACGTTATTAAAAGCAACATACAAAATCAATACGACGGCGTTGCAGAATCAAGCGACTGGGCGTGCGCACTCTGGCGGAATTTGTTGACGGTGAACAGCTTCAACAACTACTCAACAGATAGCGCGCGTATGAGCCGCAAACACACACGTGGTGGTTACTGATAAAAGTACCGCGTCTCTCCGACTCGTAAAATGTTTTACCGGTAAAAATTTACGATGTAAACGGTGTCACTGTCGTAAAGGCGATACGTTTCGCAATCGGTGTGTCTCGCCGGCGCTTATCGACGTTAAGGTTAGGTGACGCAGAAACCCAGAACAATGGCGTCGCCGGCGGCCGTACGATAAACTAAAATGGATACTGTGTGACTATTTTCCAGTGATGTTTTGTTTTTGTGTGAGTGTGTGATTTGTTTGCGTTTGTTTAGTGGTGAATTACGGTTCCGTCCCGACGATCAGGAAATACGATTATAATCGAAAACGGTGAAATAATTTTTGCCGTCTTAATTTGTTTTGGCGTTTACAATCAAGGTCAGGAATTGTAAAGGTTAGTAGTACTATACTGCGAGAAGCGGGAAGTTTTATGAATAAGTGTGACTCGGAGGAAACGTGATTGTGTATTTTCGATTGTGTTAGTGAGTGCAGACATCTGTACCTTGCTGAAGAGTCCGTTCGGTATTTACTTGGGAGTCCTACCCGAGTGTCGGCACACGCGTGCATCCGTTTGAATGAAACGGTGATCGCCCTTGAATGAAAAGAAGAAAAGGAAGTGATTCTGTGTCGCGAAGCGGTGTAGGCTACCAGCGTCCACGCTGAGAGCTACAAAAAGGAAATAAATGTTTTTGGAATAAAGTAAAATACACAATTCATTTACAGTTTAATAACCTTTCTGTATATTTTTAAAATAAATTTGTATACTAATGGGTGTGTGTGTGGGAGGGGGGTGCGTCCGTGCGATAGACCATGGGCGTTGTTAGATACAACTCTTTTTTTTTTGTAGTGTTTCACAAGTGTTGATTTCCGTAACCAATTTAAATGCTAGTAAATCTACTTTTTAAAACAATGTTTTAAATTTTAATTCTAATTTTTGTTCTGTCTCATACGGTTAAAATAGTATGACACGGCACGTCTTGTGAAATGTCACATTTTCGTACCGCTACCTAAACACCCCGATAATTTTCAAAATTATGTCTATTATCGGATGGGAGCCGGTTGTGATCGGGCCCCGGCTAACATATACCTAGCCAATAGTAGTGTGAGTGTGTAAATGTATGCCTATCATCTATATGTTTACTTGCAAAAATCTATGTGTAGGGGGATATGAGCCCGAGTTGTGTAATACTCGTAGTAGGCCTATTGAACCATGTAGGCTACTGTTATGTTCTTGGATATGTCTTTACACAACCCGCTTAACATCCTGATATTCTCAGACGATTTTTAATTATTATTCTTCCAATTTTTAGGAGAATTTTTGAAATTTGAAGATATTTTTTGCTCTGTTAAAGTAAGAATGTCAAAGTGCTATAGGAAAGTACACTGCTTTCCTGCAGAACGAATATAAATTAATTTTATTTTTAAAAATATCTAAAATTAAGAACAGTATCTTATTTCAGACACACACACGGATATATATATATATATATATATATATATATTTATATATATGTATAGCGTTTCTTTATTCGTAACTCGACGAGTTTCTTGCAGTATTATTGTATAATATTATATATTATCAAATTATAGTTACTTCTGCAAGTAGTTGAGCTTAGTTTTTATCGTTTTAATTGACCTGACGCACTGATACAATCAGTGACATGTGCATCAGGTCAATTAAAACGATAAAAACTAAGATCAGATACTTGCAGAAGTAATTATAATTTGACAATATTTACTTACATGTATTTTATACAGCTTGTATTTTGTAGGTAACTCCTGTTTCTTGCAGGGATTTCTATATAATAGCCCATATGTGTTTTCAATTAACATATACTTCTACAATTCACAAAGAAACCTCTGATGATACAGATCTATTCTGTGAAACTTGCATCAGGTAACAATACAACGATAATAATTTAACAAAATATACTTGCAGATGTGTTGATTATTTAAAACATACATATTTATATAATTAAATACGGATGAATATATAAAGTCTAGTTATTATTATGAATAGAATATCTGAGGCCAATAATATGTCTAGGCCTAATCATCAGCTCACGACTTTTTAATCAGTTGACTGTAGCAGCAATATGTATAATGTATTGTATTCACAATATTCCCTGTTCATTTAATTCATGCATCGGGTTGATTTTTCAGATTTCTCTCATTTTTTTCGTAAAATTACGTATATTGTTCACGCAAGTATAAAATGCAACGACTACAAACGACGTAGGCTACGAAGATTCGATTCTGCTATAAAATAATGAGATATTTTTTGTTTATGTAAATTATATTTTGTTTCTCCTCCCAAGATTATAACATACAGGAGCCGCAAGTTCAGTTCTATAGGTTTATCTCGTCGCCGGTCGTATCTCATCATTGGGGGTGTATTTACGGAGGGGGACGAACGGGACCGGACCCCTACCCCCAGAGGGTCAAAAAATAGACGAATTTTGTTCATCTTTTACCTTTTAAGAGTTTTATTATTTTTCAACACGCCAGTATATTAGTAACTCTTTCTTCAATATAAAATAGGTTTATTACACTGCATTTGCATGTACGTTTGAAATGTTAATCGTGTTATTGCCGTTTACGTTAATGGGATTGATTTCAGGATGTTATCACACGTTTATCAGCCACTTTAAAGATAGTAATGTTGATTAGTTTTAACTTATTTTTTCTTTTGTTTGAACCCAACTCGACCCCCCCCCCAAACCAAATTCTGAATACGACACTCATCATCATCATCATCATCATAGGTTTACAATCACCAGGTACGCCATATACAGTATGTTTTTGGGCGTTTCACATCACTTTTGTTTCGAACCCAAAGCATGAACATCTTTTGAGGTTTCCTCCCTCCCACAGCCTCCGTAATTTCTAAGTTTTAGAAACTAACTTTTTTCAGTTTTATTTTTACAGAATTGCAAATAATCACTATCACTTCAGTGTACTACCCTATAAACAGTGGCGTAGCTAGCCTTTTTGGCGCCCGGAGCAAGGAGATCGACAGCCGCCTCCCCTTCACAATTAAAAGGGTACAAAAGAGCAAAAATGAAGGCCCATCCAGTGAACAAAGTACTTAATAAATGCAAATTTGTAGATTTTTGTATCAAAGCACGTCCAGCAAACGTCTTAAGAATATTTGTTAAGTCAAAATTAAGAAATTACATATTATAATATTACTAGTATTCAGTTTGAAGTACTTAATAAATGCAAATTTGTAGATTTTTGTATCAAAGCACGTCCAGCAAACGTCTTAAGAATATTTGTTAAGTCAAAATTAAGAAATTACATATAATAATATTACTAGTATTCAGTTTGTATACATTTATTAGTAACAAATGTAGACTATAAAAATATCTTCTTTTCCTCCTCTTCAAGGGTTAGGTTATGTAAACCTGTTTTACCACCCATCTCATCCTCGGACGACCTACGTCTCTTCTACCAATGGCTTTATAGTTCAGTGGCGCTTTCGGCAATCGATCTTCTGTCATCCTTTGCAGATGATCCCACCATTGTCTTCTGTAAATTGCAATAATTTAATTTATGTCCTTTACTTCGAGTTCTGCTCTGATATCTCCAATCCTTATTCCATCTTGCAATGTATAATTAACAGTATTTCGAAGAAACTGCATTTCAGGACTCTGAATCTTGCCGTTTTCTTTTTTTGTCATGACCCACGCCTCACTTGCATACATCAACGTGGGTATTGAGACTGTCTTATAAAATTTTATCCTTGTGCTGTGTCTTGTTTTATTTCTAAGATTTCTATGAATCGCACTACAAATATTCCTAAATTTATTTATCTTCTCTCTTATATCATATTCAGATTCATGGCTTACTGCACAGCCGAAATATTTGAAACGGCTCAATTGTTCTATGATGCTGTTGTTTATAACTATCTTAGTCCTCACTGGGTATAAAGCGCATTGTCAAAACAATATCCTAAAGTTAAACAAAGAACTACATTAAAAGTAATAAAATAAATCACTTACTGCACTTACTGTTACAGGTTAATAGTTCCGTCTTCTATTAATAAAACACTTAATATTTATTTTTAATATTTAATAAATATTTAAAACGAGATATTTTAAAATGTAATTTTTGCTGGTCTTACTTTCCTGGTTTGCAAAGTCGGCTATTAAATCAATGTAATCTAAAGACGAAGCAATGTCGTTTTCAATTGAAATTATTGCTAGATTTGATACCCTGTCATAAGATATTGTTGATCGTAAGTACGATTTAATCAATTTAAGTTTACTAAACGATCTTTTACAAGAAGCACAGACGCTGATAAAGTAAGAAAAATTTTAAAAGTGTTTTGTAGGCTTCTAATCATATTGAAGAAATGTATTATAGCAGTCCCTGGGGTGTAAAGTCCAATTGTTCACCGTTAACTTTTGTTCTTTTTAATAAAAGTATGGCGTCTTTCAAGTCACTGAACAATTCTTCACTGTTTAGGTCATTTGGATACAGTTTTGAAAGCACTGTGCACTTAATATTGATTTGGGAAAGCTGTTCCTTAAAATGTATACCCCCATCATTTATGTACGCCTCAAATTTACAGAGGAACCCATAACGTTTTTCTAACTCTTTTATGTTAGAGAAACGGCTTAAAAATTCAAGTGTCAGTTTGTCCATAATTTCTATTAGAGTACGTCTTCTTTCTTGCCAAACGGTTAATGCAGAATTGTGTGCATACTCCTTTAGCATCGTGCGCTTCCTTCTTATCCTTTTTGTGATACTGACACCCCATCTATTACCTTACCTTCTCTACCTTAATAATGACATTGTCACACAGCTTATTCCTCCAAACTTTTAATTTGTCCGTTAGCGTCTCCAGAAGTATCCATGCTTGAATAAAACTTATTCCTTTGGTGTGCAAGAGTTTTTGGATTTTGTCCATAGAAGAAAGAATATCTGTCCAGAAAAAGAGCAAGGTCACAAAATTAAAGTTTTCTATCGTATTAATTATTAATGCTACATCTACCGTCGTATCAATTGTTTCAGTCGGTGTATCCCTCAGTTTCTCCAGTGCAGCGATCACTTCATCCAGGTGGATAGTGCATCTGCTTTTGAACTCCACCTGGTATCACAATGTCCTTTAAGAGTACGAAGCCTTTAAGAACACTCCATCTATCAGTGGAACAGGAAAAGAAGGTAAATAGACTTTCTAATGCCCACAAAAATGTCACTGCCTGACCATTTACATGAGCTGCATGAACTCCAACAAAGTTCAGTGAATGGTTGTCACAGGGAACAAACACAGTTAGTGGATTCAAATCTAATATTCTCTTCTGAATTCCTGAATAGATACCAGCCATTGTTGCTTGATTGTTCATACGACTGACCTATGCAATTGCAAAGATTCAATCCATCTCTCTCAAGTTTACTTGTAATAGCTTCTGTGATCCCCTCCACAGTTTTTACTTCTAAAGGATTAAAATCTATGAAGGTTCCTTGATATCAAATCAACAAATCTTATAATCTGAGGGCAATTTGTTCTACATGTGCAGCATCTGGTGTTGTGTCAAATATACACTAAAGTACTTCGCCTTCTTACATGCAATAATAATATATTTGCGCACTCATTCTCCTAACAGTTTATTATTTGATTTTGGATAGTTGGCAAAAGATACGATAAACACAGATTTACGAGAGACTGAATCCAAGTGACATCTCATGACAGGGTCGATTTAGCCAAGTATTTTAACAAAGCTAGAAAGTTTCCAGGACAATGACCCGTTCAAGGATTTCTTTTCATGTCTTAACTGCTTTACTCATTTGTTCCTGAAGTAGATGATCAATAAGTCCCTCTCTGTTTAAAGAATTTCTTCCATTCCAAAAACGCAGAGCGATGAGCAGGACTATTTTCATGATCCTGAATACGGGGATTTAACTCCGCCACGACAAAAACCCATTTTCACTGTTGTAATTGCTTCTTTAATAGTTTTTTTTTGTGGAAATAAAGCTCAACAGCAGCAAAATAGATATATTTTAGTTGAAGAAAACGCATCCAAATGCGATTTATCTTTTCGCTGTTTTGCAAGGTTTTATCAAACCAATAGGGTAACGGCGGTTAAGAGTACGCAGGCGATAAGAGTACGCAGGGAAATTTCGAACTGTTGGCAACACTGCAGACGGTCGGTGGCATGATGTTTCAGTGTGTCTATAACAGCAGTTGGAATGACCGTAGTGCCATCGTTGTGCTCAACTTCATTTGGAATATACGAGGTAAAATATGTTTTTCCATCATTTGTATGTAAGTTTTGAGTCTTGAAACGCTAAGGTTTTTCGAGTACATAATATAAAACCTATGTTTTTTACTTTATATCACTGCAAAGTACAGTTCATTAGCAACAAATTGACATGAGACAGAACAATGTATCTGAACGGTGCTTGCACCTAGCGGCGATTCTGTAAAACAATTCTAGAGAGGCCAAGAATACGCAGCAGCTGCTCACTGCGTACTCTTGGCCTCCCGATATTCTCAACTCTTTAATGGCCAGTTAAACAATTTTATGATTAAAGAACTGTGTTGATATATTTGAGTGTATATTTTAAATATATTTTTTTTGTTTTAGATCTCTTTTCTTCTGTGAAATGGCGCCGCATAAACGGAAAACAGACAGACAAATTGTCACTGCGGAGAAAATTGAAGAGGCCAAGCGGGGATTGGAGGCTGGGAAAAGTAAACGGCAAATCGTTAGATCCATCAGGAATAGAAACGATTTATCCAGAAAATAGGACTTTGAATATCAGTAGACCTATTGTGGGTATTAGCACAATTTTTCCACTTCCTCAAATCAAGGTAGAAGTAGGTAAGAATCAAAAGAGGAAGAGACGTTGGACAAAAATCTGAAGTTATCACTTCCTCACCATTTAAAATGATTAGAGGCAAAAGAAAAGGAGAAACAGGACCTAGAGAAGGCAAAAAAAAAAGAATAGTAGAAAAGAGCTTTGAAGAAAAATGTGAAAGCAGATGGTAAAATTATAAAGAAACCAAATATCAAGAAGCAGTTGAAATACGAAGATCCAAAACCATCCCGCGAAGATCCAAAACCTTCCACAAGTTCGGCTCAAGCTGTAATTTACGAGGATGAAGAGGACGAATCAACATTGTGCGCAGGATGTGGACATTCCTATTCTGACGAATTGGGCACAGTGCGGCTTGTGTAAGGAATGGTGGCACGAGGACCGCTCCGCCTATGAAGGTAGTGGGCCGTTTATTGGCGATTATTGCTAGTGCGTACTCTTAGCCCCTCACAGTGCGTACTCTTTGCCGCCTAGTAGCCCAAGAGTACGCATTTGGCTTTTTTTTTTGTTTTTCCGATTTCCTACTTTATGTTTATTTTAAAGTTAACGAGACTTTGTGTAATTGTTCATTAATAAACAAGGAACGTTTAGTAACATTTGAAGTTGTTATCTTTTTTATTACCTGAGATTTCTCTAAAAATCTACTAGGTGCGTACTCTTACCCTCCGTTACCCTACTTGTTTAAGGATCGTCCAGCTTCATCTTCAGGAAAGTGGCTGTCTTTGTTCAGCAACTGATATGTTCCTCTGTTCACAATTATATCTCGGAAGGACAGATATCTCGCTTGGGCAAGCATAAACCAGACAAGCTGGCTGGTTATCCTTCTATGAAAGGAATAGTCATATCAAAAGAAACAAGTTGTTTGTAGTTTTATAAACTAAAACGATTTTTTCAAGGCTATGATCACTTTGCCGCCCTCTTGGCTATGCCGCCCGGGGCGGCTGCCCCCTTCCCCCCCCCCAGCTACGCCTCTGCCTATAACTCATGGTAATAGGGAGTATACAGGTTAAGTAATAGATAAAAATTTAATCTAATGTCTTTTGGTTTTTAGCCTACGAGGCCTAGAATTTTCTTGAATAAAATCGTCGCAAATATTTATTGACCGTTCGCCTCGATAGTTTGACAGTATTCATATGGAAAGCGAGTATAGTCGTGGTGGCAAACCCAGCCTTTAGTGTCATCTTTTTATGGTTGTCACTCGATTATGATTGATGGTCAGATACTAAATGTTTTTCACTAGAGTACTGGCGATAGATGAATGTTACGTTTTATCCAAATTATTCAGTTCGTCGAATAACAACAAGAAGTAAGGAACTATTTAAAGGTCCTGCCAGTCTACAGGAAGACAAAAATGTGGTCATCAGTAAAAATATAAAATAATTAAATGTAACTAATAATATTAAGAAAACGTTTCTACACATAGTTACAATTGTTTTAGATATGTAGTTACTAAACGATATTCAAGTAGGTGGTCGTTCGACTGAGCCTACTGTATTATGTTTTACACGCGAAAGACTATTCGTGTGAACTCAGTGACAGACCTAACATCAGTTACGGGTAGAATGGGAATGACTGTGGAGTGATAAAAAATTACGTCTTTATTTATATAGTACGGTACACTTTGGTAAGTGTATGTTATTCTCTTGGAAATAATCTCTTTCCTGTGTGATATTCTTATGCCAACGTTTTAGAAATACCCCAAAACATTTCTAGTATGTAAGCCTACTTTCCGGTATATCGTTGAGCTCGCTTAGCAACTTTGTTTCAGATCTTCAAGTGTCGCCAGAGAAACATTTTCTCATGTTTCTTACTTCATTACCGCAAGAGAAAAGTCGTCAGGTGCGTACCCTTGTTGCGCTCACTATTTTCGTCAGTAATTCTTGAGCTGGTAAATGTTATCATAGTGCGATCGCCATAATTCTCCTTCTTCGAGTTTAGGTGTTTTCTATTAATTAATAGTTTCGCGCAGACGTCGCAGATCGTTAACAAATAGTAATCTTCAGTTAGCACAGCACTTCTCCTTCTCCTTCTCCTTCTCCTTCTCCTTCTCCTTCTCCTTCTCCAGCACTACAGTCCAACGGGAGCCCTGGCTTCCAACACAATCTTCAAAGTCTCCTGTCCATTGCCATCTCATTGTAACCCCTCACTTCCATTCTTCTGAGGGCTTCTAGCAGATCATCCAACCATCTTATCCTAGACTTGCGCCCTCAAGATTTTCTATGGCATACGCTGATCGTCCATCCGCTCTAGATGACCTAGCTACTGTATTCGTTGAGCCTTTATGAATCATATAATGTCCTCATGATTCAATGGTGTCCTCATCTATCTCCTGGTTATTTCTTATTCTCCATTCGTCATCTTCTTTAACCGGGCCATAAACACGTCTTACGATCTTTCTTTTAAACCTTCGTAGTGTTACTTGTTCCTTTTTTGTCAATGCCCATGTCTAACCTCCATAAGCAACAACTGGTCTGATAAGTGTTTTACATATTTTTATTTTTGTGTTACGACTAATGAGTTTGCTTCTCAGTAGTCTGCTGTTGGCATAATATGTCCTATTTCCTATTTGTACCTTGTCATGTATTGCTGTGTTTATGGATCCTTCATTATCTATCATGTTGCCCAGGTATCTGAACTTAACTGCATCAAATAAATTGTATTTAGTTTTGCTGATATCTACATTGAGTCCTAGCACAACGCTATTGGTGGAAACTCGTGGACAAAATATTACGTCTTCGTGTTATTATCGTCAACCGATTTACGACAATCTTGAGACGTTTCTATCATTTGGAACCCCCTGTAATCATACACGTTGCGCCATCTTCAGCATTTTCACCACTTTAGAGCACTCTGTGTCATTGTTTATACAAACGTGTAAGTACTTCGATTTACGTTGTAAATTATCAAGAAATCGCGTACTAAACTGAAATACGCGATTTACTCAGCTTCCCAATATAAAGTGTGCAGCAAATCTGGACAGATGTCAGAACAGACGTACCGCTATCACGTAACTTACATTACTAGCATGGGAAAGTCACACGAAATTTTCGGTCAAACTCGTATTTGGAATCAGAGAATACTGTATTACTTCAAATCGTTGCAATGCAATGTATTAATGAAACAATGTTAAGGTACTGACGATGGTTTAATTGGAACGTACAGCTGATTACAGTTTTCCCAACCAAATCGCGTACAGATTAACATTTTTCAACAGAGCCCTACGAGAATCGAGTTTTAATCCATATAAGCTTATATGAACATGTAAACCGCGAAATCGGAGTCACGATTCGCGTGTACTGTTTTTTTTTTTTCAGTTTTATTAAAATTTCTCTACCAAACTTTCACTACAGTTTGTGGTCGTAAATCGCGAATTCACAACCCGCTTGACAGACGGAGAAATATGGCGCTAACTCTTGCATGCTGCTGCTTTGTTTAGTGTGGTACAGGTGAGAGGAGCGCATCTGGTTCATTGAATTACAGTACACACAGTTTCGTGAATTACTTAATTAATAATTCACTGCACAGAAACGTGTTATCATTAATTACACCCTGCTGGGATTTCATTAGCGAAGCTCCCGCCGGCGTTAGCCAGAAACATTTTGGTAACGAGTAACTGCTATAGGTCGTGCATTTTTTTTATTCTTGCGATTTATTTAGTGTATCGATTTTACATATCGCGAATATTCTGGCTGCGAATGAATGCATGCAAAATGTCAGTAGTAAATATTTATTCCATACGGTTGGCCCTTAGAGAATACGGACGTATAAATTACTTTTTCAAATTAATACAGCCGCTGAGAGAGTCTCCTCACCCTGTCTAGCCCCACCTGGATATATTTTTGTACGAAAAGTTTTACGCAACTCACATAATTCATACAAGACACGGAAACAGAAAAAGTAGAATGCTCTGCCTTCCCCTTCCCCTTTCTATCTGTTTCCTCTTTTATTGTTTCATTCTCTCTCTCACTCTCTCTCTCTCTCTCTCTCTCGCCTCTTGTCTTCTCTCCCCCCTCTCGGTCACCCTGTCTCTCTTTTCTCTTCTTTCTCTCTCTTCTCGTCTCTCTCTCTCTCTCTCTCTCTCTCTCTCTCTCTCTCTCTCTCTCTCTCTCTCTCTCTCTCTCTCTCTCTCTCTCTCTCTCTCTCCACGGCCTTTTACTACAGATCGTAATCCCTTCACTCCAGGTATTATGGTTTAGTCGATCTGTTACGAATCCCATCTCTCCTTGGTGTATCAATAAACTCACACCTCGAGGCCATTACTGGTAGTCTCTTGTTTGGCACACGGTCCAAGTTTTCGTACCGTCTTCTTCTATTGTCCGTAATCTTCTTCAGCAAACATTCGATTGCAATTCTTCATTTTCCAGATTTTCGTTCCTTTTTCTTTCTAGGAGGGAGTGACTTTGTGTACTTATAAAAAATTTCATTTCAGCGCTTGAGTTTTCTTTTCTTTCTTGTAACCAACGAATGTGCGAATACCTGTCGTTTTGTAACACATACGGATATTCTTTTTTTTTCCTTTGGAACTCTATAGATCGTTCACCAGATATTACTAAACTTTTGTAACTCTTTTTATCCCAGTTATTGTCGTTTTTGTATGAAGTATCACATTTGCATAACTAAAATAACAAATTCGCTACAAAACGACTTTCTAATCGGATGTTTACCTACATGGTATAGTTTCTGATTTTATAGCAGAACTTATTTGATGACGAATCATTAACTTAACTTTGCGACCACATAACTGTAGTGGGAACTTGTCGTAATCAGCCAGGGAAATTAATGGCTATCTAAGCATAATTTAGTGTAGCTTAACTACAGGAGGGGAATCAACCCTTTCAGAGCGGATAAATATTTCAGCGAAATTGCATAATCACTAACGTAGGCCTATTTCTAAGCGAGTTGCGTGTGTTAAAATAAGGCTTAAAAATAATTGTAGAAATAAAATGAATTACAGTATTAGAAATTAATAAGTAAAGTTAATTTTTTGTTGTTGTAACAATGATAATCGTTCAGCATTTCGTAACGTTCGTACGTATATACTTGCAACCTTAAAAACAATTACGCATGCGCCAAAAACGAAGGCAGAGCCCATTAATCTACATTCATCTTTTTTTTTCGACCAGAAACGCTTCCCCTTACAGGGTTGTCTGTCACGTCTACTCTGGTCTAATGTCACTACGGTTTGAACCGTCGTCTTTGCACAGGTAAACTACCTCTTTGTTGGCTTTAATTTGGAAAAATGAGAACGTTTTATCGCTGGATATTAAATAAAATCTAGCTTACTTAACACGATCTATAGGTTGCTTAAAACATTCTTGGGGCAGCGTCCTTAAATTAAAGTGGGATGGGTTTTAGTAAAACAAATGTTTCAAAATATCTTCAGAAAGGCTCATTTTCAAAAGGTTTCTTAAGTATACAAATTCAGAATTAAAGTGTTCGCTAATGAAATCAGATTTATTACCTGTAATTTGAATAACAATTAATCAAGACAGAATGTTTTAAAATCACCGCTTTTACGATTTTTTTTTAACCTTTATATGCCTGCTTTACGTTGAGTTACTCAAACATTTTGAGACGCAAATAATTTATAAAATTGTATGGAAAAGATCCTGAATTTCTCATTTATCTCGAGCACAATTGGGGGGGGGGTCCAACGTCCAGTTAGACTCAGCCCTCCCCAGGAGCAGCTTCTAGTTGCGCCAGTGAAACTTATTGTGCAGGCTATCAGCAAAGGTCGGCGAAGGTATTAATACAAAATACCTGTCTGGAGAGATGTGCTTCAGCAGACTATCTCTAACGATAAAGTATGTATTTCCTTTTATAACTGTCTTAGTTCATCATCATCATCATCATCGGCTGGTTTACAGACTTCTTCGTCGTCTTCCGATTCCCAGTTTACAGCTTTCACGGTTGCCAGTAGTTCATATGGTGTGGGTCAGTCCATGAGATACAAAAATATAAAGTAAAACTAGAAACAGGGCGAGTCAGGTGTGCGGCACACCTGGTAACCGGCAGTTACGAGGAAAAAATGGGTCGTTTGAGCGGCTGAAAAAATTGCACCGTTTGAATATTTTAGTAGGCATAAAATTCCTTCTAAATTCCTTGAGGTAGGAAAGCGTAGAAAAAAATTGCCGCCTAGTTGTGTGTGCGCGGTGGTAAGCAGTTTTATGTCGGGGCGGTTTTGGTAACGGTTTGTGTGTCTGCGTGCGCACGTGCCTACGAATATGTTATATATTGTGTATCTATGTATGTAAAACAAAATAAAATGTAAATAATTTGTCAAGTACAGTGGTTGAGTTTTGTTTATTTACGTATTAAACTGAGGCTAGTAACAAAATTAACCATTATACTTGTTTGTAAACGATAAGAGGTGTAAATCAAAGTTAACTTATTTTTCTTCTTCTTCATCTTCTTTTTCATCATCATCATCATCATCTTCTTCTTCTTCTTCTTCTTCTTCTTCTTCTTCTTCCCTTCTTCTTCTTCTTCTTCTTCTTCTTCTTCTTCAACTGTCAGACCCTTGTGGGTGTTTACCATCTCAGCAATCCTCCTCCATTCTGACCTTTCCTTGACCATTCCTCTCCAGTTTCGTGGTCCTATTTCCTTCAGATTTTCCTGTACGTCATTCCTCCATTTCTTCCAATGGTCTATCCTTCATTCTTTTATGCGAAAGTTTACATTCAACAGTTATTTTTGGAATTCTATTCTCATCCATCCGCGCAACGTATCCAGTCCGTGCGAAGCGATCCATCCCTCCAGTCGATTTAGTCCTATTTCACTACATCAGCTCCTACTTAAAAGTTAGTTCTCAAACTCTCTAGGGGAAGAGCAGCCCGAAATCAAAGTTCCTGGTCCTCCAGGTTGGGGTTTGGGCTTAAGGATGACAGCCTCGTCCTGTAAAAATTAACAAATATATATATCGTTGCTAAGATTTTAACAGGAATATCCGGACGGCATTTTGGTGAACAACCTGGGTAAACGATAAAAAGAAAGTTAACTTATTGTTGCTTCTAATTGGTAGTCTGGTCCACATTATTGAGTAGTCTGGATGTACGTTAGCGTGGTGTACTTCGTTGGACACTGTGGTGGAGATCCGAGTTATCTAACGTATACCAGAGCACTGAGTATGATTCGGAATGCCTTTTCCTGGAAGCACAGAATAACGTCAGTGTAACTAACTTCGTTTAGGGCACCTTTGTTCATTTTCTGTGAACAAGTACTTCACCTTTCTGACTTTTATATTATGTTTTTGATGCGTACGCACATAATGTTTCGTAACTATTAATCGTGAAATAACCATGACCTTCAGGTTACCAAGTGACATAACTCTTTTGAGTGAAAGTGAGAGAGATCTACGGGACAGATTATTTATTGTGGAACGGAAGCCGAATTAGTTTGACATGGAAGAATTAGGAAGTGCTGATAATTGAAGACACCAAAAGTAAAATAAGTTTTCAAATTGGGTTGTGAAGTTGATGCAGGTAAGAAAAACCCTGCAAATACGTAGGCAGCTCGGTCCCAGGGGATGGAAAAGCCAGCGATGGTATTAAATCTAAGAAACCAGAGGCAATAAAAAAAGAAAGCTTTTATAATAGCTATTCCGATAGCTTTTATGGATAAAAGTATGCTAATCTCAAGGAACACTGAACTTGAAAGAAGAAAAAATATGTGGAGTCCGTTATATGGAGTTGTGAATCATAGCCATAATAGAAAAGAAAGACAATGGATGAATAAAGGTTCTACGACTTGGTGCTGGGTTTTGTATCCAGATGATTTTGTTGAAAGGAGAGTGGTAAACAACAAGACGATGGACATTGTTCAAGAAGATAAAACAAAATGTAGAAAAGCTTAATAAGAAGAAAAAGAAAATACCTGTGCATGGAGCACTTAATTAGCCCACATGTCTGTGGAATGGGAAAGATTAATACAAGGAAATGGTAAAGCAAGATGAAGAAGGAATTTTCTATCTGCCAACTGCAAAATGGGTTAGGGAGGTCCAGAGATTATAAACAAGCGGTGATCCGATTCGACAGAACATAACTGCTGACCAGTCGCTGGATCGAATGTACTAGAAGGAGAACAAAATATAATACTTTTTTGGTAATATTTTCAAATTAATTTAAAATGTGTGAGTAACAAAATCTGTAAACGTATTAATATCCCCGAAGCGGCTGAGGAGTATAGAAAAGGATGATTCTTTGGGCAGTACAAATAAACGCTGTATATTGCCATCAGGCAGTTTGATCAGATTAACGTTTCAGGTCGATCTTAATTTATTTTTGGTATTCTTTTAAAAAGCGAAATTTATAATTCTTACATTTTACTTCGAGTATATTTATAAAGTAAATAAAAAAATAAATGTATAAGTAAAAATATGTTTAAATAAAACGTGCTATCTAGGGTGCGACATAAGCTATGAATATGAAAACGATATCGATAAACAGATACCAGAGGATGTGTTGGCACAATTCATAAGTCTCTGGAAAAGAAAGTACGAAAAGATACAGAATTCAAATTTTATAAAATAAAAGCGGCAACAGTATTGATGTACGGGACACATCCAACATCAGAGAAAACGAATTCGTGCTGCTGAAATGAAATTCTTAAGGAGAGTCAAAGCGTGCACCCTAAGAGATCACATAAGAAATGCACACATAAGGCAAGAGCTGAATATACGATAAAACTAAAAGTATACTAAACTAAAATACTTGATAAACGTTAAAATTAAACAAAATAAAAGAAAACTAGCTACAACGCAAATATAATGGGTGACTTAGAGAATACCAAAAAAGATAATCCAGTATAAGCCTCTTGGCGAACGAGATAGGGGCAGACCAAGGAAGGAAACGGTGGGTGTGAAGACAGAACGGGCTCCAAGCCTAATCCTTGAAGTGAAGAAGAAGAAATAAAAGGTAGTTCGGTAATTTTAAAGATGAAAGCCTAATATTTCCCACCAAACTAGGTTTTAATAAGGTGAGATCTTCAGCCACATATATATCTAAGGAGATGGTAAGCTTAAAACGATTGAGCATCTTACCCATTTTCGGCAGAGCGAGTCTACTTTTTATAGTGCTACCTGAGAGTTCTAGATTAGTAGCCAGGTAGCAATTATACTTTTTGTAAAATACGTAAGAGACTGTACACCACACCGTGGGCGCGGTAGACGAGACTGTAATGGCCACAATAAAACCACAACATTGAATGGATACATTAATTTAATTCACACCATTCTGCACTGTCCGTCCGTCCATTATGACAATTGAATTCGATTACTGTTGTTACTGTCTACCAGCCCTCCTCCCTCTTCGACCCAGTCTTCCTCTCGCTGCCGCTTCTTGCTTGCGATTGTTTCGCGTCTGTATCGATTGCAATTTGTCCGTCTGCGGCCGCAAGTTTGTCTCCCTACAGCCATACTGACGCGACTCTTTGTATTTATCGGCTTCCTGTGCGTGCTAATCCCCCGTGGGCGGACATCTAATGCGAATAATGACTGACCGACTGTTCGCTTTTTTTTTTTTTTATGAGAAACGAAACGCGTTCGTGAATTTTGTAATGCAGTTTTTAAGGTCTTAGTATCTCGGGAAAACAGTGTTTAATGATATGTTTCAAAAGATTTAGGTGGTGTCTGGCGTCAAAGTATCGTGATCAATAAAACTGTGCATTCGTAATTAACGTTCTCCAAACAAGAACACAAGGATCGAGAATGATGCGCGACTGTTTTTTCATGAATTTTTATCGTTTAAAGTAGTCAAGTGGATTTAAAATTTTGTGTTATGACTTCTCTCTTGGTTGACCTATGTTGATCGGTTTGCAAGAAATCAGCTAAGCGTTCTCAATCAGTCATTAAGCTTTGTCTCGGGAAAAAACTTATTCACGTCATATCGTTCTTATTTCTTCACTCGTTTCGTTTAATTTAGCTCATTGTTAATGATTATTATTTTTTTTTAATTTTAAAACACTACGAACAATAATACTGAGCATTTTTTCTCAACAACTAACCAGTGCTTTCAACTTTGTTGAAAGTATTTTAATAAATTTTAGAAATAATTGTTTCAAAAGTGAACTCTGTTAGTAAGAAACGTCTTCAGTAATCTTAAAAGTATTTTAATGACAATGTTAATATATTTCAAATATACACTGAACTATTTTAAACATTTATGTTTCAGTATATTTCCGTATATTCCAAATGTTTAAATACTATTAAGAGAATAACATAATTGATAAGAAACTTTTTAAATATGATAAAAGTGTACTCACCTGCTGAAAAATTGAGCTGAATACTTTTGAAACCCGTTTCTTGTACTTAGTTCATCATAGCCTAATATATTTACACAACTTTCGTATTGTTTAATTAATAAAAAAAAACAAAGTACATTCAGTCACACCTATTTAATTGTAGGCTATATAGGGCCTACTATGTTTGGCTAACATTTCTGATTTTAAACCTTCACTGCTTGTTACTATGTAGTCAAATTCTTCTCTTCGTTTTGTACTGACACATTTCGCAATAATTTTTACCTCCTCAGCTGTTCCAACTGTATATTTAAATATTACACTGGACAGTATCGTATACGAAAATTCCGCTTGTAAATTTTATTTATGAAACGGGCCGACGACAACACGGAATTAACGAAAGCGTTACATTCCGTAGGAACATTATACGTTTAAATTTAACCGTAATTAAGACATGAGGAACACATAAATCATTTGTCCTTTCATTTCCCGTATCTGCTGCTGTGGCTTCACGTATTAGGCCTAAACGACGATACGTCATTATGGTACAACGCGTCAACAATAAGTATTGTTTTGAACAAAAAACAGAACACGAAAATAACTCCACTACGTCGGATTTTGTTAACCAAACGTTCGTTTGTAGACAACGAAATATTTTAATGATCGTGGTTGCCAGTACGCTGTTGGAAAGCGCTGGTTACTGTTTTGGCGTGGCCTGTTTTTCGTTGTTCCTGTTGACAAATTTATCAACTTTTGACAAGTTTAAAACTGGTCTGAAAATCCAATATTAATTTACTTTTAACCCCTGAAGTTTAAGTAATTAAAACCTAAAGTTCACCCACTTCGGCCTACGTTTTCAGTTGTGTTGATTAATCACAAACTCAGCAGTCTTTTGTAATCCTACAATATATACAGTAGATATAAATAGCTTTCAAAAATACCAGGTCGAACCTTAATCTTCTTCAGTCTTCTGTAACATTACCATTGTCTTTAATCGTTTACTATTAACAGCTGAACACCTTTGCAGTGTCGTCGGTACCTACAGTAGATAACGATGAACACCATTATTGATGTATTACCTTTTTTTTTTTACACGAACAGGCCAGCCGTGGACCACGCGAATATCATTTCCTTTTCTTCACCTGCCAGAAGGCCCTCATTCGCACGCTATACGCCGCCTTCCTTTTCACTGTCCACTCCTTTCTCGTCTTCTACTCACCGCAGAGAAACTCAAGATTTTGAATTTTGTTTTTGTACGTATTTCTATCCACACAGTCGTTCAAAGAGATACCCAGTTTCATAATTCCTCCTTGTTTGATATATCCGTTCAGCTGGAAAGTTGCCAAATAGGTATAGTAGAAAATTTGTTTAGTTAATCTGGACCGATCCATCCGAACCATCTGTCCAAGGAATCTCATTCTTTTCCTTAGGAAAGCTATTTCCAGATCTTCCAGATACCTTCTTTGGGTCTATGCCTGTACCCATCTTGGGGTCATACATTTTCCAAAGAATTCTTCATTTAATTTTAAGAAGAGGTTCCAAATATTGAAAGCACCATGTTTCCACGTATTATCTATTATATATTATATATAATTAGTGATACATTATAATTAGGCCTAGGCTTTCGTGAGGTTTTTCTCTGAGGCGAACGGCCTATAGTCCACGCCAGCAAGGGTATAGGCTTCCGTTGGATAATATATAATTATATATAATATATAATAGATAATACATTATATATTATCCAACGGAATAGTGGAACATTTACATTTTTAAATCTCACGTGTGAGGCAGCGGCTCCACGGAAGCGTATACCCTTGCTGGCGTGGACGATAGGCCGTTGCTGGCTGTTTTCGAAAAGAGGGCTCAGAGCAAAACCTCACGACAGCCCGGGCCGAGGCAGCTGTAGCGGCTTCTAGTAGTTTCTGGATAGCTGGATAAGAGTACAAAATTGTTACTCAGAGGTTTTGGGGGATTGTGGTTATGAATCTGGAATAAAAATGGTTTTAAAGAAAATGGAACAGCAATATGGCAGACCGTTTGTAAAAGATTCGTTATAAAATCGTTTGAAATTAATAAATACAACAAATTCGTTGCTATGCCAACCATAAGTGTAATGTAAACATATCCCCTACATTATGAAATTCTTTAAACTGCTTTTATTCACGGAAAAACGCAGTTAGTTTATCATTTAAATAAGTCAGATTAAAAGCATGCTTTATAATAATAATAATAATAATAATACGATTTTGTGGCAGGCATAATTTCGAAAATTAACAAATAAATTGCCGAGGCCACATGTCTCTGAATCAAACGTTTTCTCTTTTGTTAAAAATAATTAAATCTAAATCGTATTGTACATCGAAAAATAAAATCTAGACGGCAGCCGATGCCCAGTAATGCGACGATAATGCGGCAGGCAGTGTAATATTCAAGACTGACTGAATCAGACCACAACTAACTTCACGGTCCGTTCTTGGGAAATTAGTAGACGGAGTCATAACCGTAACAGATGATGGATTCCTTTAAGGTGTACGTACTTTCTTCTTCTTCACTTCTCCTCTTTCTAATTTCCAGTAGCCTTCTGTAATTCGTTCGGTGTGTTTGTGTGTGAGCCCAGCGCAGGATGCCGTTGTTTCTTGCCAAACGAAAATTCTCTGTTGCCGGATTTCACACCCTGTTCTCAGGTATGTTGCTCTTTTGTGTTCTTGTTTGTTTGCGTCGCTTCAAAATTATAAACACGCACAGAGGTTTTATTTTAATTTGCAGTAAATACAATAACAAAAATATATAAACTTCGTAGTATATTTATTTAATCTTTACTTTTGCCAAAACGTGTGCTTACATTCAAACAAAAAGTGGATGAAACCATTTAGCCTACACCTCGCACATTTTAGTTTCAAAATTCGAACGTAAACAATCAACTCCATCTATATTCTAGTTAACATGTAATCTAAATAATATAAAAATGTGATATTACATTGGCCACAAATATAAACCAGTGTATCTAAAAATATATTCACTCAACATATTTAGCATGTTCTTGTTGTATTATTTACTTAATAACAAAGCGGGAGTTAATATGACAGTCAAGTAAATAAATTTTGTATTTAGCCAGGTACGATATACGAAGAGCTATAGTTAAATAGTGTATTAATTTTATAGATAATAACAAAACTTGCTGCAATTCAAATATTGTATAACTTAACTAAAATTTGTAGTCATTTCGCGTTTTACCGGTGTTATTGTTATATAGTCATCGCCTCATTCACTGGCGACTTAGGATATGAGGAATACGATTTTAGTTCCCATTTATAAGAACGTGTGGTCGTCTCTTCACAAGTGGGTATTTGAAACAACACTCAAATCGTAGTGACCCAGAGGTTAAGTTCGCAGTCAGTAGAGACTGAAGTAGCTTACAGTGGCGTATCTAGAATCTGGCCTGGGGGGGGGGTCCGGGATCGGGTCGGCTTCATACAAAAGAGTAAAAAGTTGAGACTGATTAGTCTTAACATTACATTACTATCTTTAAAGTGGCTAAAATCAGTCCCATTAAAGTAAACGGTAATAGTACAATAAAAATACGCTTTATTGAAACATTGTTTACAAGATAGACCTACTTATTGACTGAATGCATTTTATATTTTCATATTGGAAACGTATTCGTTAATGCTGTGTAATAAACCTGTTTGTATATTTAAAAAAGAGTTACTACTACATTAGCATACACAGCTGAAAAAAGTCATAAAACAGCATAGCAGTTAAGAGATCAACAAAATTCGTCAACGTTTTCGACCCTCTTGGGGGGGGGGGGTCCCGTTCCGTTCGTATCCCTTCCCCATAAATTCACCACTGGTAGCTGATCCGTTTAAATCGCGTCTCGCTGACAATCCACGCTGATTCTAACCTCAGTTACCGCAGTTGAATTTTCTCGGCTATTTTGCTTTGGCCGTAAATGTGTAATCTGACTTAGACTCCCCCCCCCCCTCCCGCAACGGAAAACGTTTTCCACTTCAAGAGTTCAGAAACTGACGTATAATGTTCAGGACAACTGTAGCATATTTGGGAACAATATTTTTTTTTTACGAAGCGATTTTAAGATGTTCATTCTAAGTAATGAAACTGAAAAGCGATTATGTTTTACATATACTGTATTAATTTGTTTGTTTATTTCTTTATCTCAGTTTACCCACTAAAGATGCACCGCCGTAGGAACAGTGAATCGCTTGGTGTTAACCAAATAAAAATGTATTTACCCATCGACTGCCATCATCAGTGTAAAAATTCGAGCTGTACTAACGTAGCAGGGGTACACTACTAGCCTTAACCACAGTACTGTGGTCTCTAACGTGTACCACCTTACGTTAGTACAGCTCGAATTTTTACATTGATGATGGCAGTCGATGGTACTGCCGAAACGTCTGTTTTAGTCAGAAACAATGGACCACGGCCAAACACCCCGGGAATGAATTTTAATAGCAGCTTATGTTTTTACTTATTTAGACTAATTGTAAGCGGATCTGATGGAGTAGACGTGAGAATTAGATGCTAGAAACGAATTTACTTATAATACAGTGATACTTAATATTGAAGAATCAAACACAAGGGTCGAGGAATACACGAACTGTGTAGTTAACAGAGACTCTGTAGACGTGTCAAACTGATAAGGATGTAACGCGTTGCAGTGATAAGAATGGATAATATCAAAAACCCCAAAAGATTCTGAACAAAAAAGTGGGATGAAAATGAGCAGAGGGTAACCCCCTAAGAAAATGGAAATATAGAGTGTGAGAAGTTGCAGCGATATTATTTGGGCTGAGGGGTGTAAAGTAGTAGTGACTAACAGAAACGTATATGGCGGAGGGTCCAAGGGGGGCTCCAGTGCTGGTAGCGGTAGTGGTAGTAGCATTGTGATTTTTTTGTTAAATCATATACGGTTTCCTCTTTTGCGTTTGTACCTCACAGAGCACCGCATCCCACGTGACCGCCTTTTACAGACATTCCTGTCTATCGCCGATCTGTGTATGTTGTAAGGTAGTCCCCCTGGATGTCTCTTTGGTGTATCCTGTTTCTCACCATTACTCGTCTGGGGGTTGACCGTCCAGAGGGTTGATCAGCCTGTACGAACCACTTATATAATGGAGGTCTTGTGGAGTGTCTAGGGTGCCGTGCGTTAAAAACGAAGACATAGTGAGGGAAATTCTTGAAGACAGACAATATTAGACACCATAAATGTGAAAGCAACACTAAAATGAAAGTAGGCTGTATAAGACACTTATTAGACCGGTTGTTGTTTATGGAGGTGAGACATGGACATTAGCAAAAAAAAAAACAAGAAACACTGAGAAGGTTTGAAAGAAATAGGCTATTGTGCGACGTGTTTATGGCCCGGTTAAGGAAGACGATGAATGGAGAACAAGGAATAACCAGAAGATAGATGAGCTATTGAAGCTTGAGGACATTGTAAGATTTGTGAAAGCTCAACGAATACAATGGGGATGTCGCCTAGAGCTGACGACGATCAACGTATGCAAAAGAAAATCCTAAGAGCACTGGTATACAGGGTAAAAGCAGAAAGTGGGCTCGATATAACATAAGATAGTTGTATGATCTGCTTTAAAATCTCAAAAGAATGGATGTGAGGGGATTACGCTGAGATGGCAACGAATAGGGGACGTTGGAGAAGATTGGTGTTTGAGGTCAGGGCTCATTATGGGCTTTAGTTCTAAAGAAGAAGATATATGTGAAGCGCCTTACGCGGTATGGCCATGTAGAACGAATACCTGACGATCGCCGGTCCAGAAAGTTGTTAAACTGGGTCCAAATGGAAGACGGAAACGAGATAGAGCCTGGGGCATCAATGACGAAACAGAGGAGGATCGGACGACAGAACACTGTAGCGTATAGGATACAGGAGACGGCAGTGGCTGTAGGCTTACATGCGCTTGCAAATGGGGTTCCGTCCTTACTACTGGACAGGTGGCAGACGTTTTTACGTAGTGTAACTTAATTTTTGTTTTAAGCTCACACGGCCGGTGTCAATATACTTAGAAACATTAAGTACCGGACTGTTAGGCCGTGGTCGGTTGCTATCGTCACCTTTCGAGTAAGGTTGCTCTTACCCGAAAAAAAGTTGTCGGGTATTTTTCGACCAAGATCAGCTGTAACTGTTTCATAACACTCTGTCGCTTTTTACTTGAAGAAGGTGGTATTCGAAAACGTTGCCGCGATGTCGATGTTATAGCCTATAGCAACCGACTACGGCCCGGTATTTAATCATTATGAGTATGTAGTGTAACTTACTGTGAGGATAGTACTAATGTCTATAGGAGAGGATTTGACAGACGAGATTAACATTAATCAGGGAGTGCGCCAAGGTTGTAGCATGTCGCCAGCACTGTTTAATATCTATATTGATGACAAAGTTATAGAGTGGAAGTTACGAATGCATCCGGGAATAAAAATAAACAGTAGAACATACAATAAAATGCTCTTTACGGATGATCAAGTAATCGTCTAAAACAATGAATGCGAGCTCTAAAGACCGATGTTCGTACAGCAAGTCTGTTCAACTTACAACATGAAAATGTTTGTGCTCAAGACAACTATTGCAAATACCTCTTGCGAACTAAGATTGTATTGGCTAATAAGAGTATAGAACAGGTGTTACATTTCTGCTATCTTGTTTGTGACATCACTTATGATGAAGACCGAAAGTTGGCCAAATTTCAGTCAATATGTGCCAGAATTTCGTCAAGCGTTGTCGAGTAAATTTTATAAATTAATTGCTGTGACAGTGTTATTGTACGGTTTTGAAACTTGGGTTCCGGTAAAGAAACATCTGATTAGGATAAAGGAATCGGAGATTAGATTCCTGGGATCTGTTAAAGGCTGCACACGAAGGGATAGACTCTACAATAAAGACATTCGTAAAGAGTAGACATTGTTCTGTATTAAGTAGGTTTTGTAGTCTTTCTGCTTCCAAATTTTAATGCGCTATATGGGATTGATGTTTTTCCATTGGGTCCATGTTCCGCGATCGAATAGTGGCCAAACACACTATCATGTCGTGTTCCAATGTTTGAAGTTGAGATCAATTTTTTCAATTTTATTTCGTTCATTGTGGAAAACGCTGACTCGCAAATATAAGGTCTCGAGAAGGGAAGCAGCTTTTTGATTTGATTTTATTTTAAAGTTGCACGAAGGCTTACACGGCCGGTGCCATTTTCATTAAAATTAACTCCGGGCTGTTTGGCCGTCGCCCAAAGTTTCTGACAAAACCAGACCTTTCGGCAATACCACTGACTGCCATCTTCAGTGAAAACAAGTCAACGCTAACGTGGGATTTTGTCAGAAACTTTGCACCACGGCCAAACAGCCCGGGAGTTAATTTTAATCAAAATCGATTTGATTTGATTTTTTGGACATTTTATTTTATTTTATATTTTAATTACTTTTACAAAATTTCGCGGGCACAGTTTGGGAAACGCTGGTGTAAAGAATCCTCATATGTGAAGTGTCAACTGGTGGCCTCCTCGAGACACGCATTTAGGTGCTCGCGACACGTGTCTGTTAAAATCGCACATTACGGAAAGTGTATGCTGCTGTGTTCCAGTTTAACGTGTAGGCTAATTGTGTCGAACGAAGAAAGTCGGCGGCACATTTAGTACAATCTAAAGTAAATCCGTGCGATTTCTTCAACTTGAAATTATAACTAACCGACTTAGAGTACGTATATTTATAAGTTTACAACGAATGGTATCGGTGCTGCTGCCCTTCACACACACACACACACATCTAATTAGATACATCCACCTTTCTCTCATTGTGGTTTCTAATTCGTTAACACGCTCCTTAATTGTAACACAGTATTTTTTGATCGAAGTTAATAGAATTCGTGCGAATTACAAATGAGTATTACACGCGAACTGGAGAACGAACATTCAGCAGCGTGTCTATGAAAAAGTCTGCTGAATGTTCAACAGGATAAAAACAACTTCATAATAGCATCACTATACTGCTAGCACACTCTTCGTACACGTAATTCGTTTGTTTCATTTCGGCTTATTGAATACAATTGTCTTATTCCTCTCTTGTTCTCCCCCCCCCCCTCTCTCTATCTATCTATCTCTATTCTCATGGAGACGTTACCATCCACCGAGCCAGGTTTCGTTTTGTTTTGTGTTGCATGACTTAAGAAGTTCGGAGCCTTGACACACGACCGAACCGCCGGGCACCCTTTTCTTTTCCTATCTTATGTTTACCTGACCCGTACTACACTGCCTTCGATCATCATCTTCACAACACGGCATAGACAGCTGCTGCCTGTTCCGCCTTCAAAGGTCCTCCGCCATCTCTTCCTGGGTCTACCCATACACCTGTGTCCCAATAGGTTTGTACTTCCAGACTTGTTTGGCTAGTCTGGAATCTGACATTCAAGTGTTCTTTCCACCGTTGTTTGTGATCTTTTAGTTTTTCATTCAAGTTAAAACTTGTAACTCTTTTCTTATGGCCTCATTCTTTACCCGATCAAGTTTAGAACACATTTTAACTTCTCGTAGGAACGCCATTTCCAAGGCTTATATTTTACTTTCTTGTTTCTTGGTTGTTACCCGTAATGGGACAGTACAAGACTGCCATAACTTTATAAAACTTTAATTTTTCATCTCGACGTACCTTGTTTACACTGCCTTCGATGTAAAACTGTTCCTCCAAGCTGTTTGGAATTGAGGCATTTTAAAACACACGCATCTTGCAAGATCAAGTCTCTGCTTGTTTCTGTCGCCATTGAAAAGGAGAAGGAGGTGTTTATAATGTTATTATTAATGGATGAACATATCTTACGTCTGTGAACAGCTGTCTGTTGATTGGTAAATGATGTGTAAAGTATGAAAACTCGAGTTCAATTTATTTTTTCTTAACGACCGTGGCCTGGTCACTGCCTTATAAAGCTTCCATCGTCTTGAATGAAAAGCAGCCACGCGTAAACAAACTATACTTAACGATCTACAACAGGTTACGGAGTCTGCGAGTGCGTGGTTTGTATCGCGGGCACGGTCCCTATTAACGACATTATTATTGTCTGACGGTGCGCGGCCTTGGTTGTTATGTAACGTGGTTACACGAAAAAATTAAAAGTAAAATCTTTTCTTCTTCTTCCTACGAACGGAAGAGGCGTGTTTCAAATTGGCCGCGATGAGAAAGAAGAAAAATTTCATTGAGCGAGGTTTACATAAGTGTGGGTCGCGGGTATGGACTGTTGTGTGTGGGCGGTGCGATTTGGGCGGCCGTGGACGGTTTGGCCAAACATAACACGTTTCGATAACCGGCATTTTAGGAAAATAAAATTTTGTGAATGTTATGTTTACTCTGTGCTCGTCTTTTATATTATTACACATGTTTTTTTTTTAAATCAATTACTGTCGAATGAAATGACATGTGGAATTGTAATTTGGTACACTCAGTACGTTTACCATTTATTATAAGTACAAAACAAACGAAAGTATTATCTTAAAAAGTTTTTAATGGTGGCTGATAAAAATCTTTATTCCAAATAGACCAAACTATAAGGTAAATAGGGTAAAAGTTTTGTTATAAAATAAATGTAACATCTTCGTTACTTTTAATCTAAATTCCATCAACTAGGTTACCATTGGATTACGAATAAATTGGTTAAATTTTTATGTAATAAGACATTTTTTGTTATAATTACTGATTTTTGTGAAATTTAGAATTAAATATTTCAATCAGCCGCCATTTAAAAAATTTTAAGGTAATACTTTCGTTTTTTTATACTTTTAAGAAATGCTAAACGTACTATGTATACAAAATTTAATTCCGTATGTCTACTTTAAGAGTGTAATACCTGAGTTATGATTCCTGTACTGATGATGAAGATGCGGTTAGGACTCGTCTGCGCAGGTCGTGGGTGGTACACACAGAGGACGGCCGGCCAGATTCCAGCGTTTGACCCTGTGACCCAACGGCACGTAGGAATGCAAGTTGTCTTATTTTGAGGCAAGTGCCGTGTCAGGTGGGGCGTAGCTGACAGCCAGACACCTGATATGTGTCGTATAGATGATGTATTTGTTTGAAATTGCATAAGTTATAAGTAACAAATTAAGCACACAAGAACTGCTTATTTTTTCACTTGGACATTTACAATTCTATATTCAGATGTCAGATGGTTGTGTTTAGAACATTGATTCTAAATATTTTGTTTAGGATAATTTCTCTAAGTAAAAGTCAGTGGTTCTCAATATTTTATTTCGTAAAAGAACAAAAGAAAAATATTCAAGAGCTTAACACATTTATTTTACATGGGACTTATTGTTTATGCCTTACAATAAAAGTTTTCAGTTTTTAATGAAAAACTCGAGCTTTTCGTATCTTATACAAAACTTCAGTTCATGGTGGGATTGAAGACAAACATACACGCATACACGCATTTCCTGTTCAACTGACAGAAGTCTCTCGCGTTTCTTGATTTTTATGTTTGTTAATGTCGAAAAGCCCACCTCGCACAAGCAGGTGGTATTAAGTGCTTCCATACTCCTACTATTACTGTGTCCTCTTTCTTCCAGAATCTGAATAGAGGTAGTTCATTATATTTCAGTTGAAGTGTTCGATCTGACTGAAGTTCTACGAGTTGCTCTTGTTTCTCCAGAGGGAGGTCGGTGATGGACACAGTATAATATTTGCGCACCCAGTCATACTTGCCAAAAGTGGTGGAGAGAAAAATTGTTGCCACTCGTACATCAAGTGTGCCGCGGGAATTGTGTGCACCGTGAAAAAAATAAGGTTGAGAACCATTTGTCTAAGTACTTAAAGTATTTACTTATTATTATGAGAAATATTAAACTATGCGGACGGGGAGGGCACGTGATCAGAAGCACATCTAGGGTTTTTTTCGAGGGGGGCTTGAAAACATAGGAAATAGGTGCAGAATTCCGGTTTTCCTCATTCTTTTCTCTACAAGCAGGGCTTTTTCCTGGAGGAATGATAGTAACGTTGTAAGAACAGCTAAACATGATAGTTGCTTCATAGAATTTCTGTCATGTACATTCCACCTACAACGTCACCTATAATGCATCACGTATAATTCGGAAGTAACGTTGTAAGAACAGCTAAACATGATAGTTGCTTCATAGAATTTCTGTTATGTACATTCCACCTACAACGTCACCTATAATGCATCACGTATAATTCGGAAGTAACGTTGTAAGAACAGCTAAACATGATAGTTGCTTCATAGAATTTCTGTCATGTACATTCCACCTACAACGTCACCTATAATGCATCACGTATAATTCGGAAGTAACGTTGTAAGAACAGCTAAACATGATAGTTGCTTCATAGAATTTCTGTCATGTACATTCCACCTACAACGTCACCTATAATGCATCACGTATAATTCGGAAGTAACGTTGTAAGAACAGCTAAACATGATAGTTGCTTCATAGAATTTCTGTCATGTACATTCCACCTACAACGTCACCTATAATGCATCACGTATAATTCGGAAGTAACGTTGTAAGAACAGCTAAACATGATAGTTGCTTCATAGAATTTCTGTTATGTACATTCCACCTACAACGTCACCTATAATGCATCACGTATAATTCGGAAGTAACGTTGTAAGAACAGCTAAACATGATAGTTGCTTCATAGAATTTCTGTCATGTACATTCCACCTACAACGTCACCTATAATGCATCACGTATAATTCGGAAGTAACGTTGTAAGAACAGCTAAACATGATAGTTGCTTCATAGAATTTCTGTCATGTACATTCCACCTACAACGTCACCTATAATGCATCACGTATAATTCGGAAGTAACGTTGTAAGAACAGCTAAACATGATAGTTGCTTCATAGAATTTCTGTCATGTACATTCCACCTACAACGTCACCTATAATGCATCACGTATAATTCGGAAGTAACGTTGTAAGAACAGCTAAACATGATAGTTGCTTCATAGAATTTCTGTCATGTACATTCCACCTACAGCGTCACCTATAATGCATCACGTATAATTCGGAAGTAACGTTGTAAGAACAGCTAAACATGATAGTTGCTTCATAGAATTTCTGTCATGTACATTCCACCTACAACGTCACCTATAATGCATCACGTATAATTCGGAAGTAACGTTGTAAGAACAGCTAAACATGATAGTTGCTTCATAGAATTTCTGTCATGTACATTCCACCTACAACGTCACCTATAATGCATCACGTATAATTCGGAAAAGAGCCCTTCATACACGTGTTGCACGAGTCCAGTCTTCGTAAGAATGACGGACGAGAAAAAATCATGTAACCCCAGACGTACTAATTTGTATATGCTTACTGAATATGAACTAATTACTTAATCACGCTGCTTTACTGAGATAATGATGCTATAATAACCAATAATATGGTTAAAATAATCAGACGTGATGCAGTCGCACACATTGTAGTGGGGATAAGGCGGGAACAGTGTAATCCACGTGAGTGGAAATTATTAGCCTGCTCCCTGAATGACGGGTCTACGTACGTAAGTTTCGATTTCAAGACTCAAGACGACTAAACAGTACACATATGGTCATTTTGTAAGACGAAACGAGCAGTAGACACAACAGAGGAACCACACAAAGATTTCACCAAGTTATAAAATGTTTAATTTTTAGTGCTGCAATTATTTTGTAAACAGTGATTTGGCATGTTGCGTATGTTACTCGAGCCTAGACATTACAAACCCGAATGTAATACTTTGTGTACATGTTACGATTTAGGAAAAACGTAGTAATATAGTCAACAGGGCACAGGGAACGTTTCCAATTCATGTATAACAAACAGATCCATGCGTAATTCCGATATTCGTACGATGTGCGTACAAAATTCTACAGAAACGTAGGCATTTCAGAGCCCAGTTAAACTCTAATTACATCCAAGAGCTGTAACCGACTGAAATAGAAACCCTTGCTTGGAGAATCGTGCTCTACTAACCAGCCACAGATTCGATCTAATTAATAAAAAGCGCTAATTAACAGCACCACATCTGCGTCTGTCCCACTACCTCTCCTCTTTTATGTATTTTTTCTGCTAAAATAATTAAAATTGTCTAAAATTAGCCTAAGTTAGGAAACATTTGTTGTCAAAATATTTTGTATTACCCACACGACATAAACAACGAACGGTTCCAAATCATGTATAAAAAACAGATCCATGCGGCATTGTCTTGTTTTCCAATACAGTATTTCTTCTTCTGCTTGACTTGTAGAACAGCTGCACATTTTCGAGTGTGCGCATTAATTTGATTTCTGTGATTTAGTCCAGTCACCTGCTCAAACGTTACTTAAATTTAATTGGTTCGGCCAGATCCGTTCAGGCTTGCACAAACGCTTAGTCCCCACTATAAACATGAATCAGTTTTTATTCCATGTTGTTTTTGTATTTGTTTAGCTTTTAATGTTCGTGCTGGACTGTTTATTTACATGGTATTGTAAAATTAGGTACTGTACCCTTTTACGCGTCCCTATTTACAATTAGTACACTTCTTGTTTTCCACATTGTAATATAGCGATATAATCTCATATTAAAAACATCGAAAATGTACTGCGGGTACAGTTCCTAAAATTATTATGCCTGTGGTACTAGTAACAGCTGGCTATGATCCACTCTTACACGGTGTCGAACTCATGGCCGGAAAGCGGATTCGCACACCAATACGTCATACAGAAATATTTCACTTACATTATTACCTGTTTTATAACAATAATTTGTTATGCCCCAAGTTGTGGGTGTCATACTTTAAACTCTTATTGGTAGTTGTGAAATTAATAGTATGAAACTCATGTATTAATTGTTTACTCAGAAGTGATGAATACTAATTCTTTAATTTATTTGTTGGTGTTCATGAAAACTATTTAAGTAATAGTGTTGTATAATCCATAAGGTTGATCTTTAATAAATGAAAACAGGACACATTTATCAGTCTAACCAACACATTTATTACATTTATATTAACTGTCATTAATATCAGTTCTCTATGCCTTTTAACATATTATTATCATTAATTATTTTAAACATGATTTCTACCAATAGACAATTTATATGTTAAGATCTATATATCTCAGAGTTCCTTTGATTTTGTATATAAGCATGAATATCACTTACATCTAGTTACTTATTATATTACAAAATATATATATTCCAAATGGATTCATTTTAAGATATGAATAAATATTCTTAATTGAAGTGATATATTTATTCTTTAAAATGTACGTAGTTCGCTTTTATATTCTAATCATATGATTTTAAGTTTTATTGCATAATTCATACGTAAGTTCTTTTAGAAGGACAGACAGGTGTATTGTAAAATAGTAATTAGTACATAAACGTTTTACTGTTGGTACGAATTACAACATTATATTTATGCAAATTTATTTGCATAAATTAATTACTCATCAATTATGATTGATTATTTTTATAGGTACGTAAATCTTTACTTTATATTGCCCCGTGATGTTGGAGCACCATGTACAACATTCATATGCCACGCGTTGGGCACCATATACAACAATAATATCTTTGCTAATTATATGCATAGATTAATTAATTCAATTATCTTTGTTTGTGTTTATAAAGGTGATATCAGTACGAACTATGTTGAATCTCCTAGAGTTAATGATGTGTTGATTTTATTGCTTTCATATATCCATTGTTATTTTATTGTAGTACTTTCATTGTGTAAACTAATTGAATTATCTCTTTAATAGAGTCGTGATCAAAGTGTATCTAACTCTGAGTTTGGGTAATCATATACGATATAGTTAATGCCATGTGTTGAACTGCCATACACAACGTTAACAAATTCATTCCTTTAAATAATAAATAATTGTATGAATTGAATTAGAGTTAGTTAATTACTCACACTCAAACTTGTTACATATGACATTACTTCTGACTTTAACACTGTCTTCCAAACTTCTATTCTTTGTATCTTTCTGAGTAATTTATATGATAATCGTTAACTTAAATTATAAAGTATAGATACTGTTCAATGAAAGGTTAAGATGTGAGTCAGGTTTTTACATAAATCAATAGAATACTAACGAATCCATTCTAACTTACATTTATTAAAACGATATTTCATTCTTATTCATGTCATAACATTAATTTAAGAGCACTTACAAATCTTCAACAAAACAATAAAATTCTATGCCACATTTAAATAATTAAGTGAACAATCAAATGTAGACGCTTCTCCGTCCGTAATGACGTTACTAACTAACAATGTGGTATGCTCATAATTTGTATTAATTATTTTATGTTAAAACACATTAAACATTCATATGCAAGAAATAATCATTATTAACAATACACATATCAATCATATACCTAGCTAAAATCCTGTTCCTGCAACAGACGCATCAAAACACATACATAGTTACAAAATATATTAAAAGAAGACATGTATAATATTCTAGAACATAATATTCCCTACTTATGGATTCGTATCTATCTGACTCATACTTATATAATTTTCTCAGGTGGTTTGGTTCTAAGTGTCAGGTCAGTGGTATTTGATAAATTACTAATTATAAGAAGAGATTAGTTTTGTACTTTACTCGTTCTGCCGTGATGTGTCGCTCCCATGATGTATCCCTGCGTTGATGAGTGAGGTTAATCCATATGGCACTCGTTCACGAACACACTTCCGCACTCCGCGACAGTCACTTTGAGCTTTTGAGATTATTATAATACGAGTCGTGGCAAAGTACTCGTAATCGGTCGGCTATGTTTACGCACGTGTGTGTCTATTTTCGCGGTTCACAGTTCGATACCTTATGCTTCTAATAGTTGTCCATATCGCACGACCACTCTTTCGGCGCCTAGATTGTTTTCAAGTTCATTAGGCACTTGTTCACACTTCTATTTACTTGAGTTAATTACTAAACATTGTAGTATCACTACTTTTCTGTTATGGTTCAAGAATGTCAGTGCAAAATGTCAGTATCTTTATGACGGTGTACTACGTGGAATTTATAAAGATTGTTACTCGCGCTTCATCGCGAAAACTACTGTTCCGTTTGCGTTCTGAGTCTTATCCGCGCACTTCCATTTAGTTGTAATAATGTCTAAATCGTCTCTACCGAAATACGTTAGATCTTAATAAAACTGAGCAAAATTTGTAGTAAAACTGAGAGCGCGTCTCCCTGTGTAAACGGTTTTTATTTCCTCTGATGTTCCCACACTTGTGATTCTGATGAACGCTCCAGCTTCCCACCAAATCATTTTTGATAGGTTTATTCCATGGACCTCCCTGTGTCTTCTCGTCTCCAGTCTGTATTTCCAACGAATTCTCCACCCGGTGCCGTTTGGAGAGGGACGTTCATACACGAGATTCGCTCTCTGGTCTCGAGCTTCTCTCTGAACCATCCCCTACAGAAGTTCCCTTCGGAATTCTCGTTCCTCATTGGCTGGTTGACTTTCTCAACTTGAATTTGACGTAGTCCACGTGGACTGGATGAGTCGCTGTCTTACGTCCGTTGCTCTGTTCCTGGAATCAGTGCTAAGGCCTCTTTTCAAAATCACATCTGGTACTTTTGGTGTAGCGTGTCGAATTCCCTTATTGTTGGTACGCTGACGACTTCCTTCGTCGACTTACGGGTGGCATAACATCTGTGCTGTCCACTAGCGTCACTTAGTCGCCTGTCCCATTGTCCGTGCATAAACTATTGTCTTTGAGAAGTCGCACACATGGTTTTGAACAATACTCTCGCCGTTGGTTCTGTGTTTTTCTCGCTACTGGACAGATGTTAGGGTAGTCTTCTTTTGTCCTAATTGTGGAGTCAAGCATTCCCACGCATGGTCTAGTTCGCTGCAACATGTGCCGTACAGCTCATTGTTCGTGAATAGTTTTTACGACGTCTTCATGGAAAGGAAAGGTTTGTCCCTTTTCGTCGCCCACCCTCGAACAAAGCTAACATTTGTCACTTCTGACGGGCTCTAATTGCTGGTGTACTTTCCTCGCAATACCCAAAAAAATTTAAAAAAAAAAATTTGAAATAATAATCACATCACAGAATATTCCTGTCTACGGTGGGCTGATGTACTGTGATTTCATCTCCGGCTCCTTTGCATACAGGATTATTTGGATGAATCATAGTGTGGTTCGCTCTCGTAGTGATTGATTGATTAACACTTTTAATCACTTCACTGTAACTAAATATATCCGGCTTCTTCCGATATTTACTTTACTGTAAGTACCGTTCACTAGATTACAACGGGTACTCTCGTTACGTTAGTTTACAGTTCGCAAACGACTTATTCCGTTTCAATAGTTTATATCGTTAGCAACACATGATGTGATCCGATTTTTGTTTTACGAGTTACAAACTAATAAATCTCTAGTTCTCACTCTCTCGATATTTACTTACGTTACACAAACTGTTCGTTCATTTTGACTCTACGAAAATTTATAATAGATTTCTAAATTTTCACAAACTATTTACTTATGTTGACTTTACAGAAATTTTAAGTAAACTCTCTGAACTTCCATCGTAGACTCCACGAAACTTTACAGTAGACTCCACGAAAATTTACAACAGACTCTCCGATTTTAAGTAGAGACTCCACAAAAATTTACAGCAGACTTCCTGATTGCGCCTCAGTTAATTGTATATATTCAATACACATAATTCCCCACTAGTTTCCTAATTTTCACTTTGCTTCCTTTTAATTGGTCCTTCTTTCTCTTATTCTAGGGAATTTCACTCCTGGAAACCCGCCTACCTCCAAAGCTGTTTTCTGATAGGTCAAGTTCGTTCCCTTTACTTCTTTCTCTTGGTTCAACCACCTCTGCCGCGGTATGTCCGATTTCAGAATCGTAAATCTTCTTGGCGTTTTTAGCGTTATCCCATTTAGACAGAACAACCCCTTAGTTTCTCCTAATGTCCAGCTGCCCTGTTAATTAGTTCACTCACCTCTCCTGTAGCCTTCTCGGTAGGCCTATATCGAAATCGTAAATCTCTCTCTGGCGTTTTTCTATGCACTTTAACCAGAACAAACCCTTAGTTTCTCTAAGCGTCCAGCTGCCCTGTTGATTAGTTCAATCACTTAACTTCCTCTCCTAGTTTCTCTACATACATCAATGTCATTTCAAAAGCGCGGACAGATGGTTTCCTTTTTTTTCTTAGCGTTATAGTTTATGATTCGTTTGAACCGTGCAGTAGAGGATAACAGAAATACCACACTTTCCCAGTATCAGGTTGGAAGCGTTTCGTGCTGAATTATTTATGGCATTCTGAACATTCTTGGCGCGAGAAAACATCACAACTAGTGCTCTACCACATTCACTTTCAGTACAACTGGCTAAAAGTGCGGTATGAAGATCTGCATATATTTAAGTATTTGAATATGTGCTTGAGATGTGGTTAATTTTTTAATTTTAAATTAGTACATTTCGCATTTTTGCGTACAATATTGGATTCGTTTTATAATGTATACTTTGAATAACTGAACTTTATCATTAATTGAATAAGTTATGCTTTAACATTCCATATCTCTAGCTTTTCTTTTTTTTTATTTGAGAATACTCCTCAGTCCTGATGTTTCTTTCTAGCCCAATATTATGTCAATGATCTACAGTAGTTTCAACAGTACATAAAGATTTACACAACTTTAACGGTACATAAAATTTTAACACAGGAACGCGGTCTCAATTTAGAGGAATTCTGTGATCTGAGAACTCCAGCTGTCTCTGCCCACCGCGTTCTCATCTATTAGTCCATATTTCTCCATCGCCTGTTCTATATTATGGTTCCGTGTAGTCAAAGGTCCGTCCTCTTCTATTCCTTCCTGCAATCTCTCAGTTCTGAGCTGCCGTAGGCAGTCTTCCATGCTCCATTCTTCTTACGTGATCTTACCATCTTAGTCTCCTTTGTTCAGTCTCCTCCATCCTTCATTATTGTTTCCCCCCCATCAGTCCTCTTATCTTGCTATTTCTAATCATTTCGTCTGGACTTACTAGCTGCTCTTCTCCAAAAACCGTTTCCTTTACAGTTAATCTGTCTCCATGTATTGTCCACACCTTTGTCCCATACTTCTTACGGTTGATTTATATATCACATGCTTTGTTGTGTTAATGATGTTTCTGCTCCATAAGAATGTGAGTTCAACATGCCAATTGTCTTCCTACCACTGCATATCTTCCTTGCGATTTCTTTATTTGATGTCCCGTCCCCGTCCAGTATTGATCTAGGCATGGGCGTAACTTGGGGCCTAACTTTAGGGGGGGGGGTAAGGCTTCATAAATTCAAGTGTGTAGTCAGACCATCTATATAATAAAATGTATTATATTATTACAAAAGAGACGAAGTAAAGAGACCAAATTCCTAGAAATACAGCTGCGCTTATTATTTCATTACGATGTGTTCCAAAACAACTCTTTGTTTGTATAAAAGACACCCATTGTATATTAGGTCTCTAGCTTTTGTTTTTTTCCAACAAAAATATTATTTTGACGTATATCATTGAAATCATCATTCAAATCTGTCAAACATTCTCCTTACAAGTTTCTTCGAAAGAAATAAGAATAATAAATTTATACTGTGCTCGCAAGTATAGAAACTGTCTCCAGTTTGACTATTTGTTAGTTTTTATTTATAACAACTGGAAAAAAAATGTTAAATACTCGGAACATGGGGGGGGTGCCCCCTTGCCCCTCCCAAGTTACGCCTATGGATCTAGGCGTACCCGGGCCTTCGTTCTTCAACAGGCCAAACCTCCTTATTGCCAAGCGTCCTTCGCAACCTGCTATCTGGCATCCTATTTAGATGAGTCCATTTCTCTTTGTTCTCTGCAATACTGTCATGGATACTAAAAATGTTCACCTCTTTGGCAATGTCTTCGTTGTAGAGTGTATCTTTTCGTGTGGAGTCTTTGACAGATCCCAGTAACCTTACTTTCGATGCCTGTATCATACTCAGATGTTTCTCCCCGGAACCCAACTTTCAAAACCATGTAATAACACTGGCACAGCCATTACCTTATAAAATCTTTAGTCGAGTCTCTTTCCTTGTTTTTTTTCGACACCACTCGATGAGTTGTGCGACATATTGATCGAAACTTAGCAAACTTCATGATCCACATCATAAGCGATGCCACAGCGCAAATGTGACACCTGCTCTATACGCTTATTATCCAATATAATCCTAGTTCGTTTCCCATAAATGCCATAGCTTTGTCTTCTGCACTGAAATTTTCATGTTGTAATCTGAACAAAGTTGCTGTAAATGGAACATCGATCTTTGGTGTTCGCGTTCGTTGTTTTGGATGATTACACAGATTCATTATTGTTATTATTATTATTATTATTATTACGACGGACTCCTTGATCGTCATATGGTACAGTGGAAAACAAAATACAAGACACTAATTACGTCACTAATCACCAGCTTTAATTATCACAATTAAACAGTTTGTAATCAACAGGATAGTCTCTTACAACAAGTCAAATAAAAATTGTTCACACGCAATAATAATGTCAATTAATAGAGTCCCGCACAATTATAAAACCCATAACACTTCGCCACGATACTTCGAAACGCACTGGAATAAATCGCCACTTAAACTGAACTAAGCGTCGCTTAATACTTATATTTATACCCCGCTGAAAGTCCAGAATAATCCATAATACGCGTCAACTGTACACTAGAGTCTAATTGCTTGCGGCCTTGACACAGTGAGCGCGGCCGGCGAAGTCTCGAACAGTCTAGTTAACGCCTGTTAAGAATCACGTACGCACACAACATTACAGTTGGTTCCACTAGAATAGCCGGGAAGCACGTAGAATGTTCTGTAATGTCATAACATTCATATTATTATATAAACGACAATACATTTAGTTGTTCCGAACCCTATGGAATCCTATGTTAAGTGCGTTGAATAGGCTGAATTTCTCTCTCTCTCTCTCTCTCTCTCTCTCTCTCTCTCTCTCTCTCTCTCTCTCTCTCTCTCTCTCTCTTCCTCTTGTACTACACGTTAAATGAAAACAAGGGACGGGTAAATGAATTCAGAAAAAACATTGAGTTATGTGACTCCGCCGAGTGGAAAACAAACAATGCACAGCTAAATTGTTGGCTCGCAAGCCCGCGCTGGCCCAACTTTGTGTAGACAAATACTTTTTTTCAACGTACTTTGATGGCTTGCCATACATACTTTGCTGTGTAGATTCGAATAATTCACATACCATGATAGACACACGAATCCATGGCCTTAGTTTGAGACTCAGTGGTTGTTGTTTACCACTGTAAGGATAGTGCGCTACACTGCTACGCTGAAAGCGCCCGATGTAATTGAAGAAAATACTTGTCTTTCTGTGCACTCTTACCTAGGCCGTTTTACTTATCCTCCAGAACTAACAGAGAAACAACTCGACTCGCGTAAATTCTTCTCATACATTGAAATAAATCTGACAATCTAACAACAAAATGAATTAAAATAATCTTCAGTGCTAGCATTTCTTTAGATGATAACTATGGGTTTTCCAGTGATGTGGTATCAACACACCCAAAACTTACATCCAGTTAAAACCATTTAAAAAATCTTTATCGTACAGTTCTAGTCTCAAATACAAGGTCTACCTTGTGCGTATGACGTGTGACACACACACTCACACAGGGGTAGGCATAGTCCGTTTAACAATAAGATGTCTGTAGATAGGTTTCGAGTCGACAACAAATAACTTTTACTGCCGGTCTGCATTTTGTGGACGAACAAAACTAAACAAGATTAAAATCTTCATCACTAGCAATTTACATAGTGTTGCACTTCGACATCAGTGTAACTCGACAACGCCGCATAACAACCACCTTTTAACGGTATTTTTATTAACATCAAACGTTTCGTCCACTGTATGACGCAGCATCATCAGTTCTAAAGCCGAGGCCAAAAGAAGTCACACATTAGAAAGGGCGAAAGTTGGATGTTAATCTTCTTCATCTTCTATGTGCGACCGCCGGATGTTGTCGATCACGCAGCTAGAGCTAGACGATTTTCCGCTGCTCGATATAGCTGTTCAGTAGTTCATGCTCCAGTAATACTTTGATGTCGTGGATACAGAATGTTCGGGTTTTCCCATTATTTCCTACTACAATAAAGTTGTGTTAGTGGTTATAATCACAAACAGAAATAACACTGTTACACACCACTATAGAAAAAATGATTCCGATTAGCGCTTTCAAGCGCTTTCACAGCTCTTCATCAGATGACCAGAAATATCTGGTCGTTTACACATTTTTCCAATCTGATATGAGTTTGTTCGAATTTCAACAGACTTGATGCCGGGCATGAAAACCTAAGGTACCAGTTCCCTGTTACTGTTTGATCTTCTCACTACCTGCTCATTGCTGACATGGTAGACACATGGTCGGATTGCTATGGGGGACCCGGGCCTATTTAAGAGCAGAGGCCCATATATGAAATTTTTGCGTTTTGCATAATACTTTACTTTATTCAGACGATCATTTAATAAATATAATAAACAAAATATTGTTCTTAAACCGAATTTTTCCCCTCATATTTTTCATTTTATACTGATTAAATAGATGCTGAAACTGTTTACTATTATTTTATTTCGCAGATCTTTTTACAATAATCAACAGTATAAATAAATTGGAGAATACAAAATAATTTAATTGAAATATTTCTTTCTGCTCTTCTTTTTGGCAAACTCTGCTACCACATCATCCAAATCCAATTTTGGATAAAATTTTATTTATTCGTTCGAAAATGAGAACTTATAAATGGTCGGGTATGGGGCCCCCGACAAGCGGGGCCCGGGGCTTTAGCCCCCCTCCTTAATCCGGCACCGGGTGGACACAATAATTCCACCATTTTCTATACAGTCACATTTCAAGTGCTTCCAGCCGTTTAACTGTGACTAGAATCCAAGACTAAACTCCATACAGAAGTATGGACTATTCATAACAGTTTACACACGCTGTATCAGTTTTAAATTTAGAGCATCGTCGCAGAGCATTGGCTCCATTCTCTTAAAAGTGGTTCGAACAATTTCAGTATTGCATTATGAATAGCATCAATAACACGGAATTGTTAATAGAAAAATATGTTACCTCAAGTCAGTCAGTGACAATACAATATTGGAAAGCTGATCGTGACCTGTCAAACGAAACACTGGATCCCCAATGTTTCAAACTAATAGATTGTGAGAAACTAAAGTCAGGGGTCCGAAACGCGTGTTCGGTTGATTCCAGCATTTAATAGTCGTCTACTATACGGTCGTGCTACGAGTAACTAAGTATTTCTTAGGTTGGCAATATGCAAGATAGGCTGAGAGTCTACAGTAAAACTGTCCGACAGCTCACGTACATTATGTCTTTATTTCTGTACAAAGGTCGTCACAATTTGTGATCGCAGCGACCAACGCTATTATGTGACGGGAATCGTAATGAGAAGCGAGCGAAGCTTTGTCTAGACTGAGATTACTGTGTCCAATCGCTACTGAGACAACTCAGTCACTCAATTTAACAGTTAATTGTACACCAAGCGGTGTGTTATGTTCGACCTTTAAGCGTCCTTTGCATTCATAAAGTTTTTTTCCTCTAAAACGTTTTCTTTCAATGTTACAAATCTTACCTGAACTAAAGGACAAACTACTCAAATACTACACTTCAGTCCAACTTATTCCAATACCAAGGCAAGGTAACAATCGCTAGTTACCATCGCCCTTCAGGCTAAAGTGACCGTCTCAAAAGCCACAATTCATTTTTGTCCATGAGGGTAATGAGAACGCAAGCCGCTAGTATATAAAGCCAACATCCTCTTTCTCTTCTCTTCGGCACGAAGGTCTTCTCTTCAAACTTGCTAACTCCCCCTTACCATCGTCCATAGTGTTTTTCCTCCGGTCGTATCTCAGCGACCAAACCTTCAGGGTTAGCGTCGACGGAACCTGCTCTGCAGTTCGTCCTGTCGCCGCTGGCGTACCCCAGGGATCTGTCCTCGGCCCCGTTCTGTACCTCGTGTACACGAACGACCTGCCTGTTTTGCCCGGAGTCACGTTGTCTTTGTTCGCTGACGATGCAATGTATCATTACAGCTCTGTGTCCCCGCGTTTTGCGAGTACACAGTTGCAGCGTCAGTTGGACCAGCTTCCGGACTGGCTACGGAAATGGCGGGTGACGATCAACACGGAGAAATCCGAGGCGATCTGTTTCACTCGTAAGTCCATCTCCCGATGCCAGCCCCTCTCCCTTGAAGGGAGGCCTATCGCCTACAAAGAGTCGGTGAAGTATCTAGGCGTTCGGCTAGATCGTCGCCTATGCTTCAACGCCCACGTGACGGACACCCTTGCCAAGGCTCGCGGCGTCCGAGCCAAACTTTACCCATACCTCGCGTGCCGCAGCCCCCTGGCGCTGCGCACGAAAGTTACCCTCTATCTGTTGTTTCTGCGGTCTGTATTGACCTATGCGGCACCTGTATGGTGGTCACTTGCCTCCGCCACCAACAGGCGTAGGCTGGAAAGTTTCCAATCCAGAACCCTCCGTTCCTTGTCGTGATCTCCTTGGTTTGTTAGAAACAGTGTAATTCGAGGAGGTCTACGAGTTCCTGCTCTCTCAGCCTTTGTCTGGTCATTAGCTGCGACTCTATTTGCCGCAGCTGAGACCTCTTCCTTCCCTTACCTCAGAACCATCAGCACCACGCAACCACCTCCCCCTGTCCGGGTCAAACGCCCTCGGGCGATTCTCGATGACCCGCCATAAGTTTAAGTAAACTGCTTAAACCTCACTTTGTATACTCACCATCTGCCCATGCCCCAGCATTTACCTGCAAAGCTGTTTCCTTCCTCCCTTCCTAGTATGCCGACCGCGCTGAATGCCGCTGCTACGCGCTATCACTGGCACGGAGGCTCTCTGCCTCGCGGGGAGCGACCGACGCCTCACGGCGTCTGCACGCAGGACTGGGAACGCGCGACATCTGTCGCCTGAACCCGTCCTTGCGGCAGTGCCCACTGATTGCTGTAATATTTAAAATAAATAAAAATTGAAAACCTTTCTCCCCCGCCTTCTCAGTTAACTGGTTGGCGGTTGTCCATTCCTATTTTATTCTAGGTTACCTGTCGAATGAACCAGAACTATGTCTATCCACAGGCAGCCATTGGGCTCGTCCCAGATGCTGCAGTCATGCACCGGGTGCAAAGACGCCCCGCTACTACAGTGCTACTGCTACTGCTACTCTCTTCTCTTCTCTTCTCTTCTCTTCTTCTTCATAACACAGATGTTGGTGCCGCCAAATTTTTCCCTTCCGTAGAAAATTTCTTAATCACCACATACCTTCATCCTCCTTTTATCTCATCCGTATACTGCTGTCTGGGCCCCACTACGCCCCTCGATCATTCCCTCTATCAGACTGGTGAGCCAATTTGAATGGCGATTCTTTCCACAATGGGTTCAACAACACCGTGTACGTGGGCTGTGATGGTCATCGACTGTAAAGCCCCCCCCCCCAAAAAAAAAGGAAGCAGCCAGATTCCTAGGGTGACTATGATGGGTAAGATAGGTAAGATTCCTAAGATAGGCACAGGAAGAGGGAGGGGGAAATGAAAGGGGGAGAGAGAGAATGTCAGACAGAGACAGCGAGAGAGATAGAGAAGGTTGTGAAGTCTCCAGAGATAAGAAGGTTTGTAGTGAGAAAAACTGATTCTGGACCACTTGATAACTTTTTGTTACCTTGCGTACATATAAGGCCTATTACATATACTGTAACTGAGTGAACTGAGTATCGACGTGAAGACCGGTTAACTGAAAGCAGAGAAAGCTGATTGAAGAAGAGGGACGGAGAGAGAGAGAGGGAGACGCTAGAAGGAAATTTACTTTTCGAATAACGACTCGGTATTTTATTCTGAAAGCCGTAGCTCTAATGACGTAATAGTCTTGTTTCCATTCTAGCTAACTATGTTTGGCAACTGGTTTTACTCTTTCAAATAATTTTGTTAAGTTTAGTACGTGTTAATCATGACTTCTACGGACGCCTGTGTGGCTACATAGTGTCACTGTGCTAACGGAATGTTGACAAAGCTGCAAACTCACACGGAATGTAGGTATACTAAATAAGTAAGACCGCGTGGTCTATCTTATATTGAATTATATGTCTAGACAATTGATGAGCTCTTTGCAGTAGCAACCCTCGTAAAGTCGTTAAAATAACACTATTTCTGGGCTAGTAATTAATATAATATGTAGTGTGTGTGTGTGTGTGTGTGTGTGTGTGTGTGTGTGTGTGTGTGTGTGTGTGTGTGTGTGTGTTATTAACATATCTATACATCGAAGGAAAATGTTGATAATAAATGAATCGCTATACTCGTAACGCTAGACAAGGGTACAGATTGCATTCCATTCGATTCCTAAAAAAATTTTTTTTTACTGCTTGAAGCATCGGTTAAATGTCAACTGCGTTACTAGACCAGCACCAGTGAAACAACGATATAAAATCTTAAACGTTTATATACAGTATACTGCAGACTTTCAGAGCCTGCGAATGGCACTTAATTTCTGAAGCAGAAAATATTATATTGTTGTAGACTGTAAGACGATAAGCATGCAGGCTGTATCGGACCTGGGATTGGGCTGTTACTATTCGTTTTATAGAGTGAAAATTGTATTATACAGGCCGTGTAGAAACTACTATTGTGCAATGTCGAAAATTCGACTCTGACATTGAAGTGACCTTTATAGAATTCTATAAGTGCAGTTTTTTAAAATAAAACAGTCGGATTCATTGGTTTCGCCGATATAATTTTAAGTTTGTTTGAAACTAAAAGTTCCCGTAATTACAGCAAGCGACAAATTCAGAACTTTATTGAGGGGGGAGGGTTTCAACAAGAAGTGATCGTGATTGATATGTTAGGTATCTGGTTTCTGGGTATCTGGGTATGATCTGGGTATCTGGTTTCGATACCCGTCGCGGGTACTAATCCGGCTTTCAGATGGATAGTGAATCTCGCCTCCCGACAAGGCTAAAGACACCGTGAGTCCTGCCAAATAAAGCCGCAGTATTCAGCATTCCCAGCTGGAATTAATTAGTAGGTCTCATATTATCTATATCGTTGATGTATGCCCAGAATTCGCGGTGTGTTAAGCTAGACCTACAGACCAATCTGCGGATTGTTAAGACTTCTTCAGATGTACAGCAAAACATAAATTCAGAACAAATGTAGAAACCATATACACGAGTAGTCGCTATTCTGTTTGGTTATGTAGAGATTGTTTAGTTGTGTATTGTCAATGATTTTTCAATGTTAATCACGACTTCACTTTATCGAACGAGCACAGCGTGGTATCAGTTTTAACTCGACTGTTTGGCATTTCTCTGTTTGTCTAGTTTGTTTCACGATAACTTTTGATCACATCAACCGATTTTCGTTAAAACTTGTCACAAATTTCCATACTCTTACGCTACTGAACCCTGATGTTTTTTAGATTGATCCCATCCCCCCCCCCCAAAAATAAGGGGACCAGAAGCAAAAATGTGAGGGGTTAAAACTGTGAAAAATCGTAAAAGTCTACATGCGGGTATCAAATTAAAAGGATTTTAACTAAAACCTGAATTTATTGTTAAGTTATGACAATTTCAAAATTTTGAGAGCCAGGTCCCAAACAATGGATGAAAATTTAGATAAAATTGTGAAATTTCGAATGGGGCATCAAATTAAAGGGAATTTTAACCACAATCTGAATATAGTGTACAGTTGTGAAATTAAAAAAAAATTTAATCCAAGGGCCCAAAAAAGGGATCAAAAATTTTTTTAATTGCAAAAATCTAGCCAGGTGTCAGACTAAAACAAATTTTAACACAAATCCGAATGTTGCGAACTTTTTAGTGTTTATTGTATGATTGTCTTCTCTACAGTTGTTACTAAAAAATTTTAGAATAATTGGGGTTTCCATAATATTTCTGATAAATGAAAAATTATCTAATATCGAATTTTATCTAAAAAAAAAAGATCGTTCGTTCAAAATCGTGAGGGAGTTCTCCATCACTAGGTATACTATTTAATCCTTAATAATTCTTTGTGTTATTTTGAAATGGGGTACATTTTTGTCGGAGAGGCTTAGCCCCATGGATTACCCACGTTGGTTTAACTTCTGAAGCAGTAATCCGACTGTCCAGAATAATATGTAGTAATACTCTGCATGGTGGATGATATTCTGAAATACGTCAAGGTGTTAAAATGATTCATCTTAATGTTTTTAGATTTTTACAAACAACTTAATATTTTTGGGACGGTTACAACAGTATTAAGTTTATTTATATGCACTGTTTAAATATTATAAATATAATATATTAAGAATTATTTTGTAAATATTTTTTTTTTATTGAGACTTTTCCTTAGTGTTGAAGTTAACCGTCCTTGCGATACTAATCAGTCATATTCAAAAATGTGAATTTAGAACTGTCACGTTGGCAGTATAGGCGAGATAGTCCTCGGGGAAATACATTGATAGAAAATATATCCAATTTGTATGCAATCTTCAGAATGATGACGTCTAGCGTGTAATGTTATCTACAAATTCATTGTTCATCAACAATGGTATACTGTACTGTTTGGCTTTATATAAGACGAACTTATTCTTAAAGTTGTTGCTTTTGTTTACCTATGTTAGTACAGAGAACAGCTGTTATCGTTTATTACCAGACTTTAGAAGCAGCCTTTTATTTTATTTTATTTATTTATTTTTAATTTTAGTAATTTCACATGTATATTGAGTGATTACACTTTGTCAGTAGACATTATGATTTTAGGTCTGTGGCGTTGTTTTTGAGACATCTAGAAATGAGTCGTTTAGATTTGTGGACTTTTTTAAGGCGATCGGTATGGCATTAAGGAGACATATCTTACAGTTTGTGCAAGCGAATTTGATGTCATAATCGTGTCACTGATTATCTTAACGATATTACTGTAAATATTATGTGCGCCCTCGTAGCCTACGTTTGTGTAGTAAGAGTATGCGTGATTCTAAACATGTGCAATAACGCGCGCGCGCGCACGCACACACATGCGTCTCACAGAGAGAGAGAGAGAGAGAGAGAGAGAGAGAGAGAGAGAGAGAGAGAGAGAGAGAGAGAGGCAGATAGATAGACAGACACAGAGAGAGAAGGTCCGTATCCTTCAGCTGTCTCTTATTTTTCCCGTGATTAGAGTCTGCCTGTCTATCTGTCCCTCTCTGCGACTGACACACTCTCTCTCTCTCTCTCTCTCTCTCTCTCTCTCTACGTAAATACCTTTTCTCGCGTTTCTCAGTGTTCCTTTTGGAATCTGAACCTTCTGAAAACACAGAATAGGGACAATGTCTGGAAAAACATTGCTAAATGATATCTAGAAAAACAGGTTTCGAAACAAGAACAACATACTGCACAATAAACCCGTGTGTCAGAAGCCTGTACTGTACAGTGTATATATGGGCGTTTGTATGTATCACGTATGTTAATCTACGTATTTAGAAGAATAAATTACAATAGTTCGTTCAGTTTTAAAGTTAGCAAACTGGTCAGCAGCGTATTCGCCGGATTAATGGGTCTTAATCATATCACTTTGAATGGTTACATGGCGACACGCAGTAAAACGTTGATAACCATATTAGGTAGGCCTACCTGCAAAATTAAAGCGTTCTATTAATTGTGTTTCGTTATGGCTAGTAAGTCAGTTGACCCCACGCTGACCTGTACTACGTATAAACGGCATAAGACATATTGCATTAGTTTCATCCAACTATTATACTAATTACGTATAAACATGGTATACGAACCGATGGATCTGGAAGGCAGTGGTACGACGCGACGGTCAGAGGTTCGACACCTATGATTCATCAGCAGCCAATGTGAGTCATTATGGTGCGTATCATAATTACAGTAAGCAACCCTGCAGACGTTTGTACGTCTTGTTGTTGGTAAAATAACACTTCCGTCGAAACAAGTCCCGTATTGTGTCGGCAGCTACGTGGTGTTTTCTTTGTGTCGGTTAATGGAAAAGTTTTCACTGTGAAAACCCACAGCCGACCACAATAGTGGTTGGTAATCAATACGACAACAGCACGAGACCCAGACGGAATCAATAACTGTATGTGTGGACAAGGAGTCATATCTTGGGGCCGGCTGATACCACTTCTAATTACAACACATGTGTGCTTGTGTCAGGGACTTGGTAGTACGCTCGTACAGTCAGTAGTGTATTAGTTTTTGAAAAGCTTTTGTGACAGTGTTAGAGTATTCTATAACACGCTCGTGTACTTTACGAAAACTGTGATTACAATAAAAGCAAGAAAGTGGGCTGAAGACAGGAAGAACAGACATAGTAAAAGATGAAAGAATATTGGAGAAAAAGAAAAGAACAAGGAATAAAGAATTGAAATTGGCATGTGGTCCTCAGATGGCCGATACAAATAGAAAAAAAGCAAGAAGGATCCTAGCGCAAAGAAATTATGTTTAAAAAAACAGTTAAGGAATAATGAAAATAAGGATAAGAAACGAAGCATGAAGAGAAGAGCTCAAGACATTCTATCTTCGCTACGATAACTGTATCATACTGAATAAAATGGCTGTTAGACAAGGATAAAAGCAGACTGCAGGCTAATCTAATTAGATTTTTAGGGCGACCAGCAGGTAAAACTAGTGGAGAGCGCATTAGAAGTATGACCGCCAGAAATCTGTACCAAGAGGAATCAGGTGTTGAAATAGTGAAGAAAGGGATCTGAGGCTCATTGTGGAAGTGCGCCCAGACGGAAGGAGAGGAAGACGAAGACCGCGATTGGAATGGGTCAAATATATTGAGAAGCTGGTAACAGTCAGACGCCTCGCCCAGGATAGAGATTATGGGGTAAGTAGCTGAAGGACCCAGACGCTTGATGCCAAAAAAGAATGGGAAAGAAGTATAAAATGGCTTGAATGCAAGAAGGGTAGGTAGGCTAAGGAAACGATTGCGACTGTAACAGCCTAGGCATCTGTACAATACTACTAGACCATGATAGGCATTGTAATAGTGTACAGTGCGCTAGAGAGAGAGAGAGAGAGAGAGAGAGAGAGAGAGAGAGAGAGAGAGAGAGATATTCACAAAGTTATGTTGTGCAATAAACAGCCCGGTAGTGTACAATACAGAAAGATTGTGTTGACCTCGTGGCTGGCAGGTTTTATTGTGTATAAAGTATTATTTTTGGAAATACCACATATGATAGTAACTACTGCAATGGAGAATCGTTTTGTCGCCTTCTGCAAATCTAACGCGTAAATATTCGTTTTGTTCGGGTGCTTTTTTTTCTGTTTGTTTTGAAAACAATAGGTTTTTAGCTTGTTGTTTTTGTTTTCCATTGTGAATATCTCGACACCTGGACGTTTTGTTCATGCGTAGGCGCGGAGTGAGAACGTTTACAGGTAATGAAATGCTACTTACGAGTTCATGTTTAAATACTCATGCGGCAAGGAATATTTATTTGGTCATTTACGATTGCCGATGTGCATACCTGATAGATATTTTTATTTGAAGTAAGAATAAAACCGTTTCTGTCTTGCGCGTTGCTCCCTGAAGTTTGAATCACTGACTTATTTAATCAAATACACTTTCCGATTTCCAAAATAAATGCAGCAGAGAGGTTGTAGTAGGCACAAAAGCGAGACGAATGCTGAGGTATTCAGTGTCCATTGCGGCGGGTGGTTCAGTCTAAAACTCCGACTGAGATACTGTCGCTGTGTTGTGTATAAGGGTCGAGATGGTGTCATCACAAACCAGCCTCCGTACTGTCTAATGGTGGTCGGTTGACCGGAGCTAGCACAAGGTTAGCCTACATCTACAGAACAACAATAACAACGATCCAACGTGTTCCGTTTCTTGTACTGATGATACCGTTTAAACAAAATTTATTTTCTTTTGGTGATGTAGTATAAACTGCAGGTCCCTAGGTCACTTTGTTAAAGTTGTTGCTTGAGTGAGCAGATCAGTTTTACGTATTCTGTTCACACAGTGAAACACTATTTTTATAATGGTAATTAACTATTTTCCCTACTTAAATTGTCAGGGTAATCTCTGCAAATTTTCATAGATAGAAATCACAGCCCGCCTTGGTAAATCTTCATATAGCTCACACAATTATTTGTTGACAGTGGTACACATATCATCATCATCATCAGCCGTGGCTCTACAACTCTTGGTTAGTCTTGGCCTTCTCCAAGAGTCGATTCCATTCTTCTCTATTGCGTGCCCTGGCTTTCCAGTTTCTTATGTTCAGCTTTCTGAGGTCCTCTTCTGTGTGGTCTTTGAATCTACTTCGGGGTCTTCCCCTTTTTCTACTACCCATTGGTTTCTGGTAGAAAATATGTTTTGTAGGCTGTCCTTCCTCCATTCTCTCTACGTGTCCAACCCACCGTAGCGTGTATATTTTTATTGTCCTCTTTGTAAAGATGATATAGTTCATAATTATAGCGCCTGCGCCACATTCCGTTTCCTTGTATTCCTCTAAATATTGTTCTTAGAATCCGTCTTTCACAGCAACCTAGAAGTCTCTAGCTATTAGACATGTACATAATTTAGATAGCGCTTGGACAATACTATATCTCATTTTGAACATTTCACATAATTACATCAATTCAATATTGGTTTAGTTTTCCTAAGCCTTATATCTAGAATTGGACGTGAAGCAGGTGAAATCTTCTACGTTATCGTGCTGGTAAATGTGTGCTTAAGTTTCTTACCAAACTTCTCCTTTTTACAGCCTCACATCTGAATGCGGCAGGTCTTCAGAGTCTGCATACACAACAGTTACTTGTTACACATTGGCCTGAATTTACTGTATTCAAGTGCTTCACGATTTTCTTAACCCGCTCCTTTCGTTGGAACTGACGTACGCCATGAGTCTTGTGTGTGGCTGATGATGATGATGATTTTGTGTTAATGGAGAGTAGTTTCGAAATAAACACAAAACATATTGGAAAGAATTTTTGCGACTTTGCCATCAGAGGTTCAAGTTGTTGGTCGGTGCATACGATCTACAAACATGTGTGGTATCACGTTGAGACAGATGATGTATTTTAGTTTTATTATTGTACTGTTTCTTATGCAGACCAGAATATGTATTTTTGGCGCCCACACTTGGTGATCGTTTTTTAGCAGTAGGCCTAGTACAATGTTTTGCGGTATTGAGGCTGGCCGGCGTGCGGTGGCTACTTGAAACTTCGCATATGTGAACTCTATTTCAAGCGTACACACTCCCTGTTTGTTTTTACTATTGTTCTTCTTCAGTTTTTTTTTTAGACGTTTATGTAGGTACGTGGACTGCGATCTTAGTATGCTAGAATTAAGTTGACACTAGAATCAGTAAAACAAGGAGCTATGAGCTCAGTGGGGCATGACAGGTTCTGGGTGCGATTCCCCCTGGAGCATTATAAAGTCAATATACGTTTTGTAGCTCTCAGATCGATTCTGTCTCTGCTAAGCCATTTCGATTCTACAAAAAAAGAGACTATCATTGTTACCAGTAAAATAACTGTAGGTTTTGTTTGCGAGTTTCATACAGATCAACATTTTACAGTTCTTGTATAAAAATATAATAAATCGTTACTTACTAACTGTTTGTGCTGAACCCGTGGTTTTCGTTAATTTTTTATATTTGATAAAGGAACTTGTGGAGTTGTTTAATAATTACGACAATGGTAACTCATTTAGTTCTATTTTCCACCTTGCACGCGTGAAAATTCTTTTTGTAAAAAAAATTCTTTTCTTTCATTTCTTCTATTTATTTCGAAAACAATAGATCTTAACTGGTTTTTGTTTATCAGTGAAAGCATATGGACGTTTTATTCATGAGGACGTGGAATGGATACCAGTACTACAAGAAATGCGTTGTTAATTATATCGCCACAAGCTATACAAACGGAAAGCGCGAATGTCCAGCTTTGTAGGCGAACCTGACTTTTTCTGCATAAGTTTCACATTCGATATTGTATACATATTATTCCGGTTGTACAATGTTTACACACATTTTCCGGAACCAAATATTACAGAAGTGATTAAATTCTCATCTTCCACTGCTGCTGCTACATCATCCAAAGATCTTCTTCAATTTCTCGTTCACTCAATATAATCGGAATTTCTTCTATCCAGGTGATAGGTGGTCTTCCTTTTTTCCTTTTTCCTGGTGGGATTCATTCCATAACTCTCCTTGGCAATCTTTCCTGTGTCATTCTTTTCGTGTGTCCATACCATTGTAATTTTTTTGTTTGGATAAAATCAACAATTGAATTTTTACATTAATTCTGTCCTTAATGATTTCATTTCTAATTTTCTCACGTCTGGATACTCTTGCCAAAAGTCCATCTCTGCTGTCATTAATTTTGTTCTTGTGTGTGTGTGTATTAGTAGTCGAAACTTCTGAGCCGTAAGTCATGATACTTCTAACAATTGTTGATTTTAGGATCGGAAAAGTTACAAAAATCCTGATTACTCTAGAATTTATTTACTAATATAACAGTTGTGGAGCACACAATCATTCAATAAGCACTAAACATTCGGATTTGGGTTTAGTCTTACACCCTTTTTTGGATACTTACACAATTTTTTTTGAAATTTTGTATCTCTTTTTCTGGGCTCTGAGGTCCCAAAAAAATCATATCCTAAATAGACAGATGGATAGACAGACAAATGCCAAACGGTCGAGTTAAAACTGAGAACTCTGTCCGCTCGTTCAGTAGTACGTAAAAGATGTATTTTGTAATTTCCACATGTGTATGTGATAGAGATATATATATTTATGTGATTTATGTATGTGTTATTTTGTGGGTCATGTACAGGGAAGATTTATACAAAAAAAAAATTTGCAATTATAAAACAAAAACAAATTGTTACCTTATACACTCAATTACTCAATAAATGCTATTGTTGTTGGTTATACTAGAGAGTTTAATTGCAAGTCCCGTCTCACTGGACCCAGCGCATTTTGGCTTCTCTAGGCTTTTGGCCTAGTTTTAAATAACTAGTGGCCCCTTTTCAAAAAAAAAATTTTATATAAAGCGTAAAAATTCTAAAGTTACAGTAAGTATAAAAACGTAGCAGTAATGTTTTCGTGAGCAAAGTGAAGATTAGGTCGTGCAGGTTTTAATAAAATTTCAGTTGTTAATTTTTTTAAAACCTTTTTTGCGTTTCGTAGCATTACTCCGTGTGCAAGCATTGTATTCAAGTGATAAACGTTCAGTTGTTAGTTTGTTGAAACTGTTCTGCTGAGTGTGTTTCTGAAAGGTATTGTGTTCCAATTATTATATTTAGTTAGTTATATTGTTAGTAATGTTTTAATTTCTCATAAAGTGAGAATTATTTTCTTTACGAAATAAACTAATAAACAGAACAAACTTTCCCAATCTTAGCAAGATACGTATTTCCCCATGAAATGAACCAATAAAAATCTTTTACAGTTGGTACACTTATTCTTCTTCTCAGTATAACGTATCGGTAGTATCGCGTACTCAGACATCGAAACGTAGTGCGGATAAAGTATCGATATTTGTAAAGCCATGACGTATTATTAAAGTAATATCATAAATCGCTATGACAGAACGAATCCAAACGTACGAAGATCAGAGAAACAAACATGTTAAATATTATAATTGAAATGGACTAATTATAATCAATCGATTGAAAAACGGATCCCAATGTGACAAAAGACTGGAATCGTACCTGTGACCATGACGTAATTGTAATAATACAGTAAAACATAAATAAAATATCGGTATGGAGAACCATACATGACTTCCATATTCTAAGATTTATATTTAAAATCATTTTCGAAATGAAATATTACCATAGAAACTACTTCTTTCTACTTACTGCTTCAGCCTTAACCACAGTACTGTGGTCACTAACGTATACCACCTCACGTTATCGCACTCGATTTTCACTGATGATGGAAGTCGATGGCATTGCCGAAATGTCTGGTTTTGTAGAAAACATTGGACTACGGCCAAATATCCCGGGAAGGAATTTTAACAAAAACTACTTCTTTGTTGCCGATAACGTTGTACACATATATATCAGTGGCGAAGTTACATGGAGGCAATTGAGGCAATGCCTACCCTAACAAATTCTGTAGAATAAAAATTATAAATACGTATGAACTACATAACGTAAAGATTATACATTGTTACTGTGACTGTCAAATTTATTAAACCGAAACGTGCTTTATTGAGCGACCGCTAGATGGTGACAGGTGAGATTCGGCATAGTTCGTTTAAATCGAATGAGGCAACCTGAACTTGCCTCAGCGTTTTTTGTATACATCGTATGTAAGCAATGTAGTGGTGTGATAGGGAAGTGTAGGGAGGGGGGATTGTCCCGCGCTGTACACATAGAGCGTTGAGGCATGCCTCACTTCTGTGGTCCAAACAGTTAAGTTAAAGCGCCTGTGTTGTTACTAAGTGTTTATTTTATGCGGTTATTAAAAGTGTCACTGTTATTCCGCTGAACTAACAGATGATCAAGATTGTTATTTGAATTATTTGTAACATTAAACATATATATAGAAACTAACCAAGTTTAAAAATTTGAAGTTCAATCAGTTGTATTATTGTGTATGACTAATACAAGGATTGTTCAATAGACACACGTATAGAGCTGTAAAGCATTTTTTATTCAACGATTTTAAAAGAAGTCTCCAATAACATTAAGACATGAGTTCCACTGTTGCGCTAACCTGTAGATTCCCTGCTAGTAAAATTCTTACGGCTGTTTGTGGAACCATTCGGTTACAGCAAACTCTACCTCAGCGTCCGATTTGACCCACCGTCCTTTTAGTGATTCCTTAAAAAAAATTTAAGATAAGATTTTTGCCTACCCATTCATTAACTACTAGCTTCGCCAGTAAGCAAATTGATGTCCATTTTTTCGGCTTGCACGCGTTATGTTGGTGTGGGTTTCGGCACTTTCCATTTAAAAAGCGTGCAAACGTAAGAAAATAAACATGAGTGAGGCCAGAAATAACGTGAATTGTGTGTTTGTGTCTTACCTGCCTTTTTATTGCCGTATTAAATGAAAAATATTATATTACATTAAAATTAAAAAATTTTAATTTTATTGCCTGGCAACAAAATTATTTTATTTTTAACAATTACCATTGTTTCAAAAAGGTTAAATAAATTTGCAAGTACTTTACTCTTGTTAAAACGTAAAAGGTTGCAGGTAAACTACCCCTTCCCCTTAACCGATCTTCACCAAAATCGAAAGTCCTTGAGACCTCTACAATTCAGGGATGTATGCAAAAAATTATTTGATTCTGTTTGAATTTGCGGCTGTTATCGTTTGCCATAGAAAATACGCTTGATAAAAAAACGGTGCAGGTAAACTACCCCTTCCCCTTAACCGATCTTCACCAAAAACAATAGGTCTTGAGTACTCTACAAATCAGGGGTGTATGCAAAACATTATTTGATTCTGTTTGAATTTGCGGCTGTTATCGTTTGCCATCGGAAATACCCTTGTTAAAACATAAAACGTTACAGGTAAACTACCCCTTTCCCTTAACCGATCTTCACCAAAAACAATAGGTCTTGAAAACTCTACAATTCAGGGCTGTATACGAAACATTATTTAAGTCTGTTTGAATTTGCGGCTGTTATCGTTTGCCAAAAAAAAAAATTTCCCTTGATAAAAAAAACCGTTGCAGGTAAACTACCCCTTCCCCTCAACCGATCTTCACCAAAAACAATAGGTCGCGAGTACTCTACAAATCAGGGCTGTATGCAAAAAATTATTTGATTCTGTTTGAATTTGCGGCAGTTATCGTTTGCCATAGAAAATACGCTTGATAAAAAACGTTGCAGGTAAACTACCCCTTCCCCTCAACCGATCTTCACCAAAAACAACAGGTCTTGAGTACTCTACAAATCAGGGCTGTATGCAGAAAATTATTTGATTCTGTTTGAGTTTGCGGCTGTTATCGTTTGCCATAAAAAATACCCTTGTTAAAAAAACGTTGTAGGTAAACTACCCCTTTCCCTTAACCGATCTTCACCAAAAACAATAGGTCTTGAGAACTCTACAATTTAGGGCTGTATGCAAATAATCTTTTGATTCTGTTTGAATTTGCGGCCGTTATCGTTTGCCATAGGAAATACCCTTGTTAAAACAAAACGTTACAAGTAAACTACCCCTTTCCCTTAACCGATCTTCACCAAAAACAATAGGTCTCGAGTACTCTACAATTTAGGGCTGTATGCAAATAATCTTTTGATTCTGTTTGAATTTGCGGCTGTTATCGTTTGCCATAGGAAATACCCTTGTTAAAACATAAAACGTTACAAGTAAACTACCCCTATCCCTTAACCGATCTTCACCAAAAACAAAAGGTCTTGAGAACTCTACAATTAAGGGCTGTATACGAAACATTATTTGATTATGTTTGAATTTGCGGCTGTTATCGTTTGCCAAAAAAAAAATTTCCCTTGATAAAAAAAAACCGTTGCAGGTAAACTACCCCTTTCCTTCAACCGATCTTCACCAAAAACAATAGGTCGCGAGTCCTCTACAAATCAGGGCTGTATGCAAAAAATTATTTGATTCTGTTTGAATTTGCGGCAGTTATCGTTTGCCATAGAAAAAAATCTATAGACACACAGACACACACAGACACACACACACACACACACACAGACACTTTTCGGAAAACGACTTTTTTTCATGTTTTGAGTGTAGTAGAATCAGAATCTGCAATAATCTCGAACACGATTTTTTTTGCCATCACCATACTTCCATTCCTTAAGGAAATATGGAAGTAAAATGAAAGTAATTTTTATTTAAACGAATTTTATATAACAATAACGTTTCTATAATTTTGAAAACTGAGGTAATCGTTGATAAACAACGGCCTTGTAAGGTGGCGTAGTTGAGTTATACAATATGGGTAGTGACATGGACTATTTCTAGCGCTGTGTGTGTGTGTGTGTGTGTGTGCGCGCGCGCGAAGCGGAAGAAAGGAGAACTGGAATATTGCTGGCCTCAACACGCCAAGCCAATCCGTTGTCATGACAGCACCGGCAGTCTCGCCACTAACCACCGCCAGTGTATGACACGAGTTCTTGGCTGGCGTAACCTCAAAAATTACGAGTTCGTGCGCGAAATGGTATGGTTAAGTAATTTAACGAAAATGAGTTTAGTGTTAACACAAAATAAATTTAGTGATATCATTCCTTCAAACGAATCAATGTATAATTAGGCTGTGGTGAAACTCGGTTGTGAAAAATGTACACCAAAAACAGTTTTGAATAATTTGGAACCGATTTCAGTTGTGGCAAAAGTAACAAAAGAAAAGATGATGGTTTTGTGAATTTCTAAATTTACGGTTTTTTTTCGTTGTGCCTTGTGAAGTTATGTTTTTGTGTATAATGTTACACAGGTGTGTATTTCATGAATAGTTCTATTACTTTTTTTACGTTTGTTTAAATTGATGAACTGAGCGATTATTTTCTTTAAATGGTTTTGGATGTACCAATTCTATGAATGTAGGTTAATTTAATCAATTTACATTTGACCTTGTGTCTGTTAAAGTCACTTTCGCTTTTTATAATTTAAATTTGTTTCTTGTTTTCATAAAACAATAACTTCTTAGTAGCTTCGAAATAATAACTTTAAACATTAAAACGTCGTAATGAAAATATTGTAATAAGAATTTAGGGATATTACTGTACGACTCTGAAATATAATGTATATAGTAACTGACGATTTATTAAGATCTGATTAATGGACTTATTTAAATATGTGTACCGTGTTTCACCATTTTTGGCCTACGGTGTGTTAGAAAAGTACGTTTTTGTTAAAGATATATGATTAAAAAGTATAAATACCTAAATTTCTTTTATTCAGAAGTTCTATGAAAAGAAAAATGTCGTCAGTCTGGTTTTTCATGACTTTTCTTCTTCAGTTTATAAACCTATTTTTCGTTTCTTTAGCTACTATTAAGGAATTAATTTCATTACAGTAATTGTTCACATCGTTCAATTGCTCAGCTTAATTTGTTGATTGTCTGTTAAACGATAAAGTAATTATCATTATTGTCTTAAGTTTCATGTCAGTACTTTGTGTTTACAAAACTAATTTATTTTTTTACGTGATCGTAATTGCTTTTTGTTTAGCCATTTCTGAGTACATTGTTCGTAGTTTTTTCGATTTGTAGAGGTAGGCCTTGATGTAAATAGTAGTAAACAGTGTGGAAATGTTCAAAACAGTTTGTCGTTATCTTACTTAGTCTTATGCTCTTGTGTATCAAACTTATAAAAATGTTCCATGACTATTAAGTTTCAAGATTGTAGGAGATGTTTATTTATCGAGTTAGGTCCTAATTTTGGAAACGTGTATTGACAGCTTAGCCTAGATCTATTAACCAGCCTGACTTTCAAACAACCAATAATATTGTTGTTTGTTATATTAATTAACATTTTTGTAAATTGTGTTTCATTCATATCATAAAAAGTGTGTCCCTTTTGGAACTGCATTATATTATTCATTAGTGTTCAAAAAAACTTGAAAATAATTCATAACCTAAAGAAGTAGGCGTCGTATGTTTAAGGCTGTGTACACACAAATTTGGTACGGCTTATTGCCGTTCCTTGCACATCCTTCACCATTCGTTGTGTTTTTTTAAGTCTTCTTCTTCAAGGTCTCTTTACGTTCCACTGATTGTGCTCTGATAATATATTTTTCGTTCCTAATGTGATGATTGCAGGCAATTCTGAAAATGCAAAAGTATTGTTGTTTGGAAAGCCATTTCTAAAAAAGATTTCAAAAGGGATAAGTGGACGTAAATATACGGATAATGATAATTTAATATTTTCATGCGTTGTTAATTATTATGGACAATAGTTGTCCAATATCATTCATATAATACAACGTATTTAGTGACACAACGTTTAAAGATCATTTAATATTTACGTTTTCTGGTTTTAATTTATGATTTATGATAAACGTTGACTCTGCTGTAGGTCTACTTCTAATCGTCAGCACATTCAACGGTACCTAGACTTCTGTATTAGAAAGGTTTTCCCGGTACGATGATGTATTATTTATACTTTACCTTTAAATTTACCACTTTACCTTTATTAATATTTAAACATTTAAAAGAAATTATTAAATAGTAATAGGCCTAAATAAAAATTAAATAAACAAAGTAGACTAATATTACGTAAATTTAGCCTGTGTATGGTGATACAGAGTAACCGCTGTATAGATGTAGGCCTATTGTGAGCATTAAAACTTCTTTTTACCAAAACAGAGCAAGAACAGCAATTGGTTCTGTTGATAACAGTGACGTAGTCTAGGGTTGCGTTTGGACCCATGACTGAATTGCAACTTTCGGGACGTGACCGATGGCTGCCAGATGATACAGTGCTGGACTCTCATTAGTTAGGGCCTAATACTTGGAAAGGACACGCCAACGCGGTTAACCACATAGGCGCCGGAAATTTTTGAACAATTTTATGCTTTGGTAGCACTGCCTCTGGTAGCGAGCGGACGGCAGGTGCTGCCCGCATCGGACACAGTAGGCAGACGCTTGAGGCGTCGGTCGCTCCCCGCAAAGCAGACAACCTCCGTGCCTGGGGCAAATGGTGACCAAGCCAAGCACTGTGCTAGTGACATGCTTGGGGAAGAATATCCCCGAGTAGCGAAGGTAAAACAGAAAGTAAAGGAAGATGCTGGGGGCTATTCAGATACCGCAACGAGGTTGACTTACATGAAGAATCGCCCGAGGGCGTTCGACTCTGTTAGGGGGAGGTGGTTCAGACGTGTTAATAGTTCTGAGGTAGGGAAGGAAGAGGTCGCTGCAGATGCAAAGAGAGTTTCGGCAAGCGACCGGATAAATGCGGCAAGAGAAGGAACTCGAAGGCTTCCACGAATGACATCAGTCAAGGATAGGTTGCCAGTGACGACGTGTAGGTATAAACTTTAGGCAATCGGTTACCGTGATATAACACATTAATTTATAATTGACGAATCCTGTACCAATGTCAACCAACACCTCTCCTTCGCCGCTCTCATCAGTAACTCGCCACTATGGAAATCCGGGTTTATAACACCCTCCCCCCTTATGGAAAATTTCTGCTTGGTAACAGAAGTAAACAATGAAATTAAAACATGAATGAATCCCAAATTAAAAGTGAAGGCAAAACAGTAGCTGATCTTAGTGAAATTAATTAACTACTAAATAACACTACATAATAGCCCAAAACTCTAATATTGTTCGTTTATAATAAATAAACCTTCTGTTAATATAAAACAGTCAGCATAATTAATTTAGGAACCTCATAAATAATGTAATTTTCATGCGAATATAAATCGACCTGCTAAACGAAACGAATCTGCGAAAAAATGTAAAACAAAATGTGATTATTTATTGGCACTGCCATTTGTATCGGACCAACGCCGAGATCGCAGTAGGCCCATTGGTGCTGGGCGGCGTGTGTTGTAGGATTGATACCAGCGCACGTGTTCTGTAGGTTGTTGTATAAGGTACGCAAGCGAGCCAGCTGTACCGTTATGTTATTCCCTCGCTGCCAGCGACCAACGATAACCCAGGGTTTGTAGTAGAGATTGTTGTTGATATTATCTTAATGTGTTATGTAAACATAAGTTAACTGCATTTGTTTACATCGAGTGAAATCATGGCGAGTAATCCACACAGTAGTTTCCAAACCCACGACTCGACAAACAAAATCATTAAATTGTAATATTGCGGTTGCGGCCATACAAGAATATAAAGAAAGTATATGTACATGTATTATAGAACATTCTAGGTGGTTAAGATATTACTTTTAATTGTAGATTTATTATTATGTAACGGAATTGCCAGCCATTTTCAGTTTACCATCGCGTGTTTTCCTTTACATTGTTACAATGTACAGTATATATAACAAATTTCTATGGCCTCAGAGGCTTCTCCGTCCTCAGTTTTCAAATCTTTCTGTCCATCCACATATCTTCTTCCAGGCCTGTAGACATCATTGCTTCCTGCACATCATCCCACCAACCTCTTCGGAGTCTTCGCGAAATGTGGGTATCTACACCATGAACATTCTGTTTTTTAACTAACCGACTAACACGACCTTGCATTTCATATCTGTTACAGACCGTTCAGTTTTTACGCTGCAGGTTCCTTCATGTCAGCGACAATTATTTTTTACATAATTACTGACTTGCTGTCGTTAAGTGTGGTCATTGTAAACAATTTACTTTAAATTATAAAATGTACAGAAATTAATTATTCTGACGTTAGTTTCTTGTAGTTAGTACTAACGTTCACAGCTGCCTGCCAGAAGGCGTTCCAACGCAACAGCAGGCGGGTATTGTATCGGGCAGTACATGAATATTTATTATGCAGTCTGACTGTGAATAGTAATAGTAATTGACGCACATGCTGTTTGTCGTTACTGTCCAAGTCATTAGCGACTGTCAGTTGAAACGAAGAATACAAGTTTTACGTTTGCTAGCCAGTCATCATTCGCAACTTTTGTCCTGCTTTAACGATGGCGCATAGAATTGTACACCACCGTAGTACGATAATTTTAATAATAACAATAGTGTCGGTTTTTTGTGCCCGCGGTGTAGTTTAGGAGAGGTTAGGTGACCGTTTGGCATTATGAGGAAGGTAATGTGGCCAGCACTACGCTTCATCCGTTCATTATTTCCCCAGGATGTTGTCCCAGTTACTCACCGCAACACACGCTGAGTCGACCTGGAAAACGGCTTGATTTTGGAGGTGTAGGTTAGTAGCAAGCGCCGTAAGTTTTAATTTAATTTGAAAACTGTGAAAAGACTGTGAAGACGGTAGAAGATGCTCAGCAAAGTGCATCTGTAGTATATTAAACACACAGTCTAATAAATGAAATATATTACTGTACAGAATTTATAACCAATTTTACTGTTTTGTTATGTTTTTAATCACGCGCGCGCGCTCTGTGTCGGTTGGTATTGATGGTTTTATTGTTGTTACATTGTTGTATTGTTTGATTTTGTTGAATAATTGTATTTTGTGTTTTCAGTATTGAGTTTTAAAAACTGTTTCATACCTGTATATACGATTGTAGATTTCTCTAAAGCACAGTTTAAATACACACTAGGTAAAGAAGGTACTATACTGAGTATATATACAGGAAAAAGGAAAACTACTTAGGCTATGTACAAGGATAAAACATAAAAGAAATTTATACTAGAACAAATAATGTCTCACGCTTCTCGTCTGCGAATTCTTAGCTAGGTCGTCAGCATACAAGAACCGTGGCCTACGTCTACGAAATCCAAGGTCAGTCGTATTCAAGCGGTCGAAATGACATTTCTCAGACACGTGGCAGGGTATACTCTGCAAGATCGTAGAAGAAACGAAGATATGCGGCAGGAACTGAGTATTACGAGTATACTCGACAGGATTAGGCCTACCCAATATCGGCTAAAATGGTTCGAATACATCTTAATCGAAAGGATGAAGGGATCGCATCGCCAAACAAACTATTAAATTATAAGTCGCAGAGACGGAGAGACAGAGGCGTATTGGGTCTTTTGCGTTATACGACCACAAATCATTGGCATTGGAATTTTGTTCATCTTTCATTAAACTGAGTATAGTTCTCAGAATTTGCTGTCTCTGTTTACTGATTAGTTAAAAGCTGCGTCCAGTCACGCCTCTCTCTCTCTCTCTCTCTCTCTCTCTCTCTCTCTCTCTCTCTCTCTCTCTCTCTCTCTCTCTCTCTCTCTGTGTGTGTGTGTGTGTGTGTGTGTGTGTGTGTGTGTGTGTGTGTGTGTGTGTGTGTGTGTGATTTATACGAGTTGATTATAGAAACAAAAGCGAGTAATGGTAAAGGCAGTCAGCGGGTCTTTTCTGTTTTTTAACAATATCATAATAGTGAAAACTTACCAAAATAATGATGTAGATCTGCATAGAAGACTTTGAAGTAGTTTTATATTTTATTCATCAAAGACACAAATTTTATACACCAAAAACACTTAACGTAACCTAACCTAATTTCACGACCTGGAAAGTTATTGTTTATAATTCAGGAGGCCAAAAGGCCTTGATGTCTTGTATAATTTGTTCAAATAAGTCAGTGCCTGCATGTCGCTTCCGCCACATAAACTCACACAGGTAAGAGTCTAACATTCCCCTATGAGTTCCGCACTCTTTCCTATTTCGAAGCTTGGCTGACGACCACATTGACTCGACCTTCTGAGTGTGTAAATGTGTAAATGAGAGAATATCATTTTAACTAATCAGTAAACAGAGATAGCAAATTCTGAGAACTATACTCAGTTTAATGAAAGATGAACAAAATGCCAATGCCAAGCTTTGTGGTCGTATAACGCAAAAGACCCGGCGTATTTACGGAGGGGACCGGACCCCCCCCCCCCCCCCCCGAGGGTCGAAAAAAGTTAAGAATTTTGTTAATCTCTTGATTTTTAGGCCGTTTTATTATTTTTTCAGCGGTGTAAGCTAATATAGTTGTAACTCTTTTTTAAATATGCAAATAGGTTTGTTACACAGCATTAGAGTATACGTTTGAAATATGAAGTAGGCCTATAGGAAAATCAATTCAGTCAGTAAGTCAATATTGTAACCAATGTTTCATTAACGCGTATTTTTATTGTGTTACTCTAATGGGACTGATTTCAGAATGTTATAACACGTTTTTCAGGCACTTCAAAGATAGTAATGTTGATTAGTGTTAACTTGTTTTTTCTTTTGTACGAAGCCGACTCGACCCCGGATCCCTCCCCCCCGGCAAAATTCTAGATACGCCACTATGGAGAGATGTGGGACTTACGAAGAAGCGTTGAAGTGACCACCTCTGGTCTGTCTGCTTGAGATCGAAACAATCCATTTTTGGTTTAACCCTTGTAAAAGAAGAAGAAGAAGAAGATGATAGGGCTGTTTCTTTATCTCGTCACCATTGTGGAGTTCATAAAGCTGAATATAATGTAACTGTGTGTGTGTGTGTGTGTGTGTGTGTGTGTGTGTGTGTGTGTGTGTGTGTGTGTGTGTGTGTGTGTGTGTGTGCGCGCGCGCGTGTGGCGGATATTAGGCCATGTACCTCCGTGTCCCGTGTTATTGACTTCCCGTGCCGTGTACCGTCGCCGCGACCGGGTAACAAGCAACCATCTTTATCTCTCTGGCACAGTGCAGTGTGTACATAAATCTGTCGGGTTGTTTCCGTGATGAGCGCCGCACAAATAGGAAATGATAAATTCTTTCTCTTTGTATCCGAGTACAGTTTACACTTCAATTTGAACTAGAGATAAAAGGATGAAACTCGAAATGTGAATTAGCCTCGTATGTCGGGTTGTGAAGTTTTATTTGTAGCCTATATAACATTACAGCGCGGTTAGATAAAACCTAGTTCCGTGTAAGTTGCAAGTCTTATCTCTCTCTGTCTTGTTTGCCTTGTTGGTTTCCAAATACAGTATGTAGTTTTAATTTGTTCTCGTCCAGATAAAACTAGTCGGGGATGTTGGTATCGCTGTTACAAAGAGAAATACATCATGCTCTCTTTTCTTACTTTTTGTTACTTCTTTGTACGTACGCTTACATTGAGCGATACAGTTTTCTGAAATAGCGATTTCTCTGTAGTTATGAGTTTATCTGAATACTACATTTATCTTTGAAGTTATTTTTAACTGTATATATTTATGACCCAGAGTTTATTTTATTGAAACACACACACACACACACACACACACACACACACACACACACACACACACACACACACTTTTTTAACTACGTTTGTGTAACTTGTAGCTCGAAACTTATACAAGCCTATTACACTACAGTTAATGTAGTGTATCGGCGTCGCGGATTAAATCTTTGATTTTGGTGTCATTCGGCCCATGTCGGTAGCGTTACACTGACGAAAGTTAGACGTTATGTCGGTAGCGTTAGAGGACGTCATACTTAATCGAAAACGACGCTCCAGTACAATGTCATACCAAGTGAAACTCTTACTGTAATCAGCATACACACACACACACACACACACACACACACACACACACACACCATCACCACCACCACCACCAGTGTTTCTTTAGTTCTACCATAATCATAGAAGGAAGGTCTTTACTCTTGTGTACACTACCCGAAGCAATATTACAAAAGACATCGCTGCACTAAAGTGCCCATATTTTAGTGGTCGCAATAAGTTTTAGTGGTGCAAATTTTAGTTCAGTACTAGGCACACCAATAGCCACTCACATGTGTGCGATTCACAATAGCAGTTTCTCGCCTTTCGTGGATTATTTTAACCAATGCAAGTAGAAGCGCCTACTACTTACTACAATATGATTGTGATAAAATGAGATCGAATCTATTTCCATAAAAGCAGACTTCGTAAGTGAGGATGCGCAGTTTAAACTTCTAACAATTTCCGTGCATTCCGTAATCCCCGCAAATTTCCATTTTCCTTACACGACATAAAAATAACAGCCTATTGAGGGAATGACCTTTCTACTAATTTGAGCTCTAACCAGTGCTCGGATCCTCCAATCGTGGGTTTTTGAGAACTCGGGCGTTTAACGGATTATTTAATCTTATCTCAAGAAGTAACCTGAGATTAAAAAAAAACCTTGTTCTTTCTGTGCTTGTCCTTGTGTCTAACCAAATACTGAGTGCGAGGTGACCACTCTCTGTACGTTGTTGCAGTTTACGCTTCCTAGAGTGCTGGACGTTTTAGTTATACCTGTTACATTAAACACTAGTTTACTATGTCCCGTACCCACATTGTCCTTCCACACATTGCTCGTACCCACATTTGTTTTCCTTCATAAGTCCCTTTATCAATATTTTCTAACTATTCCTTCCTGCATTTTCTCCTATTTTTCTCCTGAATTCTTCCCGATACACGTTTCCCTCCGGCAGTGGAATTTCTAGGCTGCGGTCGGGCCTGTCCGGATCCCCTCAAAAGCACGAGCGTACTTAATTTTGAAGTAGGCCTATATATCGTATGTATTGTTTATTATGTGTAACTACAAATGACCTCTTTTGTGCTTAATAACCGGCAATACCGTTTTTCTTTCTTTGACCCTACGATGGTCTCCACATTACTTTTTATATTTAATTTTATTCTCACCTACTAAGAAGAAACTATAATTATTAATTATTGTTTACTTGGGAGTAATTATTAATAGTTATTAATTAATCCCTAATGCCTGAAGTGGAGAAGAAGAAGATTGTTTAGTCATCACCATAATCATCCTCTTTAGCAAGGGTTGAACTACTTCCATGTTCCATAAGGAAATGAAAGTGTGGTCATGGCGAAAAAAATCGTGTTCGAGATAACGGCTGATTCTGATTGTACTACCCTCAAAACACGAAGAAAAGTCATTTTTCGAAAAGTGTCTGTGTGGTGTCTGTCTGTCTATCTGTCTGTAGAATTTTACTTCCATGTTCCACAAGGAAATGGAAGTATGGTCACGGCGAAAAAAATCGTGTTCGATATAACGGCAGATTCTGATTGTACTACCATCAAAACATGAAAAAAGGTCATTTTTCGAAAAGTGTCTGTGTAGAATTTTTTCTATGGCAAACGATAGCCGCAAATTCAAACAGAATCAAATACTTTTTTGCATACAGACCTAAATTCTAGAGGACTCTAGGCCTATTGATTTTGGTAAAGATCGGTTAAGGGAAAGGGGTAGTATAGCTTCAACGTTTTACGTTTTAACAAGAGTAAAGTGCTTAATTTTGATAAATAAAACATCCTGAAAAGAAGGTCATAATAATCCACTGTAGAAAGGTAGATAAAATATCTATAAACGAAAAGGGTAGTTGAAGGGAGAGGGGGTCATTTTTTTTATAAATTAAAATGGTAGTTGATGGAGGAAGTAAATTTATAAGTTTTATATGTGTACTACGTTATTGACAACAAAGAACTAGTTTCTATGGAAACATTTCATTTCACTTTAACAAAATTCTATATTTTTTCATTTTAATTTAAATCATGTGTGAGAGAAAATATATCGTTCGTGGCAGGCAGGACACACAATTATGTAATGTTTACGTTTCCATTTTATTAATACGCTTACCGCAATAAAAAGGCAGGCAAGACACACACACACACACACACACACACACACACACACACACACTTCACGTTATTTATGGTCTCAGTCATGTTTATTTTCTTACATTTGGACGCTTTTTAAATGGAAAGTGCCGAAACCCACACCAACATAACGCGTGCAAGCCGAAAAAGTGTCCAGCGTGGATAGCGATTTGCTTCTGTGGATCGCTGGGCAGTGTAACTGCACGAGTTTACAGAGGAACGGTTCATAGACAGACTTTTCGTCTTTAGGGAATGAACCCTCTGCAAGATGCTCAGGGTCCATGAGTGACTTCGGAGCGCTTCGGAGAAGGGACGATTATCTGCGTATTCGGTTTCTTTGTAAGAATAAAGTAAGCCTTCCTAATTTTTATGGATAAAGTGACTGAAAATAACATTATATTAAACGACTACCCCATAATAAAAAAATATCTATAAATAGTGAAATTAGTTTGAGGGTGGGCGATAGTTTTTTAGAAATTACCGAACCGAATTCAAGTCAATTATTTTAAACATAAATCTTACAACATGGAAGTCATGTATGGTTCTCCATACCGATATTTTTCTATGGCAAACAATAACAGCCCCCAAATTCAAACAGAATCAAATAATTGTTTGCATACAGCCCTGAATTGTAGAGTACTCAAGGCCTATTGTTTTTTATGAAGATCGGTTAAGGGAAAGGGTAGTTTACCTGCAACGTTTTGTTTTAACAAGGATAATTTTATTTTTACGAAATGATAACTGCCGCACATACAAACAGAATCAAATATTTTTTTGCATACGTTCCTGAATTGTAAAGGACTCAACACCTGTTGATTCTGGTGAAGATCGGTTAAGGGAAAGGGGTAGTTTACATGCAACATTTTGTTTTAACAAGGGTAGTTTTTTCTATGAGGAACGATAACTGCCGCAGATTCGAACAGAATCAAATATTGTTTTGCATACGTTCCTGAATTGGAAAGGACTCAAGGTGTTTTGATTTTGGTGAAGATCGGTTAAGGGAAAGGGGTAGTTTACCTGCAACATTTTATGTTTTAACAAGAGTAAAGTACTTAATTTTGATAAATAAAGTATCCTGAATAGAAGGTCATAATAATCCACTGTAGAAACGTAGATGAAATATCTATAAATGAAGAGGCTTGTTGAACGGGGTGGGGGTAATTTTCTATAAATAAAAATTATAGTTGAAGGGGGAGGGGATAATTTTTTATGTGTACTACGTTATTGGGAACAAAGAAGTAGTTTGTTGTTAAAATTCCTTCCCGGGCTGTTTGACCGTAGTCTAATGTTTTCTGCAAAACCAGACGTTTCGGCAGTGCCATCGACTTCCATCATCAGTGAAAATCGAGTGCGATAACGTGAGGTGGTATACGTTAGTGACCACAGTACTGTGATTAAGGCTGAAGCGTAAGTAGAAAGAAGTAGTTTCTATGGAAATTTTTCATTTCGAAAATGATTTTAAATATAAATCGTAGAACATGGATGTTATGTATTGTTCTGCATACCGATATTTTTCTATGACGAACGTTAACTGTCGTAAAGTCAAACAGAATCAAATAATTTTTTGCACATGTGTCTGAGTTGTAGAGGACTCGAGGCCTATTGATTTTGATGAAGATCGGTTACGGGGAAAAGGTAGTTTACCTGCAACGTTTTGTTTTTAACAAGAGTAAAAGTACTTAAGTATCCTGAAAAGAAGGTTATAATAATCCAGTGTAGAAAGTTAGATGAAATGTCTGTAAATAAAAATGGAGTTGTAGTGGGTGGGGGTAATTTTATATAAATGAAAATGATAGTCGAAGGGGGAGGGGATAATTTTTACTTCTACGTTCCATAAGGAAATGGAAGTATGGTTATGGCGGAAAAAATCGTGTTCGAGATAACGGCTGATTCTTGTTGTACTTAACCCTCAAAACATGAAAAAAAGCCATTTTTCGAAAAGTGTCGTGTCTGTGTGTAGAATTTGTTCTATGGCAAACTATAACAGCCGCAAATTCAAACAGAATCAAATAATTTTTTGCATACAGTCCTGAATTGTAGAGGACTCGAGGCCTATTGTTTTTGGTGAAGATCGGTTACGGGGAAAGGGTAGTTTACCTGCAACGTTTTATGTAAAGTACTTAATTTTGATAAATAAAGTATCCTGATAAGAAGATCATAATAATCCACTGTAGAACGTAGATGAAATATCTATAAATGAAGAGGCTAGTTGAACGGGGTGGGGGTAATTTTCTATAAATGAAAATTGTAGTTGATGGGGAGGGGATAATTTTTTATATGTGTACTACGTTATCGGCAACAAAGAAGTAGTTTGTTGTTAAAATCCCTTCCCGGGCTGTTTGGCCGCAGTCCAATGTTTTCTGCAAAACCAAACGTTTCGGCAGTGCCATCGACTTCCATCATCAATGAAAATCGAGTGCGATAACGCGAGGTGGTATACGTTAGTGACCACAGTACTGTGGTTAAGGCTGAAGCAGTAAGTAGAAAGAAGTAGTTTCTATGGAAATATTTCATTTCGAAAATGATTTTAAATATAAATCTTAGAACATGGAAGTCATGTATGGTTCTCCATACCGATATTCTCCTTTGTCAACACAGTACTCATGTTGTTTTGTGTGATCTTACCTCAGCTCATGAAGTTAAGCTCACACTTCTTAACACAACAGCTTCTTAAGTTCACAGCTTCCTCTCGTTCTAACAAAACCTCTCTGTTGTAACCGTGTCACGAGTATACATCAACTTTCAAAACTTTCAAGACACAATCAACCATAATTTTGCGGAAATCGTATCGAAGTGCGTGCGTGACGCAACGATGACGTCACCGACTCGACAATTTCCGTTGTGTTGTAATCGAGACAATATACTGTATAATCACATAACGTGTAAATTAGTGATCGTCGGCTTTAATTTGTTGTATTATGTTTATAATTATCCCCATTGCTGATATTAATGCTGATTGCATGCAGCTTCCTAGAAAGTTGTATGCGCTAATTGTTATGTATAGCTTGAGAGAGTCAGTCGCAAAAATATTCATCAGCTTTCTATACTAGAGACAATACAATCTTTCAGATGTGCAAGGCACAACCGTTGTAAATATACAAATGCGTGCGCCTGTCTTATTGAAGATAGGGGCTACTACTTGATTTTGTCTATTCAGTCCAGTACAGTAGAACCTTGGTAACAACAGTCCAGTCCATTCGTCTGTATCAGTCGGCTTCTGGCTCGCATCCTTCGTAAGTTCCTTCATCAACATTTCTAATTATTTGTTCCTGGGACTGTCTGTCTTTTTCTCCTGAATATTTCCATATACACGTTTTCCTCCGGCAGTGGTAGTTCTTGACTGGAGTCGGGCGTCTCCAGATCCGCCTTGATCTAGCTCCTGATAGCGCCTAGCGCCCAGTAAACGAAACGATTGACTGGCTTTTATTGGATGACTTACCACGTGAACTTTCTATGCTTCTGCTCAATTGGCAGGTCTCGCCTTCGTATGTTCCCGAGTGTAATTAAACCTCCTCTGGATGGAATACCACTCCGTAGTACACGTAGTACAATAACGTCGCATACTAGTGGGACTACTATCTGACAGCCTCTAGACTTGGTCCAGGTTTCTTTCGGAGACCCGCCTCTTAAGCTCATCTGCTCTCCTTCGAGTCCGTTTGTCAACCTAGAGCGGTTACCACCTAGATGCTGCTCCGCCTTTCGGAGTAGGTTCCTATCCCTAGAATATCCTGTACTCCGAACTGTTATTCTTCCATACTCCGAGAAGGAAAATTCTGTAAGACGGGTGCAATGCCTTTACTAGTATTTCGACGCCGAGTGTGGGTGACAACTAAGACGATTGAAAGTCGAATACAGGCTCAGGAATAAAACATTTCTATGGAGGGTGAAAGACTCTGAACAGAGAAAGAAACGGAAGCACAAGTAAAGACTTCAATATATCTAGCCGTCGTGAATACATTCAGCGGAATCGACAGCGACGGAATGAGCACATATAAAGAGAGAATGAACGAAGACTAGTTGCTGTGTCAAAGCAAACAGAAATGTAAAGCGAGAGGAAGACGAAGCATAGGGGTAGACCCAGGGAAGACGTGGGTACCGTAACAGGTTCCAAGACTAGTACATGTAAACTGCAATGATGTCATATTTGATAGTGACAGAGTTCGACACAAGTACAATGTAATGTTTCTTATTCACCTTCAGGCTAACCGTATAATTCAAAGTTTTATACATGATGTATTTGTCAGCTTTGAAACGTCATGAATTCGTAAGTTTTTAACTCTATAGTTGTTTCGGATTGATTAATTGTATTCTATCGCCTCTTCATTTTTCTTCATTTGCTTTCCTTTCAAAAACATTTCACGTGTATTTGTACGTGCGTTTTAGCCGACCGTTAATTAAGACAAAAGTTAGCTACGCCCATTAAGTATTAATTACCCACATTAAAACAATCGTTTCCCGCCCCGCGTTCGTTTATTTTAATTAACGACTTATTTATTTAAATTAGTTTTCACTTTCTCGAGTTCGCCGATTTAATATAAAATGTACTTTACTGAACGCTCTGCTTGGCTTGTAATTTAACGACGACGGAGCAATCTGCGATGGACAGGGATGACGCGTATTTCGTTGCGTTAATATCACTTTCACCTCTTCAACACAATCGTAAGGCTAGCAAGAGATAAAAGATTCCATTTCTAATTTTTGACATATTTTGGTATGCAGTTTCGTAGTTCTGTAGGCTAGTCTTGTTTCTGTGTTTCTCTGTATATCCCCCCCTCTCTCTCTCTCTCTCTCTCTCTCTCTCTCTCTCTCTCTCTCTCTCTCTCTCTCCCCCCCCACACACACACACCTTTTATATCCCCACCTGGATATATTTTTGTTCGAAAAGTTTTGCACAACTCACATAATTCATTCAAGACACGGAAACAGCAAAAGTAGAATGCTCTGCCCCCCCCCCTCTCTCTCTCTCTCTCTCTCTCTCTCTCTCTCTCTCTCTCTCTCTCTCTCTCTCTCTCTCTCTCTCTCTCTCTCTCTCTCTCTCTCTCTCTCGTTGGTAATATTCTCAAGTAATCGCTGGTTTGTCTAGGTCTCAAATCTAGTTTACCACGTGGGCCTATTTGTTTCGTTGGGCGTACATTACCATATGCTCTAGACATCAGCGTTGTCATCTCAGTTGTCGCCTTTCTTTAGCCGAATAAATCACTTTAGAATCGTTCACTCTATGACGTTGACTGCATTTCCGAATCTCTGTTAATCTCTACATTTATCGTCCTGTCGCCCCCGTATGATTCCCATGACTCTTCGAACATACTTCGATCTTTACACCGATGTTTACAGTAATAACATACACAGATTCTATATTAAATATTTTAATGTTTGTTTATTCTACATTTATGTGCGCGTGTACCAACAAAATAGAAACAGTTGTTTTTATCATTACGGCTGCTGATCGAGTTTTGTTTCTTTTCGAATCATCGAAACTATAATATAATTTCCATTTAGTCTCTTCTTCTGGACGTTATCCAAAGAAACGTAGTCATGGATTACTTCGTAGGGTTCCAAAACCGGAGTCAGTGTTATTAAATTGAGTTTCCGGGTTGTTTGCCCGTGGTCCAATGCTAAAATACATACCAGAAGTTTCGGCCGTGCCATCTTCAGTGTAAAATTTGAGTTTGCGCTGACGTAGGGTGTTCACGTTAGACTCAAATTTTTTCACTGATGATGGCCGTCGATGGCACGGCCGAAACGTCTGCTGTGGATTTTAGCATTGGACCACGGGCAAACGTCCCGAAAACTCAATTTAATAACAAGCATAGTCATTGAGAATGGGTAGATACCTGATTGTATTTCCCTTCATGCAACTTCAGTCTTAGGTACGACGCGTTTCGGGCTCACAGTTCCATCTTCAGGAGAAAATCACTCGAGGCGAGCTCGTCAGTAGAAAACAATTAACACGCACATAGAAACACTGAACTCGTTATATACTCTTATCGTGCGATAACACGATGCGCATCGTCGAGAAAATAAAAATGTACTTTTAGACTATCCGCATCATGTCCTCGCACGATAAGAGTATATAACGAGTTCAGTGTTTCTATGTGCGTGTTAATTGTTATGTACTGACGAGCTCGCCTCGAGTGATTTTCTCCTGAAGATGGAACTGTGAGCCCGAAACGCGTCGTATCTAGCGACTGAAGTTGCAAGGAGGACAATATAATCATGTATCTAACCTATTCTCAATTAATTAATGCAACTTGGAGACCACACACAATGAAAAGCGTAGTCATGCTTTAATATAATGTGTGCTATAACCTTATAACCTGTTCTTAGCTTTTTTTAATAACCTACCATTCTTTCAGAATCTGCCTGTTTTAAGTCCAAGTTTCAACACAAACGTGGCTATTAGCAACATATTATTCAGTGTTAGGCCAAGTATTATTTGTCTTGGGAATGGTTTAATCTTACCGTAAGAGTCAGTTTTAGACGTGTTGCTACCGTAGACAATGAAACGTACCGTATCTGTAAAAATTTACATTTTTTTTACTTTTATCTCGTTAGTGACGTTTTCGACTGTGAAGAATTCAGTGAACCGTTCTCAGATAGTGTATTTATAACCATTGCTGAGTTGTAAATGTAGCATTTGCCGTATCTGCTCGCAAAAGCGCCGTGGGGTTGCTTTTCTCGGCTTCAAATTGCTGCTGTTACAGCTCTTCAACTTTTCAAGGCAGGATAGTTAATCTTATTTAGTTTCCTTACTGCAGTTCGCGGTGTTAAATATCAGGAAACCTAAGTACACGAATTATATGTAATACTATAATTTACGACTACCAAAAGCAGCAAGTAGATGTAAACCAGCTCGAAGAAGAAGTGTACGGAGAACCAAGAATAGATGGGAATAATTCCTATGAAGCCGGAACAGGTCTAAGGGCTAATCGTTGTTGGGGAAGAAGAAGAAGAAGAATATAATTTATACACGCACGCGAGTGTTTGCGTGTGTAGATCTGTTAATATAATATAATATAAGTCTTTATGAACATTTATTACATAAATCTAGACTAATTACAGAGTGTTAGCGTAATTGGGAGCATTGTAATTAATTAAAAGTAATGTGTGCGTGTGATTGTGTGTAACGCGATCTTCTCAATGCCGGGAACCTCGTGCGTAAACGTTGTGTTGTTTCCTAATGTTGCTATTCTTGGCTGATGGAACTTTCTTAGTAGTAGCCCGGTACCATTGTTGCTGATGTAGTGAAAGCAGTTTCCCTCCATAATAATGTATTGTTTGTGGTGTGTAAATTTTCTCCCAGCCACTCGCGAATGATTTATGTACAGTGGGAATAAACTAGGAAAACATTTTCTTGAATCTTCGTTGGAAAGTGTTGTCTTCTTCTTCGTTCCTATCGCAACTTGACCTTCTCGACCTGCGCTGACTTCCACCCGTTTCTTATGGTGGCTCCTAGGAACAAACGACGCTGCCTTTGTCAGGATGGGGTTAATCGTAACAACGATGTAGGTTTTTGCATTTTTCTGTAGATAGTTATCTACATTCCAATCTGGTCCATTCCCTAACTAACCGTAAAAACTCACTCTGACTGCTGCTCTCGTCTTCTTATTTATACATTTTTATTAAAAATTTTGCATACTTTAATAATGTATTTGAAGGCAGCGGTTAGAAATTAACCCACTCGCGTGATAATAGATCGTGTATAATAAATCCTAATTGTAACAAAAGAGGAACAATTTCCAGTCAGTACAACAGAAATATTTAGACGTGAATCGGTTCCTTAGATGGGCAAATGGACACTGATTCAATGTTCAGTCGCAATCAGATGACTAGGAGAATAGCTCGGCATCGGAAGCAGGTAATACTTCTAGTCACTGTAAAGTCACCACTCTTAACTCCGCGAATAACGACGTTTCACATATCCAATTGTTATCCTTGAAAATCCGAGCTGCTGCTTGTGACCGGGATTGGTTTGTATTATCATCAGACATGTGCGATTCCGCAGCTGTGTTATGGGAAATAAATGTTGAATTATTATGGTTAATGTTAAAGGAATGAAACTCCAAAGCATGATAATACAAAACGGTTTGTATTTCTAATCAAGACAATTAGGATACTCTAAAAGCACTTTGTATCTGTTATATAACATTTTATCAAATATAAAAGAAAATTACGTAATTTCTCAAAATTTACACGTTTTTCTAACTGCGTTATTTAAATTTACTGTATTTAATGTTATAATGGAAAAACGAAGGAACAGTAAAAAAAAAAAAAAAAAATTGTTGCTGCACTCTGGCACTAGTATCGAGCGTATATTTCTACTTGGCACACGTTAAGTTGTTTACTCGAGAATCTTTGATTCATTTTTAATTTGTAAATTTTAGTTCCTTTTCCTAATTCACATTATTCCTAATTTTCCTGATTAATTTACATAACTTGCTTTAAAATTACTTTAGTGAATTTTAGTTAACTGCGTTTCAATTTGATTTGTAACTCTGTAAATTTTGAAATTTTTGTTAAGGGTGGTTTCAAATTTACACGGTTCGCTCTCTGTACTTCAGAAATACCACTCACAAAAGTAAAATATCCCAAGCGCTGGTATGTGGTACATGTTGTTACTAATTTTTATTATAATCTAAGTAATCACACAGCTTATTCAATATATAATTGTGACTTTCTGTACTACATTTAATATATTTACTATACTATTTATGTGTTAGTAAACTTTATTATATCTATTTATTATAATATAGGGAAAGCTAAGATCATGAAAAGCAGCTGTTTTATTTTTTTCATTTTGTCTTCAAGAGTGATGCTTTATTACTCACATGTTACTTATCGCACTTACTAGTGCACAGGCGATAGTCGTCTCGTCTGTGTTTTCGTACTCAAAATTTTCACATAGTTTAGTATAATTGAAAGTTGCAAACCCATCAAATAACGTGCGGGAATCTAAAGTATGGCCGCCCATCGGAATTCTCAGATGTCGAACCTGTGATTACGTTACAGTATTTAGTTACTTTTTATAAATTTGTGCAATCGAATTCAAAAGACTTTCAAACTGTCCGAACAGCTGTTAGACTACTACTAACGTGCGAATGTGTTAGTGCAGTGTGTTTTTTGCACCGAGAGCAGGGGTAGATTAGACGTTCCGAGGGTACACCACAATGACAGCGTCGCATGTCGCGTTACACGCCGTTATAAATTATTTGTCCTGTGCCAAACATTGGGGAGACTGCAGACGATAATTATATGTTGTAGGAACTGACCAATGCCGTCTCTTGTTGATCCACTAGGGTCGGCCATTATCACCACGTGAATTTGGAACGTAATGTCACTCACATTCATTATGTAGGCCTACGGTCCCATTTTTACTTCCATGTTCCATAAGGAAATGGAAATGGAAATATGGTGATGGCGAAAAAAAATCATGTTCGAGATAAGGGCTGATCCTGATTGTACTACCCTCAAAACATTGAAGAAAAGTCATTTTCCGAAAAGTGTCTGTGTGTGTAGAATTTTTTCTATGGCGAACGACAACTACCGCAAATTCAAACAGAATCAAATAATTTTTTCCTTATGTGCCTGAGTTGTAGAGGACTCGAGGCGTATTGATTTTAGTGAAGTTCGGTTAAGGGGAAGGGGTAGTTTACCTGCAATGTTTTACGTTTTAACAAGAATAAAGTACTTAATTTTGATAAATAAAGTATCTTGAAAAGAAAGTCATAATAATCCACTGTAGAAAGGTAGATGAAATATCTATAAATGATAATGATAGTTGAAGGGGGAGGGGATAATTTTTTATATGTGTACTACGTTATCGGCAACAAAGAAGTTTTTGTTGTTAAAATTCCTTCCCAGGCCGTTTGGCCGTTGTCCAATGTTTTCTGAAAAACCAGACGTTTCGGCAGTGTCATCGATTGCCATTGTCAGTGAAAATCAAAGTGCCCTAACGTGAGGTGGTATACGTTAGTGACCACAGTACTGTGGTTAAGGCTAAAGAAAGAAGTAGTTTCTATGGGAATATTTCATTGCGAAAATGGTTTTCAATATAAATCGTAGGACGTGGAAGTCATGTATGGTTCTACATACCGATATTTACATAATGTACTGAAAAAGTTTATTTTCTCCATTTGTCAATCTGTGTGCGCGCGCGTGGGTGTCTTGTATGTTTTTGGACGTTGTTGTATTGTTGGCGGCATGGATTCGATGAGTGGTTTCGTTTCTTTTCCGATTTTGTGGTATGTTCTTGTGATTCCTCCTTCAGGAATGATCACTGCTTTTGAACCCTTTGAACCATCAGAGAAGATGCTGATCCGAAAGGATAAAACGATGAAAGAAATATAGCACCATATTGAATCCATCTCACTTAAAAATGTTGTTTTATGTTTTATCTGTATGTAATGATGTGTGCGTGAAGGCTATTAGTAGAAGTCGGTATAATAATAATAACCGACAGTAAAATTATTTTGGTGGCGTCATACCCGCGGACATTCCGTTGAAGTCTGTTTTCTTCCAGTTACATATAGGTGCAACAGTGTTTATATCGATTCTGACAGCCACCGGTGTTTGGATTGGATAAACATACATACCACTCCACGTATCCGGCGCCGCATCGTTTAGCCATGTTTTGCACTTACCGGCCCCGGCCTTCTATTTCTGGCCGGTCGACTCCGTTTGTTATCTCTACTTCCAAACTCTGCATTTAACACTAACAAAGAGGGTTTTGGTAGAAACATTGAAGTTGTAAATATTAAGCTTTAGCGTAAACAGGTAAACTGTTATCACATTAACGTAACGTAATTATTAATAACGTAACGTGTTATTGGAACGTAACGTAAGAAGAATACTGAGAAACCGTTTGTATTGAGCATCGGTACTAGCCTATTTGGTTCTAGCAGTATGACGTCTTGACTGCTATACTGGGCGGAATGAGTAGGCCTAATCGACATCAAGTGTAAATGATGCAATCAAACACGTACGTCGGATTTGGTTGAATATCTCTGTGGTACGCCTATTATTTTTGAACCAGCTAAGCGAGTTCTCGAAGCAGTACGAATAAGCAAGCAGATGTTGCCACCCTTTGTCGAACGCGTTACTACTGAAGAAGGCCTCCAGTGGTGGTCGAAACGTTTAGAAGGAAAAATGAACCAAGCTTTAAGCAATCGACCACGACCCAACAGCCCGTTAATTGTAATAAGTGCCGACAATGTTAAAATGATAATAATTCGAATAGAATTCTCTGTTCTTTTGTCGTTGGTTATATTCCGTGTTTGTGCTAAGGTCCTGAAATCTAACTAAGCATTTTATTGTCACCTTTTTAACGAAACTCGTTTTGCTGACTTAAATGTATAGTGTTTTGGCGTTGGTTAGACTTTGCTTTTAATACACATACACGGCGTGTTTACTCTCAACTCGAATTAGGAATTTTCCCGCCAGAAGGCACTATATATCGCAGCTACTCAGTTGGCTCCTCGAAGGTGAATGGACACCGCATTCTCTTATTAAGTTACTATAAACCTATTGTAGAGCTAAAACTTAACACTGAACTCGTATATTTCCTATTGTTACTACACAGTAACGAAAAAAGGATGAAGATAGGTCTCTGGTCGTGTTGGAAAACTGAGGAAGTTAATGTACTTCGTAGGCTTACACGGCTGGAGTGAATTTTGTTAAAATTCCTTCCCGAGCTGTTTGGCGGTGGTACATTGTTTGCTGAACGTGAGTGAGGTGGTATACGTTAGTGACCACAGTACTGTGGTTAAGGCTGAGGAAGTTAACCTGGAAAGAAAGTCCAATTAGGAAGCTCAATTGTGGCTCCTAACACATTATAATGGGCAAAACCTCAATGTTCACATAGCTTTCACACACGTTTTGCGCTGTTTTGTACCAAATTGTTTTCACCTTCAAGCAGTCGTTTTTTTTTTTTTTGTTGGTAGTTTGATGTGTCCGATTTGGCCTGACTGAGCCTAATGCGTTATAAGGGACGTGATTCAAGCCAGTCCTTTTGTTTTTACTTTACGAACAATATTGAACGTGAACTGTCTTATATTTATCCAGGTGTAAAAATTAATAGGTAATTTTATGCGTTCTCAGTTTGGTGTGCAGTGACCTCGGGCAAAACTTGTGCGCTTGTTGTATGTATCAGCGGTGATAACTCCGTTAATAACTGTCGGGTTGCGGTGCCAAGACCGGCATACTGCCACCGCCTCTAATATCGTTCTATTATTATCTTGTGTAAGCTACATATTACTCGACATACTCAATTGCTGCTATTAAATAACAGTAAAAAGTTGTGTTTCATATACAGTGGCATAAGCTGTTCTGTATATTACAAATAAATTTCTTTGTCACTGCATACTTGATTTGTTAAACAAAATGATATTCCGTGTTCTCCGACACAGTTTGCGTGATATTACTTCGTCAAGTAATGGTTACAGACACGCAAGTTACAAAGTTGAGACAGGTAAAGACTTCCCGATATGCAAATATATTTGAATACTTTTTGAAGTGAAACTTCTTTTGGCACTGTAGGAAAAATTTTCGTTATGCGTTATGCGTTATATGCATGAAACTTCTTTGGGCACGGTAGGAAAAATGTTCGTTACGCGTTATACGTTATGCGTTATATGCATGCATGTGTGTGTATATGTGTTTAGTAGTATACCAAAATGAGGAAATGTACAGTTATATATAATTATTGTTACGAATATTTTAAGTTAACGATATGTAAAAAATAATCTACCTAGTCCTACATAATTTAATGACATATATGTTAAAAATTGTTTATGAATACGATCGACGTCATTCTCAATCATTATTATACGTTGCTTTATCACGTGTGACGAGTATTGAAGGATTACATATTACGACACAGAACAACGAGAAGATATTCTACCAAGGCCGAAGACGATCATCATCACCAATTGATTTGCAAGAGGAATTTAAACGACTTTCACTAAACAAACTAGAAACTATAAATGAAAATTTAGTTAATTTCATCAATAACAGAATAGGTTTATCAATATTCGCTTTTAATTGCCAAAGTATTACAGCTCATGCTGTTGATCTAAAAGATGTAGTTGTGAAATATTAAAATGTCATTTTTTTATTAGAAACTTGGCTAGCCAATGAAGATGACGTGACGTATCTGTTCTTAATTTCAACTGCATTGTGAAATATAAACGACCAAATATTAGAGCGGGAGGTGTCGGGATATTTCAAAATTCTGACGATATTATTAACATTATAACTCCATCCATGGATTTTTCCGTTACTCAATCTGATGTCTATGGTTCAATGGCATCTACTGTTAGCGATTTGTGTATGGCTGAATGTAAAATGGAAAATGGGCAAAAAGTTGTGATTGTAGCAGTGTATATTTCTCTTAATAAAACATTAGATGATATTATTGATTTTATCCATCGTTCATTATTATCGTATACATCACAAGGTGCCGCCATACTTTGTAAAGATTATCATAAAATACCTATGATTTTAAGTGGAGATTTCAATGTCAGTTTTGCATTAGACAAATCTATAAAACTGGTTGAATTTTTAAAAGATAATTTAAACCTGTCTATACAAAATGATAAAAAAATATCTACGACAAAATCGAATACGACAATTGATGCAGTATTAACAAGGTTTCGGGATAATATTGAATGTAAAACATACATTTTTTATTTTAGTTACCATAAGCCTTTGGTTACAAAAGTTTATGATGAAATATCACTAAATATTAACGAAATAGATTAATAATAATAATAATAATAATAATAACTGTAAATGTATATAATAAAATATTTTTAATTTACTAAAAATGAAAATTTTTCTTATACTGATACCTCTCCCGTCTTATTAAATTTTAAGTATACAGTTAAAAATAATAATAATAATAATAATGGATAAACAAACAATAATGGATATAACCCAAAGAAGTTTCACTTCTTCCGCGTGTACACACTTACTGATACACGCACCCAAACTTTATTTTATATCAGGATACAAATTGTTTTTAATAGAAAATAAGGGGAAGCTAAGATAAAGGAATTTTGGGCTAAACTTGTAAGAATAAATCCTTTGTTATTGAGCGTGTCTCTGTATGGCTCTGTATTGTAAATCGTTGGAAACAAAGAAACGGAAGGAGTTTTGAGATATCACGCTGGAGAGATTTTAGAGGATTTCTTGGAAATAAGGTTCTGTAAAAAGACAGCGGTATGTAGGCCTAGGTCGGAGACTTGCTCTCTGACGCTTAATGGTATTACGATCCTGCAACCTACTTGAAATGAAGTTGCTCAGAGCAGTGCACAAAGATTGCACACGATTCGATGTAACTTGTAAGCTGCGTGAGCCGCAGAACTCGCTCACTGTTGAACGAAGTATATTTATTATTACGTAAATTTTGATATTAGATAACTTTTTCACTTATGGAATAAATTATTAAAATTCTGATTTTGTACTATTTGTTTAGTAATAACAATTCTAGAGCACACACTCGTGCAGTGCGAAATATTCGGATTTGGGTAACAATTAAGTCCTTTCAGTCTGAGACTCTGCTGGATTTTCATGACTTTTTTCAAATGTTTGATCTCTTTTCGAACCTTGCACCCACTTTTTAGGCTCTGACGTCCAAAAACTGTAAAATTTTCAAAAATGAACTCCATATTCAGATTTTAGTTTAAATTCCCGTTAATTTGATACTACCATATCGGATTTTGCGGTTTTTTCATCGTTAGAAGGAACGGTCAGCCATTACTGAGGACAGTGGGTGCAACATGTGGGTAGGGTAGATAGCTAGTGTATCTCAAAGAAAATACTGGTTTACAGACTTAAAGGTCAAAGAGCTTTTACGAAGACTAAGATGCAATAGCCTTTTATCATTTTTAAAGACGGAATAGGCTTGACGTTTAATCTGAAGAAAGACGAAGACATTCAAAACTTCTCCTGCCTTCTAAATAGAATACCGATAGCCTTCTAGTAAGCCTTCGCGTGTATGGGATCACAGCTGATCTACCCGATACGAGGAGCAGTGGCGAGGATCAATCCCTCCAGAGCTTTTAGAAATCTCAGAGAAATTCCATAATCACATAACGTAAGCGTATTTCTAAGCCAGTTGCCTGTGTTTAAAATAAGGCTTATAAATAATTGTATACGTAATTATATAAGTAGCCTCTTGAAGCACACTCAGCTCGCGTCACTTTTGAAAATGTGAACATAGTTGCTTCTCGTTAAGTGGGTGTCACTCATATAGACTAGAATTTTTTTAAATTAATTGATATTTGTGGTGGAGGTAACTGTTATAATTCTGTGTAACGAAAAGTTTATTTAAATCAGCTTTCGCTTTCCGAAATTAGCTGAAAGCGTGCTACGCTCTGTTTCCCTAATTTAATATTACAAAAGCTAACAACCGTACCTATCTCTTATCTTATCGCTAAATTTCATTCGTACGGAATTTTTATTGTATAGCAGCGTATGAGGCGAGATGTTTAATTTTTATTTACTCTCATGTAAATAAAACTTCCACGGGTATAAAACGTGTACATTATGTTCATACGTTGTCAGTTGGGAGTCTGAAGTTAATGTGAAATTGTCTCGCCGACCATTCTCTACTGCATACTCGCAACTTCTGGACCAAGTGCCAAACCTCGTAAATGTTGTAATTGTGAGAACTACTGAGGACGGATATGTCTCCGGCGAAACGTCACGAATTCCTTAACTGTAGCCCGAGTCATGAGCCACAGTGTTGTGAACGAACAACGACAGAGAAGAAAGCTTATCAGAAGGGCCTCCTCCGGTGCGGAACTGTGAAGATTTGAGACCCTCTGTAGATCTATATGGCCATGCTGGGGTAGAGAGAGAGAAGGTCGCCCTACCCCGTCTGCCAAACCAAGAGCTGTCACAATCTGATTACGGAGAAGAAGGACACGGGTTAGACTGAACCGGTGGTTCGCAATAAGCTGTAAAGTGGTCCGTATAAAAAAGACAGGTTCATATTGATTCATCTCAAGTAGAACATCGACAATTTCAGTTGATTTTATTTATGTACGAATATTTTTGTTGTATGTAAAATGATTTGAATTAAACTCAAAACGTTTCATATTACTTCATACGTTTTCTTAACGACTTGAAGTCCTCGGTAGGCTTGGAAGATCTCTCTTTACCTAGTGTTCGACTAAGGTTATCTGGCGTTATCTTAAGGTTCGGGAACCACTGGATTAAACAAACTCTGGTTGTAAATAAATAATCTGAAACGCGATCCACTAAAGAGGGAACACCAGTGTGTGTGTTTATTTTCTGTCTCTATAACACTGTGATATAACTGTAAACAAACGAATGTTCAGATTAATCTGTATATTACGTAAAACTCGAAGTCTGAGGATTTGTTTCTTTGTATTGAATACAAGTACACACCGTTAGACCGATTGCCACCAAATTTTGCACAGGTAACCTTTGACACAAGGCGAAAAACACTGTCTAACTTGAAATTTGATATTCTGCCCCGTTCGCACGATTTAGGCCCTTTTGTTGACGCGTATAAAGGTGTCAACAACACCATGGAGACCACAATTAATTACCATAGTAACAAGTAAATAAATAAATGCTATTTAGCGGCATTGGAACTGTATCCGTTCCTGCAGTACATTTTTCGATGTTTTTAATATGCGATTGTATCGATATATTACGATGTGGAAAAGAAGAAGTGTACTAATTGTAAATTGTCATGTTTCGTAATGTAAAGCGAAAATACGTGTTGTTTTCATTTGTGAGGTTAGGTGACAACGGTTTTTAGTTTACTGCTGAAATAAATAAAAGCCCTGGTTGAGGAAAACATAACGTTTAATGTGTATATACAGTGCTTATAACACAGTAACACTTAAAATATAGAACCTAACGTTTTTGAGTTAACGGGTACTTCCATTAAATAAATTGTAGGAGGATAGGGTTGTCGGCAGAGGCGTATGTAAAGGCTGCAGTTAGCTTCCTCGTCATCCTGATCGCTGCGCTTACCATTTCCAAGACTGGAATAGACATAGTTTTCGTTTCGAGACCAGGAATACTATCCACCTCTCCGCATACTGTGTTAAAAACGTTCGAATTCTGCGAGGAATTTCGTTTGTAGAATTTAAATTAAAATGTTCTGGAATCCAATATAAATTGAATGTTATTCGTGTGGAATGTTTGCAGTGCAGCGGTCTCTGTGTGTGTGTGTGTGTGTGTGTGTGTGTGTTGTAGAGGTACAACAGTAGCGTTTCCAAATTAACAGTGTGCTACAAACAGCACAACAGAAATACAAAAAAAAAACTGAAAGCATGCAATCGGCTACAATGGATCATCAGCTGTTTGTTTTGTTCTCCCCCCCCCCCCCGCTGCGTTGTGTATTGTTTTGTGCTCAGAGAGAGAATTCAAGGTCATAGTCGTCGACACTTTGTTGGAGAAATCTGTTTTTTGTTTTCATCGGACCGACGTAACAATAATGCTTGTAAACAATGTAGGCTTATTTCAAATGAGAAATGTACATTTACGAATGGAAAAATGTGTTGACGATTTACTGCACTCTGAACAGATTATGTAGACGTAAACAAACGGTATAGTATTAGGTATTGCCATATACTCTAGTGTGTAGGTTTCTTAGTGATGTTAGTGTTGTTTTAATTTCCTTGAAAAAAAAACAATGGAAATCGAGCTAATGTCAGATGTGAAAAGGATATCAACAAAGGTTTCCATAATTTATTTTTAATATTTGACATTTTAATTAAGCGTAAAATTACGTTGCGTAGTAGTAGTAGGAAAAATAAATTGGCTGTAACGAGCGGTTAGCGACACACAGTAACTCTGTTGTTTTGCTTCAGTGGTTTACGTATGAGCAACAAAAAGATCAGTTGCATTGTGTTTTATTTAGAGATTAAAGCTACAAGCACTCAGGTAGTCGTTCAATTTGAGAGAGCTTATGATAGCGTTCCACTCTCTAGATTATTTGGATTATTAAGGAGAAGCGGAGTGGAACCCACATATCTTCGAAGTATTTTCAGTATCTATAACAGAGCGCAGTGGGTTGTAAGGGTTGGAAAGGAAGTGTCTGAGAAAACTAGGGTCACAAAGAGGGCTTAAGACAAGGATGCTGTCTTTTTCCTACACTGTTTTACATTCAGAAAACTCTTAATAAATGAACCAGGAAATTCTCAAAAATGAGATAGAAATTGGACCATAGAATGTCTCAAAACGCCCCTTTTTGCAGATAATAAGGTTGTCGTTGCTAATGGTAAATATGGCGCGAACTGGTGGATGAATATAAAAAGGTGGGATCTTAAAACAGAATATTTATGTTTAGGGGAAAAGCGAATGGCATCTTGTTAGACTGTGGAGTTATAAAACACTAGGACGAATATAAGTATCTGGGGATTATAATTAACTAAGATGGAACTTGTGAAAAAGATATTAATTATAGGATATTAAGGATGAATGGGCATCCAAAAGATAGATATTCTTTGCTCTGGTCATCAAGAATTGGTACTGACGTTAAAATTAATTTATATAGAACAAAGGAAGTGTTTATGGAATGGCTGAACAACGTAGGTCAATATGGTACGGACACATGTAGCGAATGAGCAACGGGAGGTGGCCAAAAAGGATACTAGACTCTCGTCTGCTCAGTCGCAGCGGAAAAGAGGTATGCGTCGAAGAACTTGGGGGCACAGAATGTGGAGGATCAGCAATTTACAGGAGACAGACTAGGAAAACAGACGTTACTGGCGGTTGGGTGCGGAATGCGACGAGACTAGGAAAACAGACGTTACTGGCGGTTGGGTGCTGAATGCGACGAATGTCGTAGGCTCGCGCTATGTACGAGGTTTGATCAATAAATACGCGGTATTTTCGTTTTTCTCAAAAAATCTTTATTTAATCATCAATATTAATTTTGTCCCCTTCAAAGGAGTCCCCATCAGATATAATACACTGTGCCAAATCTTTTTCCAATCTTCGAAGCACTTCAGGAATGCAATTTTCGGTATGGCGTTTAGCTCCTTCAGCGATTCTGTCTTTATCTCTTCAATGTTGGCAAAGCATCGTCCTTTAATGTTTTTTTTTTTTATCTTCAGAAATAGGAAGAAGTCGCAGGGGGCCATGTCTGGCGAATACGGAGGCTGAGGCATCATAACGGTGTTGTTTTTGGACAAAGGAGTGAATTGTGAGTAGGTGCATTATCGTGGTGCAATTGCCATGAGTTGTTTCGCCACAAATCCGGGCGTTTTGTGTATGTAGATGTGGATTATATGTATGTATGTATGTATGTATATATTTATATATATATATATATGTAGATCCGATGTTGTTCATTATGTCTGACATTGCAAACGGGACAGGAATATGCAGTACAGAGAGAGAGAGAGAGAGGGAGGGTAGATATGAGGTACAGGAAGGTAGGGCCTGACAGGCTTTGTGTTCGAGTTATGTCGTTAAAAGTCACCTATGCGTGCGTACGGTACAGTATGGAGGAGAACGAAATAAGGAAATGGCCAATTGTCAGGACAGATAGCCTATTGTTATGAAGGGGAGAGAGAGAGAGGTGCTGTTCTCTTGTATGTAATTTTTGACAGTAGTAGTTTGTAACTTGTGTGCGTCCGTCAGCCGATTACACATGATTTATAAAGTTGTTCACCGCCCACACTAGCTCGTTACGTGTTTGTATTCTCATGCTTGTCTATTGTTAATATGTTAATAGTCATGCGCTCTCCCCCCCCCACACACATTTATATAAATTGAAAATGCCCCTCGGTGTCCTCCGATTCTAACCTCCAGCAATTTCTGCCCAACCAGAATTCTGTTTTTTCCCTAATCGTCTTCCGTCCATCCCTCGTTAATTCTGTTTCTCCAACTCCTCCCGAGTCTTCTTATCCAATTTTCTCCTTTGGAGTCCAGTACAGGATCTATTTCAGTAAACTTTCCTCACCCATCCTTCGCACAATGCCATAATAGAGAGCAACTGTACAGGGGCGTATTTACGGGGGGGGGGCCACGAGCGAGTCTAGGCGGACCCCACCCCTAGAGAATCAAACAAATTGTCGAATTTTGTTAGGCTATTTTATTATTTTTTACTTCTAATATATAAAAACGTGTTTGAAATATAAAACAAACAGTTTTGAAATATTAAAATATAGAAAAATCAATTCAGTCAATAAGTATCTTGTAAGAAATGTTTCAATAACGCATATTTTTATTGTGTTATTACCGTTTACTTTAATGGGATTGATTTCACGATATAATCTCACGTTTTCAACCATTTTAAAGACAGTAATGTTGTTTAGTCTTTTTTATGTATGAAGCCGACTCGACCGGACTCCCTCCTCTGGACCAAATTCTAGATACACCACTACAACTGTATAGCGTTGAGTTGAAGCCCACACATTCAAGGGCTCTCTCTCATTCGTCACCGTCTCTTTTCCTGAAACTGTCACGTCTTGATTCCAAAAAGTCATTTTCATATCCTTCAAGAATTGTTCTGTTCATAGTTTAATTGACCACATCGTAAGTTGCTTTATTTAATTATAGTGCTTATCTTCAGATATCCCGATTACTTCGAGTAGTTTTGTACTTTCTTATATTGTGCTTCCTTGTTTTATCAGGGATAATTTAATTTATTCCTGTGAATTCCTTTTCTCTTACCAATGGTCTGGTCTTTTAGATGCTCGACTTTCTAGAATGGCGGGCGTGATATTATTGAGTCTTCTAGCCGGATCTCGAACGACGAGCTCACCTCGATTTGTTTTGACTAAAGACACTTATCCTCACAATCTCGTCGAACTATCTGTTTCATTGGCGAGGGTCGCCATTCCACACACACCGTTGGGGTTGTAATACAGTAGTTTATTTTGGAAACGGTCGGTAATTTTTGTAGTTCAATAGAGCAGTGTGTAGGGCAGCAATATGAAATCGTGGTCCGTCTTTTCATTGTTCAGAGTTGAGTACATAAGGTATAATGGGATAACAGCACACGTCTGAGGCGTGGTACTGGCCATACTGCCTTCCTTGTAAGTCCTGGACTTCTCTATTATGTCCGCAGTCATGTTCTTCAGTTGGGAAACCAAATCGCTGAGCAGATACACATTGTGTGTGATTTCTCTCGAGAATTTGAGTCACTCTCTTGCGGACTAATCAAGTTCGTAAATAATTTTGACCAAATCGGCGTGCGGGTTATTCACGAACAATAAGAGAGTGTACACATTCGTTACAGAAACGTGGTACAACTCAGTTCAGTTCGTAGTCCTTCAGTCTTTCGACTGGTTTGGACCCTCCCCGCATATACCCGTGGTGCGTGTGGTACTGAGTCTCTCACAGGTATATGGGACCTACAGTTTAACGCCGGATCCGAACGGCAATTTTTTTTTTTTTTTTGTGGTGGAGGGATTCTACTAAGCAAGATACCTCTCACTGGTTTGCGGTGGTACAACTAGGGATATCAATAACCGCTCGGTTATAACCGTAACCGGCTTTTTTGTTTCGGTTAACCGGTAAGTTTCGTTTTTTTTTCTCATCAGTTACAACCGATTATTTTTTCAAAACTCCAATAACCGACCCCCACTTCACTATTTAACGAAATGACACGAATCACTAGTTGGGTGTGTATTTAGCTAATGACAGTGACGAGTGGCGTCTACAGTGTACCGTACAGTCTACAATCATCAGAAAGACTGGTCTCGACAATTAACGGTGTTGTCTCGGATGAGAGATGTCGTTTGACCAATGACCACATAACCGAAGCGAGTATTCATGAACAGGGCCAATAAAAAGTATTGGGTCGAGTAATTTTTTTCCAATGTTTTTCATGTGTTTGTAATTTTCTAATGATAACAGTCATTCGAGTTTGTTTGTAAATAAAGTTCAATGAGGGTGTAAATAGAGTTAAGAAATTTTGTTTTATTTTTATTTATTTACCATTTTCCAGGCTGTGACAATTTTACAGAGAAGTACAATTGAGATTAATGTCATTACCTTTCTTTGGAAATAACCGGCCGGATTATTGTATAATGTATTGCTAGTTTATTGTATAAATACTTAACAGTTGTATTATTTTTGTGAGGTAAACTTAAAAAAAATCAAAATAACCGGTTATTTCTACCGGTTATAACCGTCCAGTTTAACCGGAAGGTAATGTAACCGTTTTTTTGTTAACAACTGACATCTCTAGTTATAACGTTCAAAGCATAGAAATAAAACGAGTAATTAATGTAATGAAGGTCTGGAATTATTGTTGTGTTGACGTACTATAGACTATAAACAGAATGTACATTGGGACCAGCGTCGTATTAGTGATATACTGACTCTGATTCCGAGAGCTAGAGAGAGGGAGGGAGAGAATAATTAAACTTTTAATTTATGAGACGGGATGGGTTACATAGTAGACGTGTGTAGAGATTATTTTGCGTCTGATTTCATAACTGTGCGTGCGCGCCTATGACAACACGACAATTAAGTATGAGTTGTTCGCCTACATTTAACGTGATTTACTGCAGTCCATGCGATGATGCTCCTCTACTACGTATAACGTAACGTCTGGTTGTGAATCTTTATTCCTAACACACCTAACAACAAGCTGGAACGGTTATTATTATGTATTGACTTATTATTGACTTCAAAATAGGTCTGATCTCTCTCTCTCTCTCTCTCTCTCTCTCTCTCTCTCACACACACACACACACACACACACACACACACACACACACACACACACACACACAGAGGATCATAGTCAACATCCCAATATTTATTTCACTAATACGACAGGCTGATCGGAATGGCAAGCTTATTTATGTAGAAACGTGACAGCCTTTCTTGGTCGCTGAGCTGCACCGACCCATTGAATGAATTACCCCTGCTTCAAAGTATGTCTAAGTTGTCTAGAAAAATTGGAAGGGAGCAACGGAATAATAATTTGCTGTCTAACTTCCACTCTCTCTCTCTCTCTCTCTCTCTCTCCACACATGGTTCCAGTATTTTAGCCAGTCTTGTTGCTGGTGGTGTTCACGCTATGAAACAAAAACAGTGGACAAGACTGTAGTCCGCATGTGTGAAGTCAATAAACATTTTGTTAGCCCCGCAATGGGGTGTTTGTCCACTGCGCATCTCGAAGTCAGTGTTCGGTTTCTATCGTCAGGTCTGTACAGCACGTAGATAGAACAAATCCAGGCCGTCATTAGATTGATTACTTCGTCGATTTTTATTCTTTCAACGCTGCAACACGTTTCCAATTCTCCTTTCCATAGCGTGTATGCTGTCTTATCATCATTCGTGAGTATCCTGCACACTTATTTTGCCAAAATTATTCAAGAGCTTGATTACTGTTCACGAAACTGAATGATTCTCAAGAGCAATTTCGGGAGACTATATCTCGTCAACGATTTGGATTAGCTGGTAGACTTTCCTGCTTTTCATTGTTTTGAACTACACTGTTTTTCGTTTGACACGTGATCTCTCACAATCGATGAAAAATAGATGTTAACATAAATAGCAGTTAATTTTTTGTTAGTAACTAACGTTTCCAGTGGCGTATCTGGCATTTGGTCTTGGGGGTCCGGGGTCCGGCTTCATACAAAACAAAAAACTAATGAAGACTGATCAACATTAGTATCTTTAAAGTCGCTGAAAATCGCGTGGTAACATCCTGAAATCAATTCCATTAAAGTAAACGGTAAGTAATAACATAAAAATATACACGTTACTGAAACATTGTCTAGAAGATTGTTACTGACTGAATTGATTTTTCTATGTTTCATATTGCAAATGTATACGCAAATGCTGTGCAATATACCTGTTCGTATATTTAAAAAAGAGTTACTTGCTGAAAAAAATAAAAGAGCCTAAAAATTAAGAGTTTAATAAAATTCAATTTTTTTTTACCTTCTAGGGGGGGTCGGTCCCGGTCGTCCCCCCTTATTACGACCCTGAACGATTCGTCTATACGCCCCAAGTAGCTTAAGCGACTACCAGTGAAGCCAGTTCAGTATGCCTTGTAGTTGATTCGGCCAACGTTTGATATTAACAGTGTTAAGCCTCAAAACATTGTTAGATACTTTACAACTGCGTGCGCGTGTATGTGTGTGTAAAATATACAGCTGATTCCGTGACATAAACAGTGTACGTTATTGCTTTCTTTGTCAGCCGGAGATAAAATGTCACACTATTGCCACACAGCCTTCTGTATCCGTTTCCGTGTTGGCGCTAAACGCCTACTGCATTTCACTCCAATATTTCGTTTGTATTTTATCGTCATCGTTTGTGCCGCATCTTGGAGTAATGACGTAATCACCAAATTATAGTACAAGATGTATCCGTTTGTTTTGTCCTAATGGCAGTTCTGCTTATGCCATATTTTCTGTTGGAACTGAATATTGGATACGACGGGTGGGAGGTTGTGTATTGTTGTAGATGTATCGGAGATATTCTTAATAGTGTAGAATTGAAGGGGCGGAGTGACCATTTCCTTAAACTACGATTTACAACTGGTCGTTCACAAGATGTCGTGTAAGTTCGTCTTGCCTTTTTATATTCTTCTTTCCCTTCTTCCGTACGCCCAATGTGTGTAGAGTCGTGATTCAGCCTTCCTATTTTGGATTTGGTTATCGTATCGTGTAGTTGTCCGTTTACTGATTTATTTCATAATAACTTTCTCTCTGTCGTGTAGTAACGAATTTCAGCTCAAGGCTTTTACTATTTTTCTTTCATTCACGTTGTCATTTTGTGGGCATTATCATTTAAATATATTTTCATAATTTGCAAATACATTTTAGCTGACCATTGCTGAAAGGTTTCACTAAAGCTTTTAAATAAAATCATATCATATGGATTTCTCGAAAAAGTTTGGTAAGAATGGGAGATGATAGAAGAGTAAAGAACACGTGGGTATTAAGACCTTCAGGGAAGAACAGAAGAGAAAAACCGATGATAACGTACGCTGGGGGAAAGAGGAGATTATCGAAACTCAGGAAAAAGATGATAAGAGGACATGAAAAAGTGGAAGGTATTCATATGAAGCGGAGGGGGATTGCCTCGGCACCAAGGATACGGTAGGATAGGACTACGGTCTATTATTGCATTATTTATGTATGTTTAATGTAACTAGCAAAAACTAGCCTCGGCCAAATACGGACTCTGCTAAAGTGATCAGGCTGGGAATTATTCGACTTAACGTCAGGATTATTAACAAGTACATACTTGTCACTGTAATCAACAAGTGACCTGGAAGGAATGAAAGAGAAACGGAGAATACGGTCTCACACGACTGCGTATTTGAAATTAACAGCCACTGCATATATAAACCTTGAATTAACGTAGCAAGCAGGCTGAGTGGATAGAGAGACTGTGTGACCCGACTCAGTAGCTAGAGGCGTTCTCATGTAATAATTGCCGTCTCTTTGATAGCACGGATGATGCCGCTAATTACATACAGCAGTGTGACTTCACCAAAGGTTAAATGTTATAAACTGCATTTTAAATGCAAGACTACTTTGAATGCATACGTACTACTTGACGAGTACTAACTACTATGAGCTCAGCGTATTGTGTGCTCGTCGCGTGTTCGATTCTCCCCGGTGGCTTTTAAGTATATTAAATATCCGTGTGGCAGTGAAAACGCAAAAAAATAGTAGGAACCAACCCGCGACCGTCTAGTCATGGTCGATGTTGCGTTATCGATTCGTTGATATTAATAAACTGCAAGCGTCGGAATACGTTTTCAATAGTCGTGAAAATCAGAAAATTCTGTTTATTATATTACATCGTGAAGCTGACTGAGTGGGTACAGCCACATATTATTTGCAGACATCTTTTTTTATTTGTCTCTTCCCTCGTGTGTCCTACTACGTCTCATTTGTAGCAAGTAGGCCTAAGTTGCTTGGCGTCATTTTCTCGGCCACGCCTAGTCCTTTTTTATTTTCGTAAAAGTTATAATTTTGTCTATCTGGCTTAGAGATTCTTCTCTACCGTTATCAAGTGTCTGTCATTTCTTGAATCGTCATTCTTTTTACCTTTTTTCTTCGAGTCTACAACTCGTCACCATAATCATCACCACTCCAAGGGTTAAGCCTTAGACCTGTTCCGGAACCCATCCCGTCCTCGGTCTACCGACATCTCTCTTCCCAGTTGGGTGATAAACCAAGGCAGACGGATATCAGGTAGGCATGCGATTCAAGTGTTCACATCATCTCCTTCTGTGGTCTTCCATCTTCTGATGCAATGATACAATGTTTAAATCGCGTCTAATATCATAGTTCCTTCTCCGATCCAACAGAGAACAACCTTGCGTCCCTCTTACAAATTTCATTTCGGCTGCCTGAATCCTCTGCACGTCCCTTTTACCAAGAGTCCGTGTCTCACTAGCACACAGGAATGTGGGGACAGCCACAGTATTATAAAATTTCATTCGGATTTCCTTACGTGTTTTATTTTTCAGGTACCTATGAATCGTTTCACAGATGTGTCTAAATTTTGTTAGCTTACTAGTCTACAACTCGTTTAGACAGTATTTTCGAGAATGTGATTATTAGGAAAATGTCCGTGGTTTAGGACACCGTCCTGAATTCCTGAAGCTAGCAAAGACACTTGGTGCTGGTACCTTATGACATAGTGACTCGGCAGATTTTTATGGGAGTTTTCTTAACTTTCTGTCTTAGGTAGTCTCATTTCACTGCATTTTAGGCTATCTGTCCGTACTTGAATTCGTCCGTCTTCTAGACTGTTGGGTTTATGAAACTTCATATGATCCCCCCCCCCCCCACCGCTGATATCCGTCAGTTCCTAAGCAGGAGCCATTACAGGGTGCAGCCGTTCGGGCCAAATTGCCCCCGTCTTTTTAAGGTGTTCGTTAGTCCTCGTTTCATATCATTTGTGCGTGTGATGCTGGGTTTGGGACCGGTATAGCGAAGGCTTTTTTAAGTATAATTCCATAATCATTTAACTTAGGCCTATTTGTAAGTCAGTTGTATGTGTTAAAACAAGGCTTACAAATAATTATAGAAATAAATTGAATTGCGCAATATTTGTAAATTAATAAAGGAGTTCAACCTTCAAGCTAGTGTCACCCTCCCTTCCTCCCTAGGAGGAGTTCTTAGTTACGCTACACTGACCATGATGATGATGATGATACATGTCTTTTCTAAGCGTTGTCGTTTTTCACGTCGGGCTAATCAATTTGTTTATCGCCTGTATGTTACTACCTTTGCAGACAGGGCATATAGCAATACATTAAATTACATTCTCACAATGAAATAATTCACCTCTTTATTGAATTCGGCGTATTCATGGTGTGTGCGACGCAAATACAGAACGAAATTCTCATTCGAAAATGTAAGCGATTTTCGTTATTAAATACGACATTGTTTTTAGGCGTAACACACGTTTCGTTTTTGCTAACACGTCGATTCTAGGATGGGGCATGATGCCTGATCAATAGGCAAAACATTTTGTGTTGCTAAGACGAAACGTGTGACGCAGCTTTGTCCTTAACCGAATCAAAATGTCAACACAGTGCGAAGCAGTTTTTGTCATCACGTGATTTTTGTCTATGTAGTTACTAAAAAATCTGGCACTGAATCATAGAATTTTATTCCACCGAAATGTATGGCACGAGGCTTTTTCATGAACGTTACACAAAGAAAAGTATTTGGATCACTGGTACATGCACAAGTGTGCATACCGCTGAGAGAGAGAGAGAGTGAGAGAGAGATTTCAATATACGTCTTAGCAGAAGACAATTTTAGATCGCTGTGGCATTGAGCTTATAGCCTGGAGTGCGTAAATAAGTCGAGCTTTAAAAATATAATGCGCGACGTGGTGGCAGCGGCTGCTAAATTTCCAGGCGCGGCCCTGTCTCCAGATCTGTATCTCGAAACCTGTTATTACGAAACTTTATTACGAAATCATAATACATAGTTTATGTGCTTCAACGTAGTTGTCAACTACGTACCTCTCTCGTTAGTCTTATACACATCAGATACGTATCTTTTGTTACGTGGGGGGTTTGATGAGCGTGGCCTAAGTTAATGATATATATTCCTTGAAAAAAGATAATATTGACGAAATTTTGAGAGAATGAATGAACGTCTGTCCTACAGGTATACGAATCTCGGATAAGAGATCACTTAGCACATTACTATACGCAGATGACCAAAGAATTATAGGGAAGAGTGAAAATGAGATTCAAAGGTCTATTTATACCTTGCATACAATCTGCAAGACATACAACTTTAAGATTTCAAATTCTAAGACAAAAGTGATGGCTGGCCTTCGTAGGGAAGAATCCTGTAAGAGCAAAAATTGTAATCGATAGTAGTGTTTTGGAGCAGGTAGGCCTATTACATTTTAATTATTTGGGATGTGATATATCATATAGGAAGGACAACGATATCGAGAGAAAGTTAAATAAATTTACTTGTACCTGCGGAACAATAAGACGACTATTGAAAAATAAAACGCAAAGGGAGACACAGCTAAAGTTCTATAAGGTCGTGGCTGTTCCGACTTTAATGTATGGATGGAAAAAGTCTACTTCAAAATTACAGGCCTCGAAAATGTTAGACACGCGTATTCCTAAACAAACGTTTGAATATAGGTCAGTGGGGGACAAGAGAGACCACTGGAAGTACCAAGTATTAAGAAGTCCTCATTTCGCTATATTTGTTTATTTATTTTTTGTTCTTACCCACTTTTCGGTTGCGTATTAATTATTCTGGCTTATATTCATCATCATCATCATTACATCTGCAAGGATTACCAAGGATGGTTTGTTCCGGTCTCACACAGGCAAAGTCTAGAGCTGGTCACTCCAGCGCTTCCTCGGACGTTCCACACCTCTCCGTCCTTTCGGCTTATAGTTCCATAGTTGTTTGGGGTTGCGGCAGTCATCCATTCACCAGTTCAACCGGTACTGAGAGATCCTGTCGAGTATAGGCTACTCATAATATTCAGTTCCTGCCGTATATCTGTGTGTCTTCTATGACCATGGAGAATATACCACGTACCTGAGAAATCTCATTTCAGTCGCTTTGATCCGACTGGCCTGATCTTTCGTTAAAGTCCAATTCTCAGACCCATAAAGAAGTGTGGGAAGGGCCATCAGCTTGTAGAATTTTAGGCGTATTTCTCTACTTGCTGACTTAAAGAGTTCGCCTAATGGTCCCGTACATAAGGTTGAACTTATTCACAACGTCGTTGTCTGTATCATAAGACACACTGTAACCCAGGAATTCAACATTGCTGACTTGGTTCACGAACTATAAGTTGCTTAAAACATTATTTGGACAACATCCTTAAAGTGTGAAGGCGTAATAAAACTGGCTTGTAAAAATATCTTCAGAAAGATTCATTTTCATAAGATCTATTAAGAATAACAAAGTTTAAATTAAAGTGATTCCTAATCACATGAGATTTGTTATCTTTACTTTGGATGACAAATCACGTTAGAATATTTGAAATCAGCGCTCTTCCGTATTTTTCCAACCCTTCCGGCTTTACGTTAGTTTACTTAAACACTATGATACGCAAAGAATTGGTAAAACGTGTTTATAAACTTGTATGGGAAGAATCCCGAATTTCCCATTTGTCCTGAGAAAAAAGGGGGGGGGTCCTCTAGTCTCATTCCCGCGCAGCAGCAACTCTAGTTACGGCACTGAGCCGCATAGTAGGCTACAACAGTCAAATTAGTGTTTGTTCAAATATCCCATAAATAGAATAACAATTATTGGCCTGGAAAGCAAAAGTAGTTTGGACGGGACTATTGAGACACAATAGTACCACACAGCTAGCGCCCGGCCAGTTCAGCAAATCGATAGTTAAATTTTACAAACTACAAATGAAATCCAATACAACAATACCATGTACAAAGTACAACTGTTAACTGTATTTAACCTGTTATCTGCTTGCGGTTGCATATTGGTACGGGATATAGCCTATTTTATAAAACCAGCGTAGTGTAAGATATTATTATCTAACAGACGGTACGACGCAGCATAAAGATTAAAGAAAATTGTGTTATTAAAGCTTGGAAAAAACGAAGATTGCAAGCAGTAGGTTAAAGTGGAAAAACGATACTTCTCTCATCGGGCGTTTGATTGTGGCTATCAATGAGGCCGCTCGCGTCAGCTGTCAATAATACTACTACTGTACTTATCTAATTGTGATGCAAACAGCAAACAGCTGTGTTATAATTGCCGTGCCGTATCTGTGTATGACGAAGCCGAATTGGGTTGAATTTATGGGTTTTTTATTACCGTTAAGCCGGTTATTATGATGTGTTGTCAGCTGACGTGACGTGTGTATTCTCTTTTTCTCTTATTGTCTGCTGTCTATTTGTCCCCCCCCTCTCTCTCTCTCTCTCTCTCTCTCTCTCACTTTCACATCCCCTCATTGTGCATACAGTGCTTGCACCCTCACAGTGTCTACTATTTCCGTATTCAGATCTGTCTCTGCTCGTGGGTCACCTAAGTAGAATGCTGGACATTGACGTGTACCGGGTTTGCGGTTAGCCGCCACCGCCGAGTCCGGTGGTTTTTCAGTAAATGCTGACAACTACAGAAAACTTTCAAACAAATAATAATATCAGTGTTTATCGCGGAGTCCCCTCCTTATAGCATTGCTGACAGCAGCCCTTTGGTTGCCTTACTAAACGGCACGCGAGCCAGAACGGCTGTTTGGCTTCATGGCGCTACTTTAGGTCAACTAGTTATCAGTGCTGTCTTCCTCTTCGCCAGTTATCGAATAGACAGTCGGACAGAAGTTGTGCGAGAAGTTTTCCGCCCTGGTGCGTTTGCGTTGTTTGAAGAACGCCAGGTTCCTCCGGTTCAGCGCGGTCATTCGTTGGCAGCGCAAGGAGTTCGGATGCGACTCCCTCTGTGCGCGATGTAGCGTGCAGGAGAGGAATTCGTTGATCGCTCCGGCCTGGCCCCTGTGTAGCTCCCTTAATTATTCACGCGTAGGAGGTTAGAGCCACGCTGATGTGGACTATATAGTCCCGGCCGTTGCCCGAATCGTCGAACTGTCACGCCCAGGCGGGTGGCGCCCGCAATTAACCGCTTGCACACCTCACGGTTTCCCGTATACGTTAGTAAGACGGCGCAGTCGAAGCGGCTTGAGCAGGCGCATAGCGTCAACTATCAATTAAACGTATCAGTGAACTCTGAAGTTAATCTGATACCAAAGTAGACAAGTCCGTTATCGTCTCGTAGTCATTGAACACACCCGGGACGCTTCAAATCAGCTCTTGATGCTGCAGATCCTGTACAGTTCCCGGAGCGAACGTTAACTGTGACGGATAGCAAGAACCAGTCTACTACCCGGACTTCATTTTTGTCACGTTTCTTTTCTGCATTATGTCGGTCGCTTTTCTTCTAACCAGTCGACGTTATAAAACAATCTTTTGTTCACGATCGTCCGTCAAAACAGACTGTTGTCCATTTTATGTCATCTACTAGTCTTAGGGTATTGACTTACATACATACAAGTTTGTGAGAGAGCCTCTCATCACGATAGAAACGTTGAACTCTTTTAACTGAGTGTCATATAGTCTATTATATATCGAATGATCCTGTATCCTCTTTAGTGGAGAGTACGCAGCATGAAACGTCAACGGAAACTTTCACGTTTGTTTTTAATTTTTGCAGTATAAAACAAAAGATTTAATTACTTACCGAGAGGACTACTGTGTTCCGGTTAGTGTGTAGGCAGCTTACAGTTCTTCGCTTCGTGTGTACGTGATTTTTAAAAACTCTAGGTTCTTCGCTACAATACAAGGGATATCCGTTTCCCTTGTGTGTGTAATTAATTTCACCCCGCGTGATTTCGTATCGATTAATGGCGGCTACTTTGTAATCTTGAAGGCCAAATTGCGTCTGTTTTCCAATGAACGTGGTATTATTTTTGTTGTTGTAACGGATAGATTGAAGAGATAGACAAAAAGTAAGGGAGGGGTGGAAAACGAGAGAGAGAGAGAGAGAGAGTAGGGAAGCATGACCTAACGAGAGAAGTAATGTCGTCGGATACTGAAGAATTACCTTAAGTATTTTTAATTTCTGTCTTAAGTACACGTTTCCTACACCTTGTTCTTGGTTCTCATCGTTTGCTTTATTCTAACGTGTAGCATGATTATATTTGGGTACTCGTTACCTGTTCGTTTCCCACCCGTCGTTGCTATGTAGTTCTGATACTCTCCTCTCACGGAATGTTAATATTTCATGTCTATACGCTGTGCTTTTATAAAAGTACTAGCTCTTACCCGTACTTCGCTACGGATTAGAAATTAAATTTCCGATCCAGCTTATACTCAAAGTGCTAACTTTTACTGGTGGACTTTTATTTTACTGAATTAAAAGGTTTGCAATTAAAATTAACATATCAGTATTCGGACGTAACTTATTCACTGTCACATAGAAAAAATTCATCATAAAGTTAATTTTTCTGTTGGGGTGGAACCCTTAGAAATAAAATTTCTCAAAAAGATTTCTTAGCGCGCACCTACGACCTAAGAGGAATTTTTGTAGCACATGTCATGCTTGTAGGCCTTGCAGTTTCGGTGATCAGTCAATCAGTCAGTCAGCATAAATTTTGCGGGAAATTTTCAGTTTCCCCCTCAGGGTCGTAAGATCTTTTCTTCTATCGGGGAAAATGTATTTATGTTACTTATTTTCTACCAACCTGCAAGGTTTCGAAGGAATTGATTGAAAAAAAAAATTCGTTGGAAAGTTAATTTTTTTGTTGGGGTGGAAACCTCCCAAAATCCCCATTAGACGTAAATTTTCTCAAAAAGGTTTCTTAGCTCGCACCTACGATCTAAGAGGAATTTTTGTAGCAAATTTCACGTTTGTAGGTCTTGGTAGTTCGTAGATTTCGTCGTCAGTCGGTCAGTGGTATTTGGATTGTGCGCGCGCGCGCGTGTGGGTGCAAGACATTTAATAAAATCTGATTTATTCTTCAACATTCTTTAAGTAAATGTTTCTTAAAATTGTTGAATATTTTGACTACTCGACAGTAGTATGCGCGCGCAATAGTAATCCGGCGAACCTCGCATGTCAGTTTACCGTGGCGTGGATTCGGTTACTTTCTCTTTCACTGCCTGAAGGCCTGCCTGAAGTAGGTTTCGAATCAGTCAGCGTATAGAAAATATACCAAAATTGCATGTTTGAATGAATCTAGACCCAGAGGCCAGTAGTGTTCGGCACCTACAGAATTTTAGTTGGCGCCCCTATACGTCCCCCACGTAAAAAATCACTTTATAAAAACGTATCAGTGAGTACAAATAAAATACGAAATATATTAATTATAAGTTTATTTATAAAAAACCAGGAATTACAAAGATGTATTAAAAAACAATAAACACACAAGAAGGGTACAAAAACAAAAACATCACAAATAATTTTGGAGAGAATGCACGCCCAGAACACCGGAAAGGTTAATACAATTAATTTAATGAATTATTTTTTTCAGATATTTCCTCCTCGCCTGAAATTGTTGGGGTCTGTGTGCGGCCGCACACTTTGCACGCTGTGTCGGCGCGCCCCTGGCTAGACCTGTTTTATCCTACAACAGTTTAATTGTAAAAACTAAACAGTGATAAATTTATTCGATACTTATGAGTGAGCTGCTGTTTTGTCTTTAATAGCGGTACCTGTTTATTATGAAATCTGTAGATTAGTTTACAAAAGTAGCCGATTTTTTGTCACCCATCAGCGAGTACGTTCGATTTTCTTCTACCTTTCCTGGCTGAAGCTTCACTTCATAGCCTATCTCGGTGTTCTGTCTAGCGATTTGCGCATAACACGACCCGTCCGCTGTTTCCGGTACTCATCATTTTATGTACCTTTACGAGTCTACGCTCCTTATTTGAGGTTTCGTGCATATACAAATTAGAGTTTACGTAACGCCATTTTGTTTTCTTCTTCTCATCCTCTTCAGGGATTAGGTTATATAAACCTGTTCCGGCATCCATCTCATCCTCGCACGAACCACGTGTCTTCTACCAATGACTTCATAGTTCAGTGCCGCTTTCGGCAATCGATCCTCTGTCATCCTTAGAGATGATCTTCTCATAATTGAAATAATAATATCTTCTGTTAATTGAAATAATTTTATTTATGTCCTTTACTTCGAGTTCTGCACTAATATCTTCATTCCTTATTCTATTGCAATGTATAATTTAAAGTGTTTAGAAGAAACTGCATTTCACCACTCTGATTCTTAACGCTTTCCTTTTTGTCATGACCCACGCCTCACTCGCATAAATCAACATCGGTATTGCAATTGTCTTATAAAATTTAATCCTTGTGCTGTGTCTTGTTGTATTTCTAAGATTTCTATGATTCGTACTACAAATGTGCTCCATTTTGTTTTCCGTGGCAAAAATGGGCTGTGATTTTTGTGAGTAATTTTCGAAATATTTGTTGGAAAACCTTGCGAAATTGCAGCTGCATAGACAAAGTACCGGCTTACAATGGAGAGCATAAATCTCTTCTTGGGATACAATGTATTAGAAGTTACGCGAGTGCAGTGCCGTGGGTGTTCCAGTTCGTTTTTAGTTCTTTTCCTTCGCAAAGAAAATCAGTGATTTACTTCTGTCGGGTAGTTTTGTAGTAAATGCTGACAACTATAGAAAACTTTCAAACAAATAAAAATATCAGTGTTTATCTCGACGTAAGCGGTGGAGCTTGAGAACTGTACAAATACGATGCAAAGGTTAAATTTATAGCTTTGTTTTGTCTCAAACGTCGGTACGGGTTCCCTTACAGCCGAGCAGTTTATAAAGTATTACAAGAATGTAATACATGATGACTTGTGTGTACCTGTATTTTGTGGGGTTAAGAGACTTCACATATAGTTACTGTACTTCGTTGATATAATTGACGGCTACGGTCGGCGTTTTCCCATTAGAGATTCGACACTCATCGCTGGTATCGTTTCATTGGGTTCCTGCAATAAAACCGGCGCTATCAGATAAACTTATATTTATTTCGTAGTTTCGTATTTATCATTTACACATTTTAAAATGTATTTTCTCAGTATCCGTACCCACACTACATTTTTGATGTTTTGAATATGTGATAGCGTCGGTATAGGGAACGGGACGTGAAGAAGAAGTCGAAGAAGAAGAAAAAGATATGGAAATTATTCAGTTTCTTAATATAAAATATAATAACTATCGAAACATTTGTAATTTACAAAATAAAAAATATATTTTTGTCAAAAAATGTTTTTATTATTAATAATAAAATAAAATACGTAATGTTTTCATTCATGGGGTTAGGTAATACATTTTTTTGGGTTTTTAGTTTATTTTTTTTTAAATATAAAAGTCGTTAGGGAAAATATAACGTTTAATTTGTATATAAAGTGCTTGTAACAGACACACATTTAAAATAAAGAATATAACGTTTTTTAACAAAATAACAGAAAATGTAAACTACAATTATTTCTGAGTATTAAGGTCTAAAAAAAAAAACAACGTATTGACAAATGAAAACGTTCTTCGTTAGGCGGCCAGTATTCTTTTACGTTATTAAGTAAAATCTCAAAAACTTCACTGCAAGCGAATTTAGTGCGAAACACAAAACTGGGGAGACATGTATAACATAGGCAAATAAATTTTCACTATTTCTATCATCTAACAAGAATTATATGTGACATATCGATGCTAATAATCGCATAATCGAAGTATCGTAAATCAGTGTAGGCATGGTTATTGGGAGGGCATGGTTTAAAGATAACTAAAACCAATAGCTGCGTTTTCGTCACAGTAAACTCAAGATAATACATGCACGTAGTTTACTTATGTAAAGCACCCGGTTGAATCCCAACCGGTAGCAAGAGCTTGAAACACTTATAAACTCATTAAGAGATCCCACAGAGCTAAACGGGTGTAATTTAGAAACTTGAGGTCATCCCTCTTATAGGGCTGGCTGGGTTTAAGCTCGACATAGATTGCGCTATAGTGGCAGCAGCAACTTTGCCACCGAGCAGGGAATGTGGTGACGTATGCCGTTCGACAGCACGCATCACTGTAATACTTACTAAACATTTAAAATACGTTTAACACAGTTTCGGTGTGACTTGACTGTGTCTCTCGCACGGTATTTCTTGTAGCGAATAAGAAAACACACATTACCAAAATATTTAATAAATTACACTGACATAATGTACGAACGCTCAATCTAATACGCACACAAATCACAACTGAACAATGTTTACAGAGCCAGTGATACCCCACCGACACAAGCACGCAGTATCGTTTAGTGGACTCCCCGCTCCTCAAACGTTTCGGGAGCAAAGTTGGTGCGCGTACAGTACATTACGATGTATGAACGTACAGCGTAGGTTACAAGTTGAGCGACGTGACTAGCGTTACGCCTGCATCACCTTTAACTTCCCCGCCAGGTACCGATTACAGTTGAATGGACCCAGAATCCGGCTTAAAGTCGTGATGTAGGATACAACCTCCAACAAATTCGCACTCATGACTCGTATCTTATCAGTTAATTAATTGTTTTTTAGTAAGTATCTATGTTTATGACATAGAAAACGTTGTATGTTGTTGAAATAATTATTATCAGCCAGGCCGGTTAGGCCGTGGTCCATAGATATCGTTGTTGACAAACGTTTCGGCCCAACGATCGGAGGTCATTATCAGTGTCTAGATTGGGACGGGTTCCGCCAATTCACCACAGAGATGAGGTGAGACTATGAGGGCTGTACTTCATCTCTGAGGTGAATTGTCTGACACCGTGTCAATGTATACATTGACGATGCCCTCCGATGGTGGGGGCGAAACGTTTGTCAATAACGATAACTGTGAAATACGGGCTAACCGGCCTGCCTGATAATAATTATTTCAACAATGTTGAGCCGGTCGTGATAGCTTGAGAAGTTGTATGTCGTATTTTTGTATGTTTTTTTTCACTTGATTTTATTGTAGGATTCAGGAACCGTTGTTAATTCAAGGAAAACTATTGCCAATACTACTGCACAAATAAACGAGTCATTCTGGTGCACAGTGATTTAAGCGGACGACTTTCAGAAAAAAAAGTGGTTAAAAATCAACAATTTTTGATAAAAAAGACTGAACGTAAAATGTCTGTAACAATTTATTGAAGACCGAGTGCGATAAAAACTTGAACAGCTTTCGAGGCCGTCGAGACAATCACAATCGATATTCGCACATTTATGGCGATTGACAGTTGAACCTAATTATAAAGTGTGTTACGGGTGTCGAAACTTGTGATAACCGCTCGTTAACCGCTTGGCTGGATGAATGAATCATGGAACAGTTTGGTAGTGCGTTTGTATCGAATAACAGCGCAATATCACAAGCGAACAGATTCTCCGGTTTTGGAAACTGTAACAGTTCTTTAGTTCGTTTCGTAGTGGCCGATCAGCAACGAAAATTGGCGAAACGAAGAGAAGCTGAAGAAGGCGGAAGAAATGTATCACATTCCGCGATGGAAGAACGGTAGTGAAAATTAAAATTTAAAAAGTGTAAACAAAAAATTAATTTGTTCTGATGATGATAAGGTGTTGAATATCATGTGAACAGTGAGGGGTTGTGTAATTTTAGAAATAATTTTTTTAAAAAAGTTAGTTAAATAAAATGGGTGCACACAGCTCGAAGGAGCGGAAACTTGCCAACCATGGAGGAGAGATTATTCACGCCGCTAACGCTAAGATGCGACTGGGTAGTTTCAACAGAAGAGGTGAGAACATACATATGTTATTATTACTTTTTAGCCTGTTTAAGCAGTCGTTGTATGTTTGCGCGAGCGTGTGTGTGCGCGAATGTAATGCGAGTCAGTAACCTCTGGCTACACAGTGTTAGACATAAGTGTTATTGCGAGCGTCTTCAATTCTGGCTTCCGCTTCCTGCTTTTGACCTTTTGTTTGTTGTGTAGTTGGGGATCGATGCCATGACGTCCATCTTTAAGTGCCACGCTCGTCATCATCGTTTAACTCACCTGTCACTGGCGTGTCTAATATATACAGAAATTGGTAACAGTTTTGTTGGGTGTCTTAAAATCACGCACACACACCCAGTAGAGTCTAGGAGACTGTTGACTGCATTGTTAAGATTTAATTCTCACCGTTTCTAATTAATATTAGTGTTTTTTTAATATATTCCTTTTTATAAGTATTAAAACGATCGGGTCAGAACTGTCTGACAAGACTTCAGTAAATTTTATGTATGACAATTAAGCAAAAAAAGATATGGTAGACCCGTTCAACATAGAATCCTTATTTGAAATGGAATAGTAGGCCTACAAACGTCAATTTTTAGAAAAACTTGTAAGTTGTATTACGTTAGATCAAGTATATAGTATAGTACCTATATTAAGTTTGTCAGTAATTTTGGCACTCGATTCCATTTTTGTTCTGTGAATTTTATGCGTGTGCGTATGTGTGAGCGCGCGCGCGGTGGGGCCACACAAATGTATGCAAAACAATAGACCTGCATATCTTAACCCAAGACTTCCTGTTGCATACCACCCACATTACTGACGCATTGTGTCATCGAAAAGGTACGGTGTAGGGAAAAATTTCATCGTTGTGAGACACGAGACGATAGCAAATGTAAGCGAGAGGAGACGAACGACTCAGACACTTTTTTTAATTTTCAACGTATTTCATTCACGATTGAACAAATAATAGATATAATTACAACATACTTTTGGTAATACTAAATTAGAATAGCTTCCTGTTGTTTTAGATTTATTGTTTCAGTATTTTGTGTGACAGTTGTTTTTGGTAGTTCTTAGTCGGTCTTTTAACACTGTAAAAGTAAAAAAATTAACTTCTCAGTGATCCAGCTGAAATGAAAATAAAACGTTCTTTCTCATTTTCATAATTCATTAAATCAAATTGTGTATATTTCTGTTTTGTAATTTAGGCATTGATAACTTCATAAAACTTTGTAAACTTTTCGGTTCGTAGTTTTTAGTAGCCTGTTGTTAAACATTTTTATTTATGTTTTATCCAGTTTTATAATACAGTACTTCTTTTCATACTGCAGTTAGTATAATCCAATGCTGGTGTACAGTGTATAATCTATTTTTTGTTCCCAGTGTACACAGATGAACGTGATAATAATAAAAGTATTGTCACTTTTTGATCATGTTACCACGAACGTGTTCTATCGATATCGGTAAAATGAGTCCGCTGTATACGTACATAGGTGGAGCGGAAAGGAAGGGGGAGAGAGAGAGAGAGAGAGAGAGAGAGAGAGAGAGAGAATACGTTGCCTGTATAATATATATTTGAGATTTTCGAACAACATTTACATTCGTTTTTCGCATCCTGGCTTCCAAACATTACGATCTTTCCAATCACCATGCTTCAGATTTCTCTGTGCCATTGCATCGCTTATGCCTTCTATCCAAGACTTTCGCGGCCTTCGACTTTTACTTCTTTCAGGTGGGGTACGTTCTAGTAATTTCTTTGGACATCTATATTACCCATACGACACACATGCCCGTACCATCTTAATCTTTTTGCATAATACTTCTTAAATAAATAAATATATATATACATATATACATATAAACAAACAAGTAGACAATAACGTCAGTGTGGGATAACATCCGAGTTGCATACATACACGTGCCTGTGTATATGACTTTGTACAGTTTAGTGACCCACGTGTGTGTATAAGTGAGCCCATAATGTGTTGTTAAAAATTCACAGCGCGTTAACCATGTTTGCTGCGAGCGTTTGTAGTGTAATAAATATGAACATGTGCGCTGTTTGCTTAGTGTCGTACACGTGTCTGTGTGGAGAGGTTATGTTTGCTCACCAAACTGCTGCAATAATAGACGCACTGACGTCGTTCACTTTGTACCTTTGTACAAAACTTACAGCGTACTACAGGCAACATAAGGGTAAAAAACATCAGCAGTGGGCGCCGAAAATTATACAGAAATAATTAGACCTCGTATTGTCTGCAGATTCATAACATTGCTTAGTCTAATGCATGTGCATCAGATAATACTCGCATTCTATACTCGCAAGAAAAATTTGTAATTTTGGGCGCAAGAAAATCTAGAATTACAGCTGTGTGTGTGTGTGTGAGCGTTTTTACAAAAATGTTTTTCTTTCACAACTACAGTATTAAACTTAACAAACATTCAAACATTACAATTTTCTAATTTGCATAGGGAAATAATAATTTATGGGATAATTTGTCAGAATTAAATTTGGAAATTACAACTCAACAACACACACACACACACACAATTATTGCTCAAGTTAACTACTGTGAGTTTACGGTTTTGAAAAGTTAAAATTGTTAAACAGAATTTGTTTACTAATTAGTGTATTTATCAGTAATTAATGTATAATTTTTACATTACACAAAGATAAGTTTGTATATTTTAAGATTAGCTGAAACATGTATTTTTTGTCACTTACAAATTTGTTTTAGGCCTATCACAGACATGCTGTCTGAATTAAGAGAAAAACCTGGTCGTTAGTAAAGAGTTAATGCGATGTTAGACCGTATTAGGTCTATATACGAGGTTTAGGTTTTTAATATTAATGCAAGTAGAATAATAGAAAGGAATGTGCTAGAGAAAGGTTAAATATGGATTCCTAACAAACCTGCACGATTTGATTTGTAATAGCTGTTCTCAAACCGTGGGACCCCTTGGGGAAGCCACAAGAATCTCTGTGGACGTTATAGGTATTATTACGAGTGTCAGTTGAAACGTTCGCGGAGCTTAGCGTAGCGGTAGAACTAAAATTTCTTTCGTGTGTTGTAAAACTCAAGTTTCGTGTAAACGCCTGTTAATTTCCAGATCCATCTAGCAATTTATTCATTTTTTACCGGTTGTTCGAAATTTACTTGTCACGCGTGTTTTGAAAAATTCTGTAGGTTAATAAATATGATAAGATTTACGTAGAGATGAATAATGCACATCGTTTAAATCATATGTGTAAACAATATGATTTTCAAATATCTAAGCAGAAAACGAAAATCAGACTTTTGGGAGAAATTTCCAGTCAGATCAAAAATTGTTCTTGAGGGAAGTGTTTTGGAACAAGTCTCCTACTTCTTACTTCAATTACCTGGGTTGCACAATCAGTATTGGGAATGACACAGGCCGGGATATCACTACAAAAGTATCAATATTTCAGAGGATATGTGGGGTCATACATATAACGTTGAGGAAAAAGACAAGGAAAGAGACGAGACTTAAATTTTATAAAACTATGGCAGTGCCTGTTTTACTATATGGACGTGAAACATGGGTTCCTACAAAGAAGAATAAAAACCAGGTTCAAACTTCGGAAATGAAGGTTCTGAGAAGAGGAAAGGGATGCATGAGACAGGATCGTTTGCACAATGAGGATATTAGAGAAGAGCTACAGGTATTCTCCATAAATGAAAGAATCCAGACATATCGCAGGGAATGGTTACAGCATGTGGTCCAGAATGGAGGATGGACTACCTAAGGTTGCATCTCGATGTAGACCCTTTGGTACAAGGGATGTAGGAAGACCGAAAGTGAGACGGAGAGATATGTGAAGACGGACAGGCAAAGTGCCTACCCCGTGAGGTGCAGAAGAAGATGAATAATGTATTTACTAAGTCAGTATTAAATATAGGTTGGTAGTGTACAACAGACGCCATAAACATATGTGTGATTTCTCTCAAACAGTACATATTTATTACGTTTGCGCTATAAACCATTAAAAAACAGTTTGAAAATTATATAAGAGCATTGTTAAACGTTTGTAATTTAACATGGATGTGTTGTGGGGAAACTGAAACACATTTGAATATTATTACCCGGAATTTTAATTCTGTGAGTAATAAAGTCAGTGGTGTCTTGATACTGGACAGTCCGGCGACAGCGACGGAATCTGCATGTGCACTGTTTTGCGTCGCAGGTCTGCCGTCTGCCTTGCACTTGACGTAAAATCAATAGGAGCCGTGTCTTCCACATTATGAAGATTTATTGTTGTATTTTTATTGTATTGCAGTCCGTGAGTATTGATCTGTTATTGTGAGAACACTGCGTCGAAGGGTGCGATATGTTTGTAGACTGTGACTGGACTGTAGAGGTGAGCCGATATACCTGTAATAGGTATTTTGGAACGATATTTTTGTGGAACGGATGTAACAGTGACTGAAAAGTTGAAATACCTGTTATTCGCGGCGACGCTGTTCCGAGTCGAGACACGCCGCCCTCGCTGTTCAAAGTCGAGGCACACCCCCTACGCACCCACAGACACACACACACAAAATGTACGCAAGATCACGTAACCAAGGCCAAATACTAGGCGTACAAAAATATCGCTGGAACGCAAGGAACAGCCAGTAACGCGTATTTAAAATACTAGGTATTTCAAATACTAGTTAGTGGTATCACCGATACACAAGGAACAACGCGTTCCAGAGTAACAGTAGTATTTTAGTAGCACCTAATATTTCAGGAACACCTAGTATTTCAGGAACAGGTAGTATCAAGCATATTTCGAGTAAGAACTAGTATGAGCCACTTTTTCGTCCTGTATATTTCATTCTGCGCAAAGAGACGGAGCTGTTTTTAATAAAGGAAATAATTTATCCTGCTGTTACATTTATTCTCGTGTGATATGCAGATATATAATACAGATTATATGCTAATAATTATATATTATACTAGTCACCAACTTGTAACTAAAATCGGTTGGTAAAACTTTATGTTTTTACTCAAAAAAAACTTTATGTTCCGATCGTTAGTGAAATATTTGAATTTAATTATATTGAGTTATAACCTATAGAGTGGCTGATGTTGATAAGCTATATTATATACTTTTTATTAATGTGATTTTAACTTCACTACATATCTCACGTAAATGATGAGATTGTTGTAATGGACATTTATGCACTTTATCTAGTTCTGTTCCTTAAATATCTGTAATGCATTTAATTTACTTTTGTTGTTGCTTATTATTTATAAGTTTTTATTTATGTATTTATATTTATTTTATTACAATTTGTTTTTTTATTTTTATTTATAAAATTTTGTTTATTCTCATTCACTCTTGTGGCTTACTCTTATGTTTTTATTATACGTTTCTGATGTTTTTTCACATTATTTTTCGTGGTATTACGTGTAGGCCTACTCTAAATTATTTAATTGCCCCGAGTTTCGCAACTGATTTGTCTAACCAATGTTAGTTTGTTTACTACTAGTGAAAACTTAAATTGGTATTCCCAAAGGGAGATAGGCCTATAAATTCTCTTGTTTCTTATTTTCATTTAAACAGTAATAGTTTAATAAAGTCACGGTGTAAAGTAACACTGTTAATACTTTTAGTTTCAATTTATTTCTTATAACAAATTATATAGTATAGGCATGGATGTTAATATAACTGGATGCCCGACAGGGCGCTCCCTAGTGAAGCAAGTGTGACGTCACGCCGCCATCTTTAAAACGGGCAAAAAAATGTAAACAGACGTGGTGTTAGGTTGATTTGTGCGGACCTTTTGGAGTGTAAATTGATTTAATGCTTGCTTGACTTATCACTTCGAAAAGAAGATAAAATGCATGACTCTTGTTGTGCTGTAGGGTGCACAAATCGACGGAAAAAAGGAGAGAACATGCAGTTTTTTGCGTAAGTGGCATGTTTTGTTTTGCAGCGATTTTTTGTCATCCACCTCCTTATATAGTGCAGGAAAACTGTCGGCGTAAGCCTGAATTGAACAAAAAAAATCGAAGTAGTCTCGATTTTTGAGGAGTACTTGTTTATAATGTATACAAACATTTTTTGTCTAATCACCTGCCAGCGGCGCCCGGGAAAAATTGTTACAAACAAATTTAAAAAAAATTCAGTTTTTCGCTCATATCTCCGTTAATTTCGCCCGTAGCTTAATTTTACAAGAGTTAAATTTTAAAGCTGAAGAAATTCTACACAAATTTCATCTTAAAAATATTTTTGTGCGAGCAAAAACAAGCGCGGGAGGTCTAAATGTTTATAACGTATAATTCTGTCGTGGTGGGGGACAAGGCTAGCGAGCGGAGGCACGCGCGCGCTTCATTAAACGTTATAACTCTTGTTTAAATTGAACTATTTTAACAAAACAAAGTGCCTATCGAAAAATGATAGTTTTTTACATGCGACTATTATGAAAAAAGGTTTAGGATTTCATTATGTGTATATTGTACAAGAGATGAAATTACAAAATGCTGTTTTTTTAAAGAATATGAAATTAAATAAACAATTTTATAATGAACTTTCACGTATAAATTCATTTTCTAGACCCTTTGGTTGATTACTACAAGGAATAAAAAAAATTACAAAAATTTAGTTTTTAAGATTCGCCATTTTTAAAATCCACTTTTTTGGAAAAATTGTAACTAAAAAAATAACTTAATTTCAAAATATAATTATGCGATAAGTGCAATAATCAGGACACTTCTTTTTGGGCTATTTAGAAAGCTTAAACCTTGCCCTTTAAGATTTAATTATAATAGGTATGAAAATTTACGGTTAAATTGGGATAATTAATAATAATTAGTTGCTACTTCAGCCGATAGCCGCGCGACTCCAAAATTTGCCAAAAAATCGATGCCTGGAAAAGTTATAAAAAAATATTTTATTTTTGTGCAACTTGCAGGTGTTGTCGAGCATGTTGTGACGTTCAAATAACCACCGTTTTTAGGTGTTTGCAATAATAATTAGTAAATAAAATTAATAAATAAGGCATGCATAATCATTAAATTTTATACCATTAAATTGGTATCCAATCACTGATCCAATCAAAAAAATTTGTAATAAAAAAATGTTATTCTAATGGAGATCTACAAAAAAGTACTCTAGTAATTTTTTCGTAAAATTAATATTTCAGCAGTAAATAATAGTTTAATTTCGTCCGTTGGCGCTATAGGTAAGAGAGAGACGGAAGATGCAACGCGTCTCACGCTCAAGCGTTGTTCAGCAACTTTTAGTAATTTCAATTCTACGATGGTTATCTATAACTTCTATATACATTTCTCTTTTCAATATCAATATTTTGAGATTATGGAAGTATATATAATAGAATGGTGGGGAAACGTGCCATTATTATATATAATAGAATGGTGGAGAACCGCAGGTGCGCGGTCCCCTCTTACAATTTTTTATAGTGCGCTTATTTTTGCTCGTACAAAAATATTTTAAAAATGAAATTCGTGTAGAATTTCCTTAGTTTTAAAATTTAACTCTTGTAAAATTAAGCTACGGGTAAAATTAACGGAGATATGAGCGAAAAACTGAATTTTTTTTAAAATTTGTTTATAACAATTTTTCCGGGCGCCGCTGGCAGGTGATTAGACAAAAAATGTTTGTATACATTATAAACAACTACTCCTTGAGCCCAAGTTTCTCAAGATTTATAATTTCATTTATCTCTATAGAATTTTCCAAACTTTTACATCGATCTACCTCCCCCGGAATTGAACTCGCTAGTTCCTGGTGAGTACCGGTAACTTTTCATACAGATAAATAGCCCTAATAATAATGAAAGTTGGAAATACAGCTTTGTATTTCTAATTCTTCGTTGAGAAACTTTTGTTTTTAAATTTCATTTTACGTTCCCATAACACTATGATCCCACGGTGTCGGCTAATAAATTCTTTGATTACGAGTGTAAATAGCAAAAGATTTAACAGGTAAGTGAGAATTACCATTCGGGCTGATGGGTAAAAAATCGTATTATTCAGGACGTACCGTAGCATGTATTTATCATCAAAAAATAATTAATTGTCGCGTAATTAATGGCACAATTATGTACCAGTTGTATAGGTAGAACTATGGGCTCGAGATCTCTTGCCCGTTTTAAAGATGGCGGGGTGACGTCACACTTCCTTCAGTCTCGCAAGCATACAGGGTTGGCAGTCGGGCATCCAGTTAGTATATAAACATCCATGAGTATAGGTTATATAATATCTTCAAATAAATACACAGCAAGTAGGTTTATTAATATATTAATAGGTTTATCTAGGTGAAAATAAACCTACTTGGAGTGTATTTATTTGAAGATATTACATAGGAGACCTGCAGGAAACTCAAAACGAGTTATTTACAAAGGATAATATAGGTTATGTATATATAGTATATAATAACAGGTATTTGTACCTGTTATTTTTTTGGAACTGTATTTTCATACCTAGTATTTTAAAATAACAGTTTAGCCCACCTCTACTGGACTGGTTAATAAATAACAGTCCTCTTGCCGCTGCCTAACCCTAAAGTCATTGCGGTGCCCCCCCCCCACAATGCTGTAAACGTTTTTACAAATAGCCAGTTACCTCTTTTTTACGTATTTTCAATTAAATACCCCCGTTTATATTTTTACGTTACTTGTCGAAAGTTGATCGCCCCGCCGATGGGTTCCTAAGTTTAACTGGGGCCCTCCAGATGCACTTTCATGTAGGAAACCAGTATACTAGGTGCACTTTAAATTACCAGTAACTTGATGTTGTGTTTGTCATGCTGCAACAATTTGTAAACCCGCGCAAGCACCTGTTATCAGGTACTTTCTGTTGAGGCCATTAACTCGGAAACTCGGCGGTCGTCGTGTTTATCTGTAGTGTTATAGCACAAAGCGGATGTTTCTGATATCTGTTGAGTACTGTATGTACTTAACGCGGTGAGAGCCAGTAAGTGATGAATACACAGGTGTATACCTACAAACTAGTTTGAGGAATATTTAGTTAGCCAGAAAGTGCAGTCTCGTTAATGGACTGTGCAAACACTTTTTCAACGTTTTGACTGTTTCCGCTAGAGCACTACACCCGTATCTGACTTGTGCAGCACGACCAGTAAACAGATATTGCTTGAGCTGCGAACAGTCTGTTTGAATAGAGCTGCCATCGACTAAAATAAACTCGTAGAACGATCGGGTTCAGAAACTATATAATCCCGGGGATGAAACCTGTACAAGCCGCGCGTTCAAAACGTTAACTTCGATACTTCGATAACGTTAACGCCTACTCTCCGTGTACACCAATCAGATTGCTCCGTTAGTATAGTGTAGTTGACAGCTGCATTTCCATTTCACGTGGTCTCAACGCTGCTACAATTACTAGCTTTCCAACTTTGTCGTGCTTACGTGCTGAAAGGTGGAGACACTGAAAGGCCTCGTCCGGAACATGACAGGCAGCAGTTCAGCAAGTAAGTACGACAAAGTTGCAGTTATATAGACTGCTGATAACAAGATGAAAATTACTGGCTTAACGATTTATCAGTTTTCATTCAGAAGCACGGCTGACAGTTGTTATTTTAATTAATTTGGTTTCCGTTATTTAATATTTCATGTTTTTACACGCGTAATATTTAAAATAAACAAAAAAATTTGAAACATTACTGTGTCAATAGCAGTGGTATTTATAATAAAAATTTCTGTGCTGTAACAAGTAAAAATTATTTTGCAAAATATTGTGGTTTAAAATGAATTTTGATTTAAAAACCCAACTTTTAGTTTGTGAAATAGGACACACACACACACACACACACACACACACACACACACACACACACACACACACACACACACACACACACACACACACACAAAATAACCTCCTGTTATTTGTTGTAAAATGGTATCCGGAGTATACGGTACGGGATACTTTATAAAGGATTCGGTCAACAGTACCGATACGTTAATTAAACAGGAACGGGTTGTTAATAAAAAAATAAAGTAAATAAACATTAATCGGAATATAGAATTGAAATGCGCAATTGTATGTCTGGTTTATAAGCAATAATCAGTAATTTTGTGTGTGTCCACTATTAAAAGATCCAAGGTCTTTCTCAATATTCACCATGCCAGATAGTTTCTGTACGAATGATACGTTTTTTCGCAATGCATGAACAAGCACTTAAACTTTGGCATTTTGTAATAACTGTTGAAGTAAAAAATGAAATTCTGAATATAAAGTACACTGACGGTGTTTATATTTTATTCGTATCTACATCGAATAATCTGAGAAACTGGCACGCCTTAACGAGACTACTGAGACGGTCCATGATGCGGCCTCTCGATTAACTTCGGTAATGTTTTTTTAACGGATGTATGTGGTGGGTACAAACCGAAGGAACATATCGTGTAATCATGAGATGATGAGACATCCACATCGATGGAGTTGTACGAGTACGTAGTACGAAGTGAAACGAAAACAACGAATACTGTTAGAGGAAGTGCTTAGGAAATCGTACACAGGAAGTGGTATGGTTTGTTGAAGGAGACAGAAGACGGAACGATTATAGAAAATTAATTCCAATAAATGTTAAAGTGAAAGCTATTAGTTGGAAGCTGATAGCATCGTCTGCAGCTGACAGCAATATTGCTTTCTTAACATAAATAATTTTCTTTTGTTTATTTGTTTGTGAATTCGTAATTAGTTCGATGATGACGCTGTTTAATATTTTCTTTCAATCAGCGTATTACAACATGCGAGCAAGCCGTAAAACATTAGAAACTGTAAAAAGATTTTTGTTTTTTGTTAATTATAATCAGAGAACAGGAAACTATAAACTATAAAGCTTGTGTGTCTGTGTTAGACCGGAAGAAATAGTGTTTCAATACGATTTGTTATTATGGAGTATAAAAGGGTAAACACATTTAGAAGGCTGTTGAAAGGTGTAATGGACTGAAAAGGAGAAGAAGAAGTGAGGGAGGAAAGCGTGGTTTCTCGCCATTATTTGACGACAGCATTCCTTCATTAACTGTGTGAGTTTATAAAGAAAAGAGAATTGAACTGTGTGCAGAGCAGAAGAGATAGTTATTTGTGGTCGTTGTCTCGTGAAGTGATGTACGGGAATCGGGAGCTGGCCCGGCGGCTTCTGTGTGCGCGTTTTCCGATTTAACGAGCCGTTTAAACTTTTCAACGGAAACGTTTTAAAATCGTTTGACCTTGAAAAACTGTCGACAGACCTGAGCGCGAGTGAGGGAGAATAACTTCCTGCTGACAAATGTCGAATCTGTCAAGAAGACAAACTCGTACTGCACCACGGCCGTCTTGAGTAACGTAATATCTTTGGCGTTAATGCTGCGTTACGGCTTTGGTATGTGAATGTGAATGTGTCTGTTTTGGGGTATGTGTGCGCCTTGAAACTTATTTTATTACCAGGGATGTGCAGGAAGGGTGCTGCTACGGTTACAACAGCTTAATCATAACATCCGGTCGTGGCACCGATGACTAACGGAAGAATCATACACGGTCATTGTCAAACGCGTTGCCCTTTCTTATTCATCTTTTGAAGTGACTGTGTTGCACTGATCTTTAGCATGACGTTTGGTCACGAAGTCAGAGTATCGATTTCTGAAGTGTACCGTAACTTCGTGAACGTGGAACGTATTTTTGACGGATTGGTTTTATATTAATAATAATAATATAAAAAAATAATTTATAACAATAGAGTAAAACTATGTATGTACCTATAATATAGGGGAAAAATATGTACAATATATGCGTTTATACATTATGTATATACGGTACTATATTTTACACGTTATATTATAAACAAAAATCATATAGCGGGTTGTGGGTTGTTATATACGTTCACTGCATTTTACAAAAATTAGGTCAATACTAATTTTATTAAAATAAAATAATATTATTATTAGTTTATTATTATTGGTGTTGTAGTTATATTATTTTAATAATAATTAAAACAATATTAAAAACAAGTATATACTGTATATTTCATCAAGCAATAATTTCGTATGCATGTAGCCCTATACATTGTCTCTGTTTTTTATCATTGTGTTTCAATCCGACGCACGTTCCACAGCATAAATCTGTATCAGAGGTTTATACATGAATTAACGAAAAGGATTTTAATAGGAATAAATAAGAGCAATATATATTATATACTGCGATATACAGGTGTCGCATAGATAACAGATAGTCGCTAAATCGTGTATTGGAATGCTGTGGGGTTTATTAATGATATAACTACAAAATTGGTCCATTTAAAATTTTACGGTATCAGCAACTAGCGAACTTTCTAACTTGAGTTCGTAACGCCTTAGTAGACCTAGCGCCTAAACTAATACAATACGTCCACACGCTTTCAAGGCCAGAGTGAGAGACTGTCTGACAAGAAATCAGAATCCGACTGAAAATTTGCCCAATTTCTCGTACGCTGATTGGTTAATTTGTTTCTGCGTCTGAAGCCAAGATAAAATTATTCTTGCATAAGATTGTTCGAAAGCAGTGAACGGCCTGCCCAAAAAACCAGTACGGTTTTACGACTTATCTAAAGGGCCATAAAACTTTCTTTGTTAAAAACTCATATTTTCAGTTCTTTAAATTACTGACATCCGAAAGGTCTTTTCATTAGGCGCATTCTGGTACAAGTCTCATCTCTTAATTCCACATTTATCAAAATTTATTTAATTAAATGTTTTTTTTTTTAATTTTTATTCTGTAAAATAATTAAATATTCTCACACACGCGTACTCACTACACGCCTACACATCTTTTCCCACCACTTCACAACACTAACAGTTTTTTTTTACTGTCTAAAAATACTTAAAAGTAACAATTTGAACATGTCTCTTATCGACTAACATACAGTGTCCAAACTTGCAGTCTTTACTTATACAAATTTTAATTTAAACATGCTGTCATATGCCCTGAATCCTAGTAATAATTTGTATGCATATTCTACTCATTGCAATACACAAATCCTGCAAGAACATCGTTAGTTACCTACGAATAAAAGATGAATAAAACCAAGTAGTAACAAATAATATAATAATAATAAAAAATATTTATTTTATTAAAGATGATTAATATTTTTTGTAGAGTGTAATGACTTAAGGAACACGTGGAACAGTCATTGTTGCCTCCCAAGTTCTTCAAGACCTTAACATTCGATGTCGCGTCATACTTCCTGTGAACACTATTTAGCCAAACAGAACATTCTGTGGTACTCTAGCCATTTTTCTTACCTGATTTTTAGCCCATGTGATTATTTTCTGTTTTAAAAAACGAAAACCAACGATGTTAAGTTAGGCAAGTTCCAAACTTTGTAGAACAATCGATCGAATTTTAGAAACAAGGTACATCGAGAGACAAAATTATGACGGTCTCTGTACTGTCCTGTTGGTATGAAGTATGGACGACAACTAAGAAAGAAGAAAGCAAAATTCAAACCTCGGACGTGGCGTTCTCAAGAGGAGTTAAAAGGTGTTCTAAACTTGATCGTACAAAGAACGAAGACATAAATGAATTAAACGTTTTTAATTTGAATGACAGATTAAAAGATTATAAACGATGGTGGAAAGAATGCTTAGAATATCACATTCAAGACTGGCGAATCGAGTCTTGAAATATAAACTTATGGGACATAGGTATGTGGGCAGACCCAGGACGGGATCTTCGAAGGCGGAACAGACGCATCTTGCCTATGTAAAGATGATGACGACTTTTCTATAATACAGTATAACTCAGAGGGTTAGTAATCGATCTGAAGACGAGTTTCTCAGTAGTCATGTGACAAAGTATTCCCGAAGTCGAGCCTCGGCCTCCTCTATCCTGACCCTCCACCTCTCTTTGTCAGTCCATCATCGCACTACCAGCATCTCTTTACATCCACAGCGGCAGCATCTTCCTATCTTTTCCTTGGACGGCCTTTTGGTCTTTCCCATCCATACTCCCCGCAAGGACTTTTTGAGGTGTTCGTTTGTCATCCGTTTTTACGACATGGCTAGCCCATTGAAGCCTCCTCAGTTTTACTTACACCTCTACCGTTGGTTCGTTGTAGTGACAGTATATCTCATCATTATGCCGTATTCTCCGTTCTCAATTTCTGTATATGGAGCCCAGGATCCGTCTCACGAGCTTCCTTTCAAATATCTTCAGGCGTTCAATTGCTCTTTGTGTTAATATCCAGGTTTCAGTGGCTTAGCAAAGGATGGGTCGTACGATAGCTTGTGACATATTATTAGCAGCATGTAAAAATGTTATTTAAAAACTTGTATTTAATGAAACCAATACGTGAGCATATGGTTGGGTAGGATAACCGTGTGTAGGTATCTATTGTACAGTATTACAGCGTAATGACAAACCAATAGTCGTTGCGTCATATCGTGCTATTCTGTACAGCGTCATCTCTTTATTGTGATTAAGAAACATGGGAGATAATTGCCCAGAATTGCTAACGTGCAGCGTGCACGTAGCCATCGATTGTTGTCGTCAACAGTTTGTATAAATTTACATTGTTATGGTCGCGCGCCCGCGTACTTGTTGACCTAATTCCAGCAACTGTGTAAGGCTGTTCGTTGCTGATGTGTGTGTCCCTGTCACAAAAATAATTGATTTTGTACCCGATGTACCGCAGAATCAATGTTCGGCCACAGAGAGGTAACGCCTGTTCTATACACATGACGCAGAAACTGATTCTCTTGAATCACCCTTTAGACAATATGTTTTTAACATTTGCTTACAAAAATTATTATGTTTGTAGTAGTTATTTACAACTGCGCAATGTACTAAGGAGTTACGTTGTAATAGGCCTATATAGTGTGTGTTTATATAATTTAAAATTTTATGAACAGTGTAACAAGTAAATTTACTGGAGCCAAAGCAGTAGTAACGCGTATTTTAGACGGACTCTTACAATATAAACATTTTTCGTAAATATCTGTAATGTATAATAAGGATTAGCATCGCATTTAGTCTTAATAAACGATCAGGTTTTTCTCCTAATTTAGATAGCATGTCTATAATAAAAGAGATTTGTTAGGGACGAAAAATACATAAACTTATTTTTGTATATTGTAAAAATTATACATTAATTAATGATAATACATTAACTAGTGAACAAATTCTGTTTTAACAGTTTTAACTTTTCAAAACCGTAAGCTTCAATAGTTAACTTAAGCAATAATTAGATGTGTGTATGTGTGTGGTGAAGGCAGAGTTGTTAAGTTGTAATTTCCAAGTTTCATTCTGATAAATTATCGCAGAAATAATTATTTCCCTATGCAAATAAAAAAATTGTAATGTGTGTTAATTTTAATAGTTGTGAAAAAAACCGTTATTTTTGTACAAACACTCTCTCTCTCCTCCCTCTCCCTGCGCGCTCAGACACACACAGAATTTGAATATAACAGTTGATTAGCTGTAATTCTAGATTTTTTTGCGCTTGTATTACAATTTTTTCTGCAAGTATAAAAACTGTTATTTCTGACGCACAGGCCATGGATTAGACGAAGCAGTTTTTGAACCTGCAGAAGATACAGGGTCTAATTATTTTGTGAGTGTAACTGAATAACAGTGAACGCATTGAAGTGTAGGAAAAGTGGTGATTTTCCGTTGTCTTATGTAAGTGGTTTATACGGCGGTGAAGGTCGCAGTTGTGTCGTCTTTAAGACTAATTATCGCTCTCGCCGACTGACACGTGGTTGACGGCTTTCTCTCTCCGCTTACAGAAGTCGTTTTTATTTTCTTTAGTGTAGTAACAAGCACGTAATGTTTGGTTAAAATTACTTCGCGTGCTGTTTGGCCGTGGTCCAAAGTTTACTACAAACCCATACCTATACTGGTCACTAACGTATACCACCTCGCGTTAGCGTGCTCTATTTTCACTGAAGATGGCAGTCGATGGCACTGCCAAAACGTCTGGTTTGCAGCCTTAACCACAGTACTGTGGTCACTAATGTATATCACCTTACGTTAGCGTACTCGATTTTCACTGAAGACAGCAGTCGATGGCACTGTCGACAAAACAAAATTTTAGATTGAGGCGTGGAATCAAAGATAAGAATACCTATTCTGGAATGTTTCTTTCCAGAAAGATTGGGGGGGAGGAGTCAACATTTTACCCCGGAGCAAGAGACATAAGGATCCGGAAGTCGGGTTTAGGACACCCTGAAGCCCTGGAATTAAAGAAGCAGAAAAATCAGAATAATATGAACGTTTACAGCCGTTTTACTTTTTTTCAGATTTACTTACACACATCTGAGTATTCGAATTTGAATTTGATTTTTTTAGTCCGTATAATCTCCGACACAATGCCTACTACAAAAGTCTGGTAAAGCATGTTGTAATGTTAAATCATTACTTTTTGCCATTTAAAATAAGAAAAAGGTAAAACGACCTTATGTTTATAAATCGGACGGCTTGAAATCATAGTCTGCTTAATGGCACCCTGTAGCCGTATTGTGAAATAACATTACAAAATGTACGTAATGTACATTTTTGGCGCACTTTTTAGCACAATGTAGAAATATTGTTTTATGGATTTATTTGTAGGCATATACTTTTAGTTATCGTAAATTCTGGTTGCACAAAACTATAAACTTGCGATCGTATATTGATTAAAATTACCACTTTCTATACTCGTTCAAGGTCTTGGTTACGTTATTTTACCCGTATTGTGGCTCAAATAATTATTACTATAACTTTGGCCGAACTGCAAGAACGGACACCAAGCCGCGTATATTCGAAAGTAATGTGAGGTCGTTGTGGTCTACGGATGGATTTGAGACTTGGAAAGTGACGCGTAGTGAAATTGAATCTAGCTAACTCATAAGGTACAGACATATACTGTATTAATCGATGTTTAAGGATCGCCTGGTGAAACGTCATGCCCAACGTTACTCTCTTGAGGAAGGATCGACTAGAAGCCCATTGCATTGGAAATGAGGAAGAGAAGATGGCGATGCCTGAATCTCACACGGTTAGGCCGTCGGATGACCGCAGTACAAGTGAGGCTCTCGATTGGAGCCCACAAGGGAGAAGTAGATGTGATGTACCCAGAATGACGTGGTGATGGACAACAGAAGAAGAAAGACATCGGCAGGGAAACTGCTAGCAACGGGACAAGTTGGTGAGTCTGCGTTGCGTCCTTAATGTCCACGTGAAGAGTTAAAGGAAACAAGTCACCTGAGTAGTCAAGAGTGGCGGCTAAAAGTGTGTAAAGTCATTTTTAACCTTTTGCTCGTCTGATGAGGACGTCAGGGTCGTGAAAATCGATTCGCCACGAGACGGATTCGACACGGAACGACCCGTTTTGGAAGCGAGTACAATGATTACTGCGCCGCCATTTAAAATGTTAATTAAATGAGATGATCCGACGCCGCAGTAACGCTGCAGGCCGACGCGGCCGTCTGGTGCTTGCTTACTTAGTTTTGTGCCATTGTTTTCCAGCTGTGTAGATAATAGTAGCCGTTTCAATAACTGGACACTTAACCGTGTAATAGATGCTGCTTTTGTAACGAGTTTTGTCTATATTAAGCTTCCAACACGAAGAAGTGAACTCGTTACGAATGGCTCCAGTAAAAACTTAAAAACTTTTTATTTTTAGACGCGCAGACGTTCAAGGGCTTCCATTTTCGCAGAACTGAAGTGATACTCTTAGCTTTCTAGTGTTTTACGAGATAAGGCTTTAGAAATGCTAAAGTGCTCTGCATACCGGGCACTGTCTGGTCCCCCCCCCCCACCGCAGATGTACTAGTCTCTTTGTGTACCCAAGTAGTTTGGAGTAGATCGTCTAAAAGTGTTCATTGGCTTAATACATTGAGTACTGGGAATAAGTGGCGTAGCTAGGCTTTTTGGCGCCCAGGGCCAGGAAATCGTCGGCCGCCTCGCCTTCACAATTAAAAGGGGACAAAAGAGCAAAAATGAAGGCCCATCCAGTGAACAAAGTACTTAATAAATGCAAATGTGTAGATTTCTGCATGAAAGCACGTCCAGCAAACGTCTTAAGAATATTTGTTAAGTGAGAATTAAGAAATTACAGATTATAATATTACCGGTATTCGATTTGTATACATTTATTAGTAACAAATGTAGTACCTAATATAAAAAATTATAACATAAAAATGTTTTAATAAATATGCAAATTCCTTGTAGATCTAAAGTGCATCGTCAAAACTACCCTAAAGCAACATAAAGTTAAACGAACAACTACATTAAAAGTAATAAAAAAAAGCACTTACCATTACAGGTTAATGGTTCCGTCTTCTATTAATAAACACTTAGGCCTAATATTTATTTTTAATATTTAATAAATATTTAAAACGAATCATTTTAAAATGTAACTTTCCTGGTCTTAATTGTTGCAAAGACAGTTATTAAATCACTATAATCTAAAGACGAAGCAATACTGTTTTCAGTTGAAAGTACCGCAAGATTTGGTACCCTGTCTTGAGATATTGTTGATCGTAGGTACGATTTAATCAGTTTAAGTTTTCTAACGATCTTTCACAAGAAAAAACAGACACTGGTAATGTAAGAAACATTTTTAAAGCTGTTGTTAGTGTTTTGTGGGCTCCTAATTCCACTGAAGAAATGTATTGTAGCAGTCCCTGAGGTGTAAAGTCCATTAACTTTTGCCCTTTTTAATAAACGTATAACGTCTTTCAAGTTACTGAAAAATTCTTCACTGTTTAGGTCATTTAGATACAATTTTGCAAGCATTGTGCACTTAATGCTGATTTGGGAAAGCTGTTCCTTATTAAAATGGATTCAAATCTAATATTCTCTTCAGAACTCCTGAACGGATTCCAGAAATTGTTGCTTGATTGTCATACGACTGACCTCTGCAATCGCTAAGATTCAATGCATCTCTCTCAGTTTTACTTGTAATAACCTCTTGTTTTTCTCTGTGATCACCTCCGCTGTTTTCACTTCTAAAGGAATAAAATCTATTAAGTCTTCCGTGATATCAACAGAATTGCTTTTAATTTCAACAAATCTTATAATCTGAGACATTTGTTCTACATGTGCAGCATCTGGTGTTGTGTTAAATATAATACTTTAAAGTAATTTGGCTTCTTACATGCAGTAATAATATATTTCCGCATTCTTTCTCCTAACAGGCATATTATTTCATTTTGAACAGTTGGCAAAACATACGATATGCACCCCGATTTACGAGAGACTGCATCCAAATGAGATCTCATGACATGGTCATATTTAGCCAAGTGTCTTAACAAACCCAGAAAGTTTCCAGAATTTGGATTTTTAGTAATTGACTCTCGATGTCCTCTCAAATCCCAGATTTTGTTGTGCAAGAGTTTGTACTGTGGCAATGACCCGTTCGAGGATTTCTTTCCGTGTCTTAGCTGCTTTACTCATTTGTTCCTGAAGTAGATCATCAGTAAGTCCCCCTTTGTTTAAAAAACGTTCCAGTTCCTTCCATTCCAAAAACGCAGAGCAATGAGCAGGACTATTTTCATGATCCTGAATACGGGGATTTCACTTTTGCCAAGACAAAAACCCATTTGCACTATTGAAATGGCTTCTTTGATAGTTTGTTTGTAGAAATAAAGTGCAACAAAATCAAAATAGAGTTTTTTTTAGTGGAAAAAAACATCCACGTACGATTTACCTTTTCGCCAATTTGCAAGGTTTCATCAAACCAATACTTGTTAAAGGATCGTCCAGCTTCATCTTCAGGAAAATGGCTGGCCTTGTTCTGCAACTGACGTGTTCCTCTATTCACCATTATATCTCGGAAGGATTGAGATATCTTGTTTGGTCAAGCTCCCATGTCTTGTAGAGTAGCACCGGGAACACGGTGTAGATTGTTGCTAGTAATGTTGTGTCCTCCCTCGCCTGTAATTTCAAGGCTGCACGATGCAACATCATCCATGGTAGTAGAACCAAGTGACTTGGTTGTACTTCTTGTAACTGTACTTTGACACCTTCACAATTTGAAGTATTCACGTCGTTAACTTTAGGCTTACTATATTTATCAGCAGCCTCGTGGCTAACAACATACATTTTATGATCGCAAGTTGAGTCCTTGTTAATTGTAATATTTTGGCACTCAGGGTTCTATTTTCCTTCAATGAAAGACTTTATAAACTCTTTGGAACTTGTAGTTCTAAATGTTTCTTTCCTCCTCTTCCGAACATGGGCACCACTGAGATTACTTCGTTTCATATCAGCTTCAAATCAAATTAAAAAAAAAAAATTGATTTTCAATAATAGTATTAGTATGATGACATACACGTGAAGTATTATAGATATACCCACAAGACGAACAAACCAAAAACAAACCGCACACTCAAGATACTCATCAACAAGTGATGATCAACACGTCAGCTGCGTCGAACCGGGAAGAATTGCACATACAAAGCCCACGTAACGATTTGTTTATACGATTGCAAATAATATATTCGTATGCATACGAATAGCAATTAAGATTATATATGCAAAGCTAATACAGTATGATTATCAGTTCTTTCAAGCAGAGCAACAACTCACTACAAAGTCGCAAAAAATATTAAATATGTTATGCCACTTTTATGAAAGGAATAGTCACAGCAAAGAAACAAGTTGTTTGTAGTTTTATGAACTGAAAACAATTTTTTCAAGTCTATGCTCACCACTTTGCCGTACGGGGCGGCGGCCCCCTTGGTCCCTCCCCCCAGCTACGCCTCTGCTGGGAATATATATTATACGTTGCTTGGTTCATATGCCGTGGGAACTGTAATGTGATGGCTTCACTTTCCTGTCTGCTCCGTGTACCATTTATGAATACATAGTCAGCTATAGTATCGAACAGGGCTTTGTGTGGATCGTGCCCTATGGATTATGTAGACCCCTGGGAAGATTGTCAAGTGATGATTAAAAGCTTTTAGTGCACGGTTCTTCTTAGGCCTTAAGGTGCCCTACGCCATGTAAGAAAAGAAAACGGCCAAGGTTAGACACTACTCTCTACGCACCAAGATCGATATCACTCGATTCGTTTTGTCTTTGCCAGTGATTACGTGATTACTCAAGGAGGAAAGTTATGGGTTTGTCTGTTGTGTGTTTAACCCATGACTGCTAACCCAAAACTGCTACAACATTTTCGCATGAGTGACTGTAATTCGATTCGTTTTGTTGTACGACATCCCAGAAAATTAAAAACGGCTGACTTTAGACGACGTAATTAATAAGACATTAATTTTTCTTTTAAGGACAGACAACTTGTTGTTCCCCACTTTTTTGTTAAGCTATTCATTTTGCTGTGATGTTTACAACTGTTGTGTTATTTCATAAGTCTTTGTACGTTATAGCAACACGTGGACCTCGATTTTCAGAGAAAACGGGCTTTCCCGAGTCTTTCTCTATATAATTACTTGTTATTCTTAACTAAAGGAAACGTTTTCATAGGGTCTCGTATGTGGAAGTATCAGTCAACGCTGACAGCCACGTACTGTGTAACAGATGTAGCATGTAGCACTGTAGTAGCGGGGCGTCTTTGCACCCGGTGCATGACTGCAGCATCTGGGACGAGCCCAATGGCTGCCTGTGGATAGACATAGTTCTGGTTCATTCGACAGGTAACCTAGAATAAAATAGGAATGGACAACCGCCAACCAGTTAACTGAGAAGGCGGGGGAGAAAGGTTTTTAATTTTTATTTATTTAAATTATCAGCAATCAGTGGGCACTGCCGCAAGGACGGGTTCAGGTGACAGATGTCGCCCTTTCCCAGTCCCGCGTGCAGACGCCGTGAGGCGTCGGTCGCTCCCCGCGAGGCAGAGAGCCTCCGTGCCAGTGATAGCGCGTAGCAGCAGCATTCAGCGCGGTCGGCATACTAGGAAGGGAGGAAGGAAACAGCTTTACAGGTAAATTCTGGGGCATGGGCAGATAGAGAATATACAAGTTAAGGGAGGTTTAAGTTTACTTAGACTTATGGCGGGTCATCGAGAATCGCCCGAGGGCGTTTGACCCGGACAGGGGGAGGTGGTTGCGTGGTGCTGATGGTTCTGAGGTAAGGGAAGGAAGAGGTCTCAGCTGCGGCAAAGAGAGTCGCAGCTAATGACCAGACAAAGGCTGAGAGAGCAGGAACTCGTAGACCTCCTCGAATTACACTGTTTCTAACAAACCAAGGAGATCCCGACAAGGAACGGAGGGTTCTGGATTGGAAACTTTCCAGCCTACGCCTGTTGGTGGCGGAGGCAAGTGACCACCATACAGGTGCCGCATAGGTCAATACAGACCGGAGAAACAACAGATAGAGGGTAACTTTCGTGCGCAGCGCCAGGGGGCTGCGGCACGCGAGGTATGGGTAAAGTTTGGCTCGGACGCCGCGAGCCTTGGCAAGGGTGTCCGTCACGTGGGCGTTGAAGCATAGGCGACGATCTAGCCGAACGCCTAGATACTTCACCGACTCTTTGTAGGCGATAGGCCTCCCTTCAAGGGAGAGGGGCTGGCATCGGGAGATGGACTTACGAGTGAAACAGATCGCCTCGGATTTCTCCGTGTTGATCGTCACCCGCCATTTCCGTAGCCAGTCCGGAAGCTGGTCCAACTGACGCTGCAACTGTGTACTCGCAAAACGCGGGGACACAGAGCTGTAATGATACATTGCATCGTCAGCGAACAAAGACAACGTGACTCCGGGCAAAACAGGCAGGTCGTTCGTGTACACGAGGTACAGAACGGGGCCGAGGACAGATCCCTGGGGTACGCCAGCGGCGACAGGACGAACTGCAGAGCAGGTTCCGTCAACGCTAACCCTGAAGGTTCGGTCGCTGAGATACGACCGGAGGAAAAACACTATGGACGATGGTAAGGGGGAGTTAGCAAGTTTGAAGAGAAGACCTTCGTGCCAGACTTTGTCGAAGGCCTTGCTCACGTCCAGCAGTGCGGCGGCCGTAGCCGCTCGCCTGTTGGTGGCGTCAGAGAGTTGCGTTACCACGCGGACTAGTTGAAGCGTGGTCGAGTGCTCTCTGCGAAACCCGAACTGTTCGTTGCGGATAAAATTATCCAACAACGGCGAGATGCGGGCCAGCAGGAGCCGCTCGAACACCTTCGAGATAACTGGCAAGAGAGATATTGGCCGATAGCTTTCAGGAAGCATGCGCGGCTTGCGGGGTTTAGGAATCATAACGATGTTGGCATTTTTCCACAGGCGGGGAAAGTACTGTAGCCGGAGACAAGAGTTGAACAGCTCGAGAACGAGGTCAACGCCTGAGGCCGGGAGATATTGTAATGCAGCGGCCCCGATCCGGTCAGGACCGGGGGCGCGACGGCGGTTTAGTCGACAGACAGACGAAACGAGTTCGTCTCTGTCGAACGGGAGGTCTGGGCCAGCGGGAGGGCGAGAAAAATAACCAGATAGGAAGTCCCGGACTTCTGCCGAGTGGGCAGGGTCCGAAACGCCTCGATGAACGGTAAATTGCGACTCCATGCAGTCGGCGAAGACCTCAGCCTTGCCTTCTGATGAAGACACAACCCCGTTCGGGGTTTCCAGCGGGTTGCGAGTTCTCTTCTCGCGGGTCAGTCTACTCACCGCTCTCCAGACGGAGGCGTGGTCGACTTCAAGAGACTCAAGGTATGAGTCCCATCGATCAGAGTTTACGTCCCGCAGTAGCTGCTGAACGTAAAGGGACTGTTGTTGAAATCGTCGCTTAACGACTGGGTCTCGGGTTCTTTGCCATCTGCGGCGGAGCTGGCGCCGTAGCCAGATGGCGTGGAGTACTTCCGCAGGTAAGGCCGATTTACGATGATTCACCTCGAGTGCGTAGGTGTGTCGATCCATGACACCGTGGACCAATTCCTGAAGATTTGTGGCGCGGAGATCCAGATCGTCACGAGTGACGATTGGGTCTGCCGGGAGAGATGGTAACCTTCGAGAGAGCTCATCATGATAGGATCGCCAGTTGACTCTCTTAACAATCTGAGCGGGAAGTCGGGGTGACGCCGACAGCTCTCGAACAGTTATAACAAGGGGATTGTGATCGGACGAAAGGTCCGACACAGACGAGACCTCGATGGTGCGGGCAACGTTCTTGACAACTACTATGTCAAGAACGTCCGGCCGATGGCCGTGAAAGGGGAAGTAGGTAGGGTCTTCAGGGCCGATGACATTAAGTGCCGGGTCGCCAGAGACGAACCGGAACAGAGAATTTCCATAGGCGTTGACAACGCGGCTGTTCCATGAAGGGTGTTTGGCGTTTAAGTCGCCGGCTACAATGGTTGAGAGGGGGTGGTCGAGGAGGGCGTCCCACTCCTCGGGCGGTGGCGGAGTTCGCCGGCCAGGCCGGAGGTACGCAGAAACAACGCGCAGCTCCGATCCGCCGGCGTCCACCGCCACCGCGCAGCCTTCAATAATAGATGTATCTAGAGGAGGCAAAAGCCTGTGGGATATCCGCCTGTGGACTAAAACAGCTGTGCCCCCCGAGGGGGGACAGCGAGGCCGTAGGGGACGATCCTGACGATAACAGGCATAGGCAGGAAGGGAAAACGAGTGGTAATGAGCCAGATGAGTCTCGGAAAGAAGTATGATATCAACATCATACTCCGTTACAAAAGTCATCAGTTCAGATCGCCTGGGGAGTAGCCCGAAGGCGTTCCACGCAACGATCCTCAGGCTATTAGCCATTTAGGGGAAGTAGCGTGTAACAGATACGAAAGTGGAATTACTTTGTCTGTAAGTGTCGAGTAGTCTCGAGTACCGTGGGTTGAAAGCCTTGATATGTAAATAAACAAAAGAAAGTGACTGTTAAACAAACACAAAGTTATATAATTATAGAGTTTATAGGCGCGGTTACAATCGAAAGGGTATTAAGAAGCTAATCATACGTCTCATGAATACTTATTTTGCTGCATTAACATTTTCAAAATTATGCTTGGCATCTAATGAAAGCCGAATTAAAAGGCTACACGTTCGGCCAGCAGTTGAGTCGGTTAAGATGACCCCGTTCCTTTTCCCCGCGAACCGTTCATAATTTTAATTATCGGCTGTATTAATTTACCAGGAAACTAATAGGCTACAACGTAGAAATTAATATGTAGAAGGTCTATAATAAATTCAGTGTATATAGAGTGCAGACTTTTTTATTTAATTTTGCGATTTATTATTTACGGTGTAATATAATAATACAACAACAGATTCTGCAACATATTAGATACATACGGAGTCCGTGAATACAGTACCTGTTTTGGGCAGAGAGACGGTAATTTACTTTTTTTTTAATTTTGAAGCCACACGTCAGATTAGCAACAAGAATGATTTTATTATGCCATGGTTTCGGCGCCAGAATCCAAGTAAACGCATTGATGTTGTTTTTATCTAGTAGTGTTGGCCCTGCCACCGTCTTCTGTATTATTCTGGCAATGCGTGCGTACCATTGGCTCGATTCCATAGTGGCTTAAATTACCCAAATTACATAATCCAAACACTCAGTGCAACCTGTGTTCGTTTACATAATTCCGTCGGTTTCACTCGATTTAAATTTCAAAACACTATGTAAAATAACAGTTCACTAAGTAATTAAGTGTTGATATTAATTAATGAAAAACGTTGAAATAACAACTGATGTAGTGTTGTTTTCGTAGCAGTATCTTGCATTCCAATCCGATCTATCTCGTGCTGGATTCATGTTTCTTTCTGTTCCAGTAAGTAGTACTGAGGCCCAGCCTCAGTAAGTGGCTGGTTTAAATCAGCGTGGCAAGGTGAAGGTGGACATGGAATAATGCTGCCCACATCGATCCACCTATGTTTCGTTGTTTCTTGCCTGTACCAGTAGTCTAGTCTGATCTACAGTCACCATAAACCCCACCAGTGTTGTTCAAGGGATAACTTTTAACTTCACGCAAACATCTTTCTTCAAGCTTCTTTTAGGCCCAGCGGCGTAACTACGGGAGGCCCCCCAGAGTATAAAAATTTCAACGAAATTTCATAATCTTAAAAGTACGCATATTTCTAAGCCAGTCGCGCGTTTGAAACTAAAGCTTTATAAATACTTATAGAAATAAAATGAATTACACTATTTGCAAATTAATAAAATAAAGGTAAAGATTCTTAATAATGGCAAACACTCAACATTTGGTAAATAATGTACGTGTTTGCAGCACACTTGGCTTTTGTTTTCTCAAAAACGTACAGGCGCAAAGAATTTATATACCTAGGTCTATATATGGAGTGAATCCTGAATTTCTCATTTGTCCTGACAAAAACGAGGAGTCCAATCTTCTGACTAGTGGAGACTAGTCTCTCCCCCCCCTTCCGCAATAGCAGCTCCTAGTTGCGCAAAAGCGACGACTGTCTTGTAGTATCTCTACCGTCGTCGGTGGGTGGGAGTTGAATTAGAGGTGTGCTACTCTAGTATTTGAAAATAACAGGCAGGAACGAAACCGTTCCAAAAAGTAACACTACAGATACCTGTTATTGTATACATATTATACATATAGGCTACCTGTGTTATATAATTTATTATAAGGAATAAATTGAAATTAAAAGTATTAACAGTGTTACTTTACACTGTGACTTTATTAAGCTGTTACTGTTTGAAAGAAAATAACAAACAAGAGAATTTATAGTCCTATCTCCCTTTGGGAATACTAATTTAAGTTTTCACTAGGAGTAAACAAACTGACACAGACTTAATATTAGACTTAATATTAAATTATTGATTCCATTTTGGTTAATCAAATCAGTTGCGAAACTCAGGCAATGAAATTTAGAGTGCACGTAGGGCCTAATAGCACAACAAAGAATGTCAAAAAAAGTCTACGTGAGATGTGTAGTGAAGTTATCATCTCCGAGATCACAGTAACAAAAATTACTACTTGGCATATCAACTAAAAAGAGATCACAGTAACAAAAATTACTACTTGGCATATCAACTATCATCCACTCTGTAGGGTATAACACAATATAATTCGTTCTTTCAAAATTTTCTGAGTTGGTGACTAGAATAATATATAATTTGTTATTATAATCTGTATTATATATCTGCATACACACATACACACGAGAATAAATGTAACAGCAGTATGATTTTTTTTCATTTATTAAAAACAGCTTCGTTTCTTTAGCATAGAGATATTCTGAACCTCGCTCTTTGGTTCGTTTCCTACTTCTATGACAGTCAGCACATGGGCAGAATGAAGTATTCAGCACCAAAAAGTGGCTTTGTACTCGTAATACTCGTTTACTTGTTTATTCGTTAGTTGCGTAGGGTCCCGCGACTCGGAACCGCGAGGCTGCGACTAATCGGAACGGGTATTTCGACTTTTCAGTTATCGTTGAATCGGAACAGGTATTTCAACTTTTCAGTCACTGTTATATCCATTCCACAAAAATATCATTCCAAAATAGCTGTTAACAAGTAGAGAATATCGGCCCACCTCTATTTCAGTCGATTATTGCGTCATTCGATGGTTCCCGCAGTATACTTTCATTGGAGTGTGTCGTGGCAGACTAAACTTGTGCAAGCGTTGGGTTACGACTTTACGACTAACGTGTTTTGTCTATAATCATCTGTGTAACAATGATTAAAAAAAAAATATGTTGAAATACATAATATCATGCAATTGCTGTGTGTTGTCTATAATGGTGTGTATGACTCACAGTTTGTGTATACACAACCGGCCTTTGTTTAGTTTAACCGTATCCTTGCTGTCAACTAATTTGTGAAATGTTTATTATCTGTATACACTATGTTGGCGTCTGGGCCGGCGACTACCTGGCGGCTGGCCCGGGTAATCCCCTGGCATTCACAACCGGCCCAGACGCCAACTTATTGTATACAGATAATAATCCGTCAGTTTTTCTGGATCGGGATTCTTTGTGCATGTGTTGCTAACAATTCAATTACGGACACATCGGCCGGGAGGAGGGTTCAATCCTCTCGCAATTTCCCACTCAGTCAGTGATGCCAGGTGTGGGGATTTTTCCCCCGGAGTGGCGACATTTGAAGGATTAGTGGGGATTTCCTTTTAACAGTGCGTATCTTCAAAGTAAGACATTTGGAATTTCTTTACAGAAGAAAATAAAGACATTCAGTCATTGGCTTCAACAGCAGTAGCATTTGAAAACAAGCTTTGAAATAAACATTGTAGGCCTAGCCAGAAAATGGAGACACTTTAAGAATACAAATATTTACTTATACTTGTGCCGATAAAACTTATTAAGCTTTTGGACAAAGGAAAAAACGCAAAGATAGAGCATTATACTGAAGCTTTATGTACTTTGATTACTTTTTGGTGTATATTCTTACCACATATTAGTGGCCATATGGAGAACATTTTCAGTGTTATTAACCTAAATAAATCATAATCATTCATAAATTACATACTGAAACACTTCTTCTACCTATTACATACGTACAATAAATATCTTTATCGAACAAAATAGTTGTTTGGAGTTCACTTTAAATGGTGCAATCATGTACAAACATAAGAGCTGTATGTATATAAACGAAACACAGGTGTGACTGACTGGTGTGATTACTTTTACCAATTAATCAATTGATTTAAAGACGTTTGTTAATTATGTTTACGTTATTCTTCTAACATAGTTTTATATACTATTATACACTTTTTCACAATAGTATTTCTGTATGGATGTGAGAATTGGATTTTAACGAAATCCCTTAAAAGGCACTCCAGTCGTATTCAAGCGGCCGAAACGAGATTTCTCAGGCACATGGCAGTATATACTCTCCAAGATAATAGAAGGAATGCTGATATACGGCAAGAACTGGCTATTATAATATAATCGATAGGATTGTCCAGTGTCAGCTAAAATGGTTGGAACATCTTAACAGAATGGATGGCTGCCGCATCTCCAAACAACTATTCAATTATAAGCCGAAAGGACGGAGAGTTTTGGGCGCCCGAAGAAGCGCTGCAGTAACCAGCTCTAGTCTGTCTGCTTGGGACCGGAAGAAACATTTTTGGTTTAACGCTTGTAGAAGATGATGATGATGATGACGACCACGATTGTGATAAAAATCATGAAAATTTCAAGTTACGTTTATGTTCGTTTCAGATTCGTTCTTTCTACAATATCAAAAAATGAAAAAGGTCATAATCTGACAAATCAATCGTTTAACATCCTGAATTTCTAATAGAACATCTCATGAACTTCTGTCAATCCGTAGGTGACTGTCATCTGAAATTTATTTTACTGTCACACTATATCTTGAGTTTTTAAAAATGAATTAATTAAATTTTAATTTTGTTTTCACTCTACCTGTGACTTTCTCTGTTTGCGTATATTTTCGCGTTTTGTCACTCCCAGGTATTGGAAACGGTTCTCACTTATCGTAACATCATTTTTTTTTAAGTTTCAGTTTTCACAGTTATTTTCTCCTCGGCCAAAAATTAGTCTAGTTTTCTTCATGAAGTGTCGTTCCATTCTTTTAAAATACTGTGTTCTCTGCATTTAGATTATGTATTTTTTTCACTTTCAGCCAGCACCACAATATCTTACAAACAGTGCCCGTTCAGAGAGGTTTACGGGTTTTAGAAAACAAATGTACAGCGTCAAAACAATGACGAAGCAGCGGTCGGTGCAGACTGGAATCGTTCGTCATTGCCTAAAAATACAAGGTGCAGTGGCACGGCTACAACAGTGACCGCGTATTGTTGGCACTGGTCTTCCTGTTTGGAATCAATCGGTCGCAGACACAACACCGCTATTTATACACATCCGCTCCATATAAAACTATTGGGAACGCATAACATCTCATGAACTTCTGTCAATCCGTAGGTGACTGTCATCTGAAATTTATTTTACTGTCACACTATATCTTGAGTTTTTAAAAATGAATTAATTAAATTTTAATTTTGTTTTCACTCTACCTGTGACTTTCTCTGTTTGCGTATATTTTCGCGTTTTGTCACTCCCTGGTATTGGAAACGGTTCTCACTTATCGTAACATCATTTTTTTTTAAGTTTCAGTTTTCACAGTTATTTTCTCCTCGGCCAAAAATTAGTCTAGTTTTCTTCATGAAGTGTCGTTCCATTCTTTTAAAATACTGTGTTCTCTGCATTTAGATTATGTATTTTTTTTTTTCACTTTCAGCCAGCACCACAATATCTTACAAACAGTGCCCGTTCAGAGAGGTTTACGGGTTTTAGAAAACAAATGTACAGCGTCAAAACAATGACGAAGCAGCGGTCGGTGCAGACTGGAATCGTTCGTCATTGCCTAAAAATACAAGGTGCAGTGGCACGGCTACAACAGTGACCGCGTATTGTTGGCACTGGTCTTCCTGTTTGGAATCAATCGGTCGCAGACACAACACCGCTATTTATACACATCCGCTCCATATAAAACTATTGGGAACGCATAAAGTGGCAGTACCATCCCCCCGACCTTGAGTATTTTCACGCTCCTCCTCCTTCTTCCTTCTTTCTCATGTCCGTGCTGGCGCTCGGCGACAGACTAGAGGGGGGTCTGCGCTCGCCCTAGGTGTGCCTAGTGCCACCTCTGGTGGACGCTGCCTCCTCCTACGCTCTCTCCCGTGCGCCGACATTGCCGCCTGGCAGCCCTCGGCGACTTTTCCTGAGCGGCTAGGGGCGCCCTACCCGTTGTGGGAGGGTCATTCCTGCTTCTCACGCGAGAGGTCTTCGAGGTCTCCCCCATTCTGCCGTCACGGGTCTCTTCGAGGTCCCAGGGTCCAAGTAAAATCATAACATCCTGTCCCTCCAAAATAAAATTGATGGAGGTCCCATTCCTTTCAAAGCGCGAGATCGCTAGCCAAGGTAACAGCAAGGCAACATGCAGTCATCGGGTATCACCCGGACGCTGCGACCACCGGAGCACGACTAGCTGCTGCTCCGTTCAACTCTGGACTCTGGAAAGTGGCAGTCCGTATAATTTTGTATTTCCAACCGCGTCGTCTGCGTCTTTCCCTAACTATGTGGCAAACTGTAGATTTGAAAGATATATTCCGTCTATTTTTAATTCCTCTGTTTTCCTACTCCAGCCGTCTGAAGTAGGCCTGTCAAGTCACTAACAATGCTGATAACAGCTTTGGTCGTACAATGGCCCTGATGTATGCCATTGTTATGTGTACTTTATTTGGTAAAATATACAACCGCTACAGTTGCTCTGTGAATTCTCTCTCTCTCTCTCTCTCTCTCTCTCTCTCTCTCTCTCTCTCTCTCTCTCTCCCTCTCTCTCCTAGTAAAAGTTAATTGGAAAATAGATAGATTGGAACTATCTAAATATATCATTACATCCACGGGTAATGGATATAAAAATCAAATAAGTCTGATCATTAACAATAGTTAAAACAGAAAAAGTATTTCGCAGAAAGATTAAAGATTTCGTAAGCATTCAGTAAAAGTATTCAGCCGTAAGATTCAATGAATAATGTCGTGGAGCTGAAGACGATGTCAGCAACGGTTTGAGACGCATTACAGTAAACAATAAGGATATTCCTTATCGTAATTAATCGATCAATAATGCTTAACGAATTATATAATACTCTATTGTTTTATAGTGTATTGAAATTCACAAATCACAATTATGGAATAATGACACAGGGATATATTTAGCAGCCTACACAGAGAACAATCGACTTGTAGAAAGGTCTAAGGTCCAATTACAGCTCATTTACGTTACAAGGTGACGCAATACGGGTAATGCTCACATTGAATTGAATGAACCAGCCCATTCACTTTCCTCCAACGCTTCAGTCAAGTGACGGACCCAAGAGTCGCGGAACATGCGCCTCCACTTCATTCATCGTTTTCTATTCCTTGACAAGAGCTTCTTCCCTTCATATCTCGAATAATTGTCACCCCCCTTTTTCTTTCTCTTTATTTTGCTTCCATTATAGTTTTCAGTAAGCCAATTTTTTGTTAACGTATTTCTTATAACTTTTTGGAGCTAATAAAATGTGAAAAAACAAAAAACTGTTCCACGAGTAAAATTGCAAGAAAGAGTTTTTTTTTTTAACTTGTTCGAATGAAGATGGTATATTCCATGATACTACAGTTTGTCTACTCAAAGTATTAAACTTGATTATTGGTTGTAAAGTGATTGATGTTTTTCCGAATATATACATTGCTTATCGTCTGCTTTTGACGACTCCAATAGCTAAGTGCGAATCTGAAAGATCATTGTCTGTATTAAAACGCATTACAGATATGTTAAGTTCATCTATGGGAGATGAGAGATTATCTTCTTTGGCAAGGATGAATAGTGAAAGCGAGATACTTGAATAGCTCGATTTAGAAGAAATTATACAAGACTTCGTTAAGGCAAAATCAAGAAAAATTGGATCGGTTAGTATTTTCTAAGCTTAAGTACTACTATGCTCATTGTAATCACTATTTAGCTAAATATTTGTTGTGTTTTCAGTGATTAATAAAATAATATTGTTAACTTTTGAAATTTTGTATGCCATTTATCAATGTAAATAATAGATAAAAAGTTGAATTTTGAATCGGGGGGTGGCACCAGTCTGATGGGAGCATAAGGCACCACGCGCTTCTAATCCGACCCTGATTACAAGAACGACAGCGCGCGAGCGCGTTCTGGCTGGAGTTGGAAACTAGGAGACATACTAGTCCGTAGTAGTGAACCTTTGCAAGGTGGAAGGATCATGTGTGGTTAAATACTGTAGTGTACGTTAAACTGGACAAGAATCGGCGGAAGAATGATTGAGAGCGGTTGGACACCGGAGTAATCTAATAGAGGATAGAGAGGGGGGGATTTGGGAATTTGTTCTGATATTGTTACCTCTGTAGCTCACTAAATGTTTAATCGTCCGTAATGATAAGGAGCGAAATTAAAGTAGTCGGTGTGTTTAACTCTCCGTGTGCAGAATTGTATACTATCGTCGAGAGGAGGAATAATTAAAAAAGGGTCTTGAAGGCAGCACACATACTACTTGTAAAAACTCTTGTAGGATGTAAAAGAATAGACACAAACACAGAATATAGGCGTACATGCGCTTTTGGCGTGACAACTATGAAAGGTCAGGCAGTACGCGGTACGTACGTATATCGAGAGACGGAAAGTGTGTTGTGTTGTGATCCGGCAGTGCACAGCAAATTTCGACGGACGGTTCTAAAACAAGACGGAGTCCGCTGGCTGGACGTTATCCAAAAGTCGAAACAAATTGATTCCCGGCCAAAATACGCCTGCCGGCTGCACCCTCGCTTCTTGTCAAAAGCTTCTAAATTCGACGTATGGCTGGAAAACACGTCTGTATTTATCGCTATCAACACCGTTGCCCCGCTTCGTTAACTTTAGCATCGGTTTGTCGTTATTATATAAACATCAGTGGCATTTCATTTATGTCGAATTGCGCACGTGCTATTAGAGAGAGAGAGAGAGAGAGAGAGAGAGAGAGAGAGAGAGCAGTACACATACATAACATAACATCATCATCATCGCAATTGGTTCCATAGTCCTTTGAGGGCCCTGGCCTTCTTCAGAAGATTTCACCATTCTTCTCTCTTCTTAGCCTCACTCCTCCAGTTTCTAATTTCAAGAGTCCTGATGTCCTGACTCGCCCCGTCCATCCGTCTCAGTTTTTGCCTTCCAACTTTCCGTTTACCCTCTGGCTTTACATCAAATATTTCTTCTTCTGATTTCGTAACAATACCATTTTCTGGGATAGGGCCGTAAACCCTAAGCCCAACCCCTAACCTGGAAGGCCAGGGACTTTGACTTGGGACGTTCTTCCCCTAGACAGGCTGCCTCCACTTCGACTATAGAGCCCTGTCCATCCTCACAGTTCAGCTGCCCTTCAGCTTCGCCGGGTGATGTTCAGCCATGGGCCTAGCTGACTACTACCGTCTTCGGCCCCACGCCAATACTGGTGGCTACAGCTGCCCTCCACCAGGGATGTTTCTCGAATTCCCAGTCTAGATCCGTACTGTTCTGTGATAAACATCACACAGTACGGTCACCTCGTGTAGGATGTGGCTCCACCACGCAGTACGGTCTTGGCTGGGTAGAAGCTAGGGCCTCCATTGGGGCGCCATCACTTCCGCCAACCCTGAGACTTGTGAGGACCAGTGCCCAGTCAACCCGAAGCAAAGGTGCTACTACTCCAAGTTCCCTTGACCCACATAACATAACAGTGTATGCATTTATTACAGCAATGTTGCCAGGTCCTCCGAAATTCCAGAAGATCTTCTGAATTGTATAAACATTCGAGAAAATACGAAATTTGGTCTGCAGTGAAGACATTTACAGACTAAAAAGACATAAATTGTTATACTTACCCTTCAGGTTTAATAAATACTGTGTACTCTGTATTATCTGTATTGTAATGTCTGTGTTATCTGTTCTGTAATATCTGTGTCTTTTGTGTTCATGTCAACATTAAGTGTTGATGTCAACCAGTATATGTGGCTTATACGCCCAGTGTTTAATATATTGAATTATTGTATCATGCCAGCAACAAGTGGAAATGACTTTTGTTCAGTTGTTTACATGTTTAGTCTTTTAATTTGTGTATCTGTTTAATTTGAAGACGGTAACAAGAAGAGCTGTCTTCATATCATCTATGTGTTTTGTTAGTCAATTTGTTCAATGTTCACTTAGTCGAACAGATCACAAATCTGCAATAAATTGAAAAAAAAAATTTTCGTCGCCGACAACATCGTCTTCATATTAGTTATTATAAAACGATATCGTCGCCTTCTTCGTTTGATTAGGTCGCTCACCACTCCGCGACCACAACAGTAATTGATGGTATCAGGAGTGTATAATTAAAAACCGTACGCGTGATCCCGAAGCAGGGAAAGGACGCTTCCCTTCCCGGCAACCTCCGGCCCATTAGTCTACTGTCAGCCACGTCAAAGGTTCTCGAACGTCTCGTACAACGGAGAGTATTAGACCATCTAAGAAATTTCGATGTACTGGTCCGCGAACAGTTCGGCTTCCGTGTGGGGCATTCCACCACTCATCAGCTGATGAGACTGGTGGAATACATCACGGGCGCCGGGTGTCGGAAAGAGCAGACTGTCGCCTGTTTCCTAGATGTGGAAAAGGCCTTTGATAGTGTCTGGCACGACGGGCTCTTGTTCAAGCTCCGGGAAATCCAGCTCCCAGATTGCTACCTTCGCTTGATTGCTAGCTTTCTGACGGAGAGGACTTTCTGCGTGAGAATAGATGACCATGTCTCTTCCGAGAGACGCATTACAGCCGGGGTACCTCAAAGTAGTGTGCTAGGGCCTCTCCTGTTCTCCGTGTACGTCAACGACGCACCCAGAGAGCCTGGAGTCCAGATGGCCCTCTTTGCCGACGACACGGCGGTCTATACCGCCGATCGGAACGCTGACAGGGCTATCCTACGACTCCAGCGCGCACTCGATGCGTATTCGACGTGGACGGAAAGCTGGAAAGTTGCCGTCAACGACACCAAGAGCTCCGCGGTGCTATTCTCAAAGCGCCTGAAAGAACCACGAGGCCGAGTGAGACTCGGTAGAACGTACTTGCCCTGGTCGAGAGAAGTAAAGTACCTCGGTGTCCACCTTGATCGTCGGCTCACCTGGCGTGCCCACACTGAGACGATGCGGAAGAAAGCGTCCGCTCGTCTCGCGCAACTGTTTCCGATACTTGTCAACAAGGCTACGACCCGCAAGCTGGGTAAGTTGATCGTCAACGCGTATCTGTTGCCGATCATTACCTATGCTCTTCCCGTCTGGGGTTACCTCGCAACCGTTCATAAAAGAAGGTTGCAAAGCTTTCTCGATAGAGGTCTTCGGCTAGCGGCCAAAGTCCCCTATCGGTTTTCTTCTCGTCTCCTGAGAAGAGGACTCGGTGTCCGCTCCTTGGATGACACCGCAAGGCGACTTGCACGTAAATTTTACGTCCGAGCTGCGAGGACCCAGACAAACCCACTCATAGCTGGCCTTGGCAAGTACCGAACACGTCCAGGTGAATCTTGGAAACGGCCTCGACAAATACTGTACTAGTCGACCTAGTACGAGCATGTCGTTGTAGCGACCAATAAAAATTAATTAAATAATATTCCGTCTGGACAGGACCACTAGGCAGGAGCCCCTACCGGAGGCTCGGTACTAGGAAACCATTGGGTCGTCTCACGACGCACAACCCAACAGCTCTGACACTTAAACCGTACGCGGCGTACGATTGTCACACGTCCTGAGAACATACTGTCTACATACCTGCTGGCATTTCTGTATTTCGGCAACGATTTCAACTTCCTTACATTGATTTCTGGAAGCCTTGTTCTGATGCTATCTCTAAACGTGAGACCTGTCAATTCATTTTGTCCTTTTGACCTACTAATTGACACTCGCTACCATATAAAAGAGTAATTATTTAGTTTGGTTCTGATGTAGCTTTGATTATCGTTATGGAATCTTAACTGGACTTCGTTCCTGATTTTATTATGAAGAAATGGAGTTTCGTCATAGAACTGCATAAAAAAAATGTTACCAAATAAATAAATTGCTACAATTTTTATTATTATGAAACTTTAGTAAACGTATATCATTATATGGCGTATAATTAAACGAGAATATTCTTTGTATTTTTGTTCAAGGAGAATTTCATTCCCATCAAGTAGGAAAACATGTTACCATCCTCTGGCACATTATGCTCCCTCCACCTACCATAGCACTGCCTGCAGTTATCAGTTTATTGTACGAACTTAAGCTTGAGTCGTCAGACAGAAGCTAGTGGCGTCGTTTATCTACTGACAGATACGGAGACGCGTGTTAAGTGTTACATAAAGGATGATGACATTTACTTGTGTGGAATTCTGATACAGGCCTGACGATTGATTTTGAACAGTCGCTTAGAGGTGCAGAGTAGACAAAGACCCTGTTGCGAGACTAACAAAACTTTCTGTCATTTCGCACACGCGCTTAACAGTCTGTACAGTGTTTCGTAGCACATCGAAATGCAACAAGACTGACGATAACATTAGAAACATGTATGTAACAGAGAGAAATAGAGATAGCGTGTGAATGAGACGGCGAACTGCTGTAGCGTTGTCTCCATTATCTACTCATCTACTCTGCACATACTTTACGGTATACTTATTTGTAAGTGGAAGTGATTCTTTGGCGGTTCGGTGCAGTCCACCGCTCTAGAAAGGCCGTCAGGATTCTACCTTCTTACTCTGTGGCCATGAATGTCCGTATATGATTACAAATTAACATAAGACCCGTACAATAATAATACATCAATTACTACATCAATACTACATCAATATTCATTGTCAGTAAGTAAACGGTAGAATTTGCTGTTGTTGTTTAAACCATACGTAAGCCTGAGGGTCAGAGTCGCTACAGAACCGAATGAAAGGAATTAATAAACGTTGTGACTTCAAATCAAACTGTAGCAACGAGAGACTAAGGTCAAATCTTTCATCACAATCATATCAAATGCTTCCTGCTGTTTGCAAACAGTTGTGATGCGAATAGTCGATATCACGCCGATGTTTGGTACTTCAGCGCCGTGCGTTCGATACTTCGAATTAAAAAATTTGGCTTTGGAAGTGTTTCAAGTTCAACCGGCGTTCTCGGTACCCAATCAGCAGGTTCGTCGTTTTATGTATAACGTGCCTTTTTAAATATCGTATTTAAAAGGTAAAATTAATTATCCGCAGAATGTTGTTGTGTGTATCGGCAACAAGTGCGATAGATGGCAGTTTGGCACGAGCTACGCCGGGCGTCCTTGTCTTGCCGTTGACAGTGCCGGGCTACAAGGGCACTCGACACTTAACCCACTCCGCACGATCCACTGCACCGTGCGCGCGTGAGTTTTTTTTACTATATACAGTATGTAACAAGGCTGTTTGTATTTACACATATGAGCGCGCGCGCACACACACATCGTGATGGGTTTACACCCCCCTACAGCCCCTCTTTCATACTTTTCCGAGTCTTACGAAGATATAATCGTGAGTGATGAGTCAAGGAAGTGAAGCTACGGAAGAACTCTACACTTTCCATCACATGTTCTCTTGTTTTTTGTCTCTTTTCTGTCTGTTCCTTCCTGTTTCTCACTTTATTTCCACCCCGTCACTTTTTGCCTTATCATGTCGCTCTTGATCTTCTTGTTGTACCTGTTTTTCTGCCTCTACCGTTGTCCAATGTCCTTATTTCAAATGAGATTTTTCATTTTGCTGCGCACGCGTTCTGACGATCTTAGTTCTGTGCGCTGTAATGTAGCTCACAAGGTCTTCGTCGATCTTTAATCATTTATACGTTTGTTTATATTCTTCGATGTTTTGATTTCTGAGTCATCTAGGTATACACTGCTTCTTTGGCCCATATGTTGCTCCTGATTGTCTTATCTTAAAGGTTGTAGTCTGTGAAAAATGTGTATATTATGAATGATTGAGACGGAGAGTGAGCGAGAGAGAGAGAGAGAGAGAGAGAGAGAGAGAGAGAGAGAGAGAGAGAGAGAGAGAGAGAGAGAGAGCACATTGTATTTGAAGGTATAAAGAGTTGTTTACTGATACAGTGGTAAATCTGTTTTCTATTTTCTGTTTGTCAAAAGAGCGAAAAAGGAAGGAGGGGGTGAGAGAGGAGGGCACAGGCATACGCAAGGAGTAAAATATAATTCTCCTATCATCGAATTCACAATCGTTCCTATAATTGTTGGTACACTTGGGCGTTAGGAACTTTGAAATTTCGCCCTGTCTTCAGAATTTCTGTACATATGATGAAGTCCAACTAACGACTGGGATACAATATTTTTTACGAACGTTTATCGGAACATTAATTGTTTTCCTGCTACGTGATTGTTTTTTTTTGGCCGGATTCAAGGAGAGCAACGGATCGTAAGATCCACATCCAGTAAGAGAAGAAGAAAAATATTTCGTTTTATTTCTTCTCGAAATCATTTCGTTTTAGCAGTGTAGCATATGGCCTTCCCCAATTTGTGGGATTCACGGTTTCAAATCACTTCGTGCGAAAGAATTGTACGAGTGACTAAAATTCATACATTCGTTTGGATGTTGTATTATACGCTGACGATGCAGTCTTAATACAGGAAAATGAGGATGAGTTGCCATATCCTTTACATCGTTTAAAGCATATTTGCAATCGGTACGATTTTGAAATATCGAAGGAGAAAACAAAGATCATTGCTTTCTAGGGAAAGTGTCTAGTCAGATCAAAAATCGTACTCGAAGGAAAAGTTGTGTAACAAGTCTCTGAGTATAATTACCTAGGTTTCGTTATCAGTATTGGGAACGAAACGTGACGATATCGAAACTGTGAAATTATCTAAGTTATAGATGATGTGCGGCATTATACATAGACCACTAAAGACTAAAACGAGGATTAAATTTTATAAAACAATGGCAGTGCCTGTGTTAATGTACGGGTGTGAATCGTGGGCGCCTACAAGGAATATTGGAAACCACATTCAGTGTTCTGAAATGAGTTTTTTTTTGAGACGAACTAAGAGTTGTACAAGTGGGAGATCGTTCCCGTAATGAGGAGATTCGGAATGAGCTACAAGTAATCTCCATAAGCGACACAATTCGTAATGGTCGCCTGGAATGGAGGATAGACGGCTATCTAAAGTAGCATGTAGATGTAGACCCCTTGGAACAAGGGGTATAGGAAGGCCAAGAGCAAGAATGCAAGATATAGGCCTACTGTGAAGACTGAACTGGCAATGTGCCTACTCCGTGAAGTGAAGAAGAAGAAGAAGAAGAAGAAGAAGGTTAAAATTCATGACATCCTTCATGGATAATAGTGTAAATGGAAAATAGTGTACGTGAGAAAGGGAAATAGAACTCTTCGATTTCGTTGTCCATGACGTGTCCGTTAATTAACTAAATATAATTATTCACTACGACTCGGAACACAAAACTTTTTATGGGTAAAAACGTAAAAGTTTTACCTTATAACCTGAACCGGTTTTCACTTTTAAAAAGCTTCTTCAGAGGTTCAGGAAGAAGCTTTTTAAATGTGAAAACCGGTTCAGATTATAAGGTAAAACTTTTACGTTTTTACCCATAAAAAGTTTTGTGTTCCGAGTCGTAGTGAAATAATTATATTTAGGAAATAGAACGTTGGACGGGTTGAAGGAAAGAAATAATAGCATGTAAATCAGTGGGAAAAGCGGTGTAGGAAGACTATGCCGAAAATGGAGAGAACGGGTGACACAGCCGGAACAGGTTATATTGCTAAACCGTGCTAAGAAGAAGAAGTAGTAGCAGGATAATACAAATGTTTCAAACCTGAGCTGAAGTAGAAGTTGGTGTGAGAGAGGCTTGGCGAACTAAATATTTCGCGAACCTTTTAAATACTACGTCTGTAACGCTACAGGTCGTTGACCATATGGGTTCATATATACAAATGTAGAAGGAAGCCAGGCCCTGTGTTTTGCTTATAAATAATGTAGGTCTACATATAAAGTAACACAATGACATGTCTTTCATCTTGGTTATGAAGTCATTGTGTTCTCTTAAATCGATTAAGATACGTACAATTTAAACGTAATATATCTTTAAATAAATACTTCTGTATCTTCAGAGGTAGGTTTGTTTGAATTGTAATTGAATGTTTCGCTTACAACATAGTTAACGGATAATCGATTTTACTTCGATTGCTGTAATGTTTATGCAGTCAGCTATTTATTATATATTTAATGTTTCATTTTATTATTCTAATAAATGTATGATTTTAAATAAATCGTCTTAGCCATTTAGCCATAGGCAAATAGCCACGTTACGGGGTACCAAAGAAGTCTCCAATCGTTTTTTAGGCTGAACATATATTAACTTTATGTAGGCCTACATGTTGTACACATATTTCTATAGACCTGACGAGAGATTTTGGACAGTCGCATACAGATGCGCAGTGGGACAAGCACCTCCTTGTGAGGCTGACAAAATTTTTTCTAAGTGTCTCTTTCCACCGTTGTTTGTAATCTTTTAGTTTCTCATTCAAGTTAAAAACTTGTAACTCTTCTCTTTGGCCTCATTCTTTATACGGTCAAGTTTAGAATACCTTTTAACTCCTCTTAAGAATGCCATTTCCGATGTCCGTATGTTACTGTCTTGTTTCTTGGTTGTTGTCCATAATTCAAATATGTGTCTGATGATAACTTAATACCACACCAGATGTTTGCACAGAAAGATCCTGGTAACTTAATACCAGGATTCACTAGATGTTTCCATTTTCTTACCAGATCTTCAAGATTAATGTTAGAAAGAGTAGGTGATATATAGTAACCTTGTCTAACACCTTGATTGACAGATATTTGTTGAGATACCCTACAATTATTTTTAACAGTTATTCTTGTTCCTTTGTATATGCCTTGAATAGTTCTTATAAGTTGTTGTGGGTATACCCATTTTTCTGATATTTTCCACAGAAAATTTCTATCTACTTTATCAAAGGCCTTCTCAAAGTCAACGAAAGCTACTTGCGTTTCTTTATTGAACTGACGGTGCTTATGAATATAACACGAATTCCTGCGGCCCAGGCCGCCGTCTCTCTGTTCTGTTTTCACATCCCTCACAAATCCCTCGTCACCGTGGCTTCCCTCCCACGACTTTCTTGATCGTCCCATTTCCCTTCTTATCCGCAGTGTACCCATTCCATTATTCGTCTGTGCTCTCTCGACGTTTCTCCCGTTGTCCCGCCTGAGACAAGCTCCCTCTGTTCACTTCTCTCCACTAAACTAGCCTCTATCTTCGTTACATCTCTAATTATCTCATTCCTTATTCTTTCCATCCTGCATTTCCTGTAGCTTTTCGTTATTTCTACTGCCTTAAGTATGTTCCGGCTACTACTATTGATATCCTGTTTCTCCACCACACGTCACTACGATTTCGAATAAACCTTTTGCATAGTGTTTCTTTACTGATACTTTTGTCCTCTAATCTCGAGTTGAAAAACAGAGTTACTTGTCTTCCCTTCAATAGTCGTCCGTTGTTTGTCACTGCTGTTCCTTATTCATTCAAAAACAGCTCCCGAATATATTTTCATGTTTTGATTCTTTGTAATATACAGGGCGTTCCCAAAAGATTGTGCCAAACTTCCGGAAATGATTCTACTCATGAAAGAGAACGGAAAATGTCCAACTAACATATGTCAACAAATTCTTCGTTTTCCGTCTGTTTTTTAATAAAAATAATTAATTACTTAAGAATTGAATGTGATGTGAAGTTGAAATTCTGTATACAAAATAAGAGTAATATTTCTTACAAATAATCTATATTTATAACAAAACATGTATTACACAAAAAAGTTTACCCTTTTATTCATAATCCAATCATACCTTGTTTATAAAAAAACCAACTGAGACATCACATTTCTTTTATAATAAAACAGGTCAAACAGTAACTACAAGGAAAACAGTCCAATGTTTTCGTGTAGAAGAAATGTAATATCTCCGTTGTTTGCATACCAGTTCCGTAAACAGGGTATGATTGGATTATAAATAAAAGGGCAAAGGTGTTATGTACTAAGTCCTGTTTTTTGTAAAATTTAGAATTAAATCTTTTAATCAGCCGCCACTGCAAATTTTTAAGGTAACATTACGGTCCGTTTAGTGTAATTTATAAGAAATAATACATTTTATACCGAATTCCACCTCCACCTGTCATTCCGTTCAGGATTAATTAATTTTTTTTAATGAAAACACAGGCGAACTGATATTGATTGGGATAGTAAGCTAACAAAATGTAGACGCATCCGTAGAACGGTGTCGAACACACCTGAACAATAACACACGGAAGGATATCCGAATGATATTTTATAAAACTGTAGGTGTCCCCACATTCCTGTATGCTAGTGAGACATGGACTCTTGGTAAAAGGGACATGCAGAGGATTTAGGCAGCTGAAATTAAATTTCTAAGAAGGACGCAAGGTTGTTCTCTCTTGGATCGGAGAAGGAACGAGTATATTAGACGCGATTTATACATTGTATCATTGCACCAGAAGATTGAAGACCACAGAAAGAGATTGTGTGAACACTTGAATCGCATGCCTGATATCCGTCTATCTGTGGCTGCCTTGGGTTATCAACCTACTGGGAAGAGAGGTGTCGATAGACCGAGGAGGAGATGGGTTCTGGAACAGGTCTAAGGCCTAGTCCTTGGAGCGGTGGTGATGATGATGAAAAACACAGGTAGACATACAGACGGAAAACAAAGCATTTTCGTCATACGTTTGCCGGATATTTTCCGTTCATTTTAAAGAGTCGAATCAATTCCCGAGATGTGTCACCGTCTTTTGGAAACAACTGTAGGCTATACACGGTCTACGTATGTTTTCCGTTTCCTACAGTTAAATATTCTCATTGATATTAAATTAATATTAAACTAAACTACTATTAAAACTTAATAATTATCGACAACAATATTAACAAAAGTACTTTGTGCCATTCAAGTGAAGGACAGTCAGGAGAACAATGTCACATAAAGTACATAAATAATTACAGTAGGCCCTATTGATAGCTGCACGAACGAGTAGGTTGTGCCAGGTAGTAAGTACTTTGGTTTTTGCCGTCCCTGGTAATTAATTGTGTATTTTATGTAACTTTATTTTGCTGGCTCTCGATTACTACTTGGGTGTCAGAGTTCCGTTTGCTATCTATAAATACAGTCTTTAAAACTAATTTAGCCTGAAAATGGATATCGTTTTTGTTTTGTATTATCCATACGCCGTTGTTCAATCAATTCAATTATGGCAATTATTACATTATATTTATAATATAATTGGTATTAAACTGTGAGCAATAATGTGTTAAAAACTGTAAGGTGTAATCAGTGTGTATTACTAGTGTCTAACTGGAAACGTTTTTATTATCCGCACTTGTAGGACGAACGAAGCACATATGTAAACAGACCTGGCGCCGCGGCTTCGACACTCATCGATGCGTAACGAAACGGTCCATTATTTAAACCGACCGTGTTTATTGTGTACGCCCGCGAGCGTGTGTGTCCATCATTAACCTTTACTAACGCAAAGTTGTTCTGTGAGCATCCGCCAGTTGTTTGTACTACTGTTACGTAAGCAGACAGAGCTCCAGTCGCTTTGAGCCACGTTGATTGGAATCAAACGTCGTTGATACGGTCTTCACTCTTTGCGCATCCAAAAACGCTACATAAAGCAGCCGACTCCTTTCAAGTTGAGTTTGAAATTCCTTGTGCTCAGACTGCTACGCAGGCAGAGGCATGTCCATCCCATTCTGACGTAATGTGGCGCTGATGAGAAACACTGAATACTCTAATGGAACCGATTCTTAACTGTGTGCGAGTGCGAGATGCTTGCACCGCTGACCCACCGTGTCGGTCATACATCAGCGCAGCAGGTGACGCTATGACCGTAGTACCGGGTTGATGCACTCAGTAACATTTACATTTAGAGGATGATCTACATCGTGACAGATGATTTTAGATTACTGCTAAACTAGTATTTGAAAATAACAGTGTACAAAAAAATAACGCGTACAAATACCTGTTATTGTATACGTATTATACTTATACCTGTATTATACACGGTAATTTGTTATAAGAAATAAACTGAAACTAAAAGTATTAACAGTGGTACTTTACACTGTGACTTTAAAAGCTGTTACTGTTTAAAAGAAAAAAAGAAACAAGTTGTGGTTGTGCGTCGCAGAGACATACCACGTGGATCTTAGGTCAGAGCTCCCTTCTGGAGTATGGCCCTGCCCGAGTAGGGTGCTCTTGCTCTGTAGCAGACCTTTCTCGGCTGTTTGTCCTAGCCTACACTAGTGCAATATACACCGAGGTCGTTTCCACGAATTACCTGGACGTATACGGTACCTGCCCAGCCCGGGTACAAGAGGATTGTCTGGGAACCTCGCCGCACATGCATAAAATTTACGTGCAAGCCGCCTAAACGTGTCAAGTCCGCTCCTCACAAGGTGAGAAGAGAATCGACGGGAGGACTTTGGCCCTCCAAGTAATAACATTCAACATGGAGGTTAAGTCTCTGAAAGCGCGAGATCGCTACTCATGACAGGCAGTCATCGGTTCGCCCGGACACTGCAAAAACTGTGGCACTTTAAGTTGCTGCCCCTACAACTTGGACTTGGACTTGGACTTGGATTAACGCAGAGGAGGTTGCCTGCAAGCAGTTTAGTGTAAGACAAGAAGTCTTTCTTAGGTACCGGACGACGAAAATATTTCCTTATTCTCTTCTCTCACAGACATTAATTTACGCGTACTTTATACTTCTGACTGTGCTGCGTTTCCATGTCATCCTACTGCGTAAGAAATCAAGGGGTAACATAATTACTCTCTGCACCATCACCTGCAATTAAATGGTGAACACTGCGTGCTTACATATGTTTTATATAGAATATTTCAAAGTGTACTTGTAAAGAGCTTGTTCTCATTGTAAGGCAACACGTGTGGACCATACATCCAGTTCCAAGTAACGGACAGACAAATTGAAAACGTATGCACATCCACATCGGTACTTGCATGTGTTCTTATGTACGTCCGCCAGATTTTGCCCAGAAGTGTTCCCAACATGTGTTTAGTAGATGCTAATATGTCTCAAGGCTGTAATCTTCGCAGTTGAAACGTATTATATTTCACCAGTTGAGTTCAGTTGTCTTCTTTTTCTCAGCCTGTTCTGTTTACAAGTTACTGGTACTTTCCCTTCATAAATCTCGGGTTGTCCTTTTCCCTTCTGTTCAAGCCATCTCGTCGTAAGCTAGTACAGTATGTGATCCCCGTGGTGGAGGACGGTTCCTTCTTTTAGTTCTTGTGTAACGTTTATTGTCACAGTTTGTTTCTGTTACAGTGATAAACCCATTGTAAACTGACAGTTTGATGTGTGTTCAAGAGGGAAATACATAGGCCATATTTTTAGCCGCAATCATCACGGCTATTTTTGCTGTAATCACAACTGGTGTAGGCTTAAACGGTTGGCCTGACCTGACACTGATATCACTTACTTCAATTTACATGCAAGGTCGTTTTACGCTCACCATCATACTTCATCACCACATTCTTCCGTTATAGATCTCTTTACCCAGTTCGCTATATATAGTTCTTTTCATTGTTATTTATTGTAAGAATCTGATCCTTTTACGTAACAATTTATATGTTTTAGGTCATTAACAAACTTATTACCATATGTATATGTATTAAAGTTATTGGATGCGTTTTTTATCTATACGAACCTTTTATCCTTTGATGCAAATCTAGTATTGTTATTATTATTATTGTTGTTGTCCTGTTGATGTTGTTATGCTCTACTGTTTATTGCACCGAGAGCATGTCGGAGAGGCGGGACGGTAAGCTGGCAGCTTAAGGCGTCCGGCATACAAATTGTTGTGGCCAGTACTACGCTTCACACCTGCCCTATAAAGAACCCTAAGTGAAAAGGTGTGTACAGTATTTGCATAGGGTTTACAGGTTATTCATGTTACTGTAGTGGCCAACAATTATTTTATTGCTGTTCGTGAAATTTTATCACTTAGAATATAGTGTGATTTCCGTAATACTGTCTATTCCGTGATGTAGTTGGATGAGCGAAGCGAGTTCTCGATTTTAACTCGACCGTTTGGCGTTTGTCACCCGATAACTTTTGTACAAATCAATCGATTTTCGTAAGACTTGGCATGATTGCTGACCATAGTTTTACTCTAAAGAACACTGTTGTCTTTGGAATTCAGCCGCAAAAAAACAGGTGGGCGGGAGGCAAAAATGTGAGGGGTTCAAATTCTGAAAAAAATTGTAAAAATTCCATGTGGGGTAACTAATTAAAGGAAATTTAAACTAAAATGAATTTAGTGTTTATTTTTAAAATTTCAAAATTTGGGTATGCCACGGACCAAAAAGTGGAGCAAGAGTTTGATAAAATTGCAGATTCAAGTGTGAAAACAAATTGAAGAAAATTTTAACAAACATTGGTGAATATAGTGTACAATATTAGAAATTTCAAAACTTGTTTGATCCCAGGGCACAAAAATAGTATCAAAATTTAAAAAAAATATGGTAAAATCCAGCCCAGTGTCAGGTCAAAGGGGATTTCAACACAAATCCAATTGTTGGGAATTTTAAGCGTTTATTGCATGCCTCGACAATTGTTAGTTTACTAAACAATAAATAATAGGGTAATAAATATACTTCGTTCACAAAATAGTGAGCAAGTTCTACAGTTCAGAGAAAACACTAGCGTAATATACTGTCAATCCCCGTAGTCGGTGTTTTTGTGTTTAAATACGTGTAATCACGACTTGTCTAAACAAATTATATAATCTTCTTAAAGTGATCAAACATAAACAGTGTGGTGCACTTGCTCTTGACTGCTGACGCCCACTAATATAATTAGCACTCTGTTAATTATCGGTGCAGTGAGCTTGTGTACGTATAGACAGGCAATACTACGTCTGATGGCGTTGTAAACGCACGCATTATGAAACAATCGTATAAGGCAACACGGCGGGGGCCGGTAGCTCTTCAAGGTCTGCCAACCTACAGTGTTACTAATTTATTATCTCTCCTTCTGAAATAATATCGAGCTTCATTAATATTTATGAAGCTTCCGCTCTGGATTTATTATATCGGTCAGATGTATTGGTTGGTTAAAGTGTGTGTTTGTTGACGTTTTACTCGGTCCGAGTCAGAAGTTTGTATTGACTTAAATTCGAGATGTTATTAATCTGATACCATTGAATTTACTAGGCCGTATTGGAGATGGTAATATAGTAACGATATGTTATAGGTCGATACCTTTGAAAGGAGAATTTTGAGGAAAATATATGGACCAATCCAAGTCAATGGGGTGTGGAGAATACGTCACAATTAGGAATTATGCAAGCAATATAAAGACAATGATCTGGCCATCACCATCCGACTGCATAGATTGCAATGGGCAGGACACATCGTTAGGATGGAAGGCAACCGAATACCTAGGAATGTACTGTTTAGTCAAATTGAGGGTAGATGGCCTGTCGGAAGACCCAGGCACCGCTGGATTGACGCAGTGGCGAGGGATGCTGATACTTTACTTGAAATGATGGACATCGATTGCCAAGGACAGGGAAAAGGGAGGCTAAGTTCGACTCCGAACTGTGATACCGTAGGAGAAGAAGAAGAAGAAGAAGAAGAAGAAGTGTAATAACGAAAGTTCGATCAGTAAGAGCGCACTGAGTTATATATGTGATAACGGAGATTGAGAAGGCTTAGTGTACCTCCGTGTTGGAGGTCGAGGCTAACGTCAGTCAAAAACAAATCGTCCTCCTGTATTTTGAAATGTAGTTTTGTCATTCATTTTTTGAATGAGTTTTGATGTATGTAAAATCACATAGAGCAGTGGGATAGATAGATGACATAGTCTATAGATTTACATCTAGAAGCTGTCGATGAAGAAGAGATAGTCGCTCGAGCTGACGGCGAGCCGCGTTGCAACACGATTGTGTCAGAGTTGTTAGAAACGTGACCAGACCTACAAACTGTTGTGTCATTTTGCTTAACAGACGTAAAGCAAAAGTTCATATGAAAGGTAAAATAAATTTTTGTTATTATTATTATTATTATTATTATTATTATTAGCGGGGGTCCTACAGTCTATGCCGCATCCCTCATTTCGATCGCCATTTCTCCCTATCCTTCCAGTTATCATCTTCAATAGCTCGATCTCTCATGCTTTTCCTAATTCCTGTTCTCCATTGTGTTGCCAGTCTTCCTTTTCTTCTCCTGTTTTGTGGTGTGTAAGTCAATGCTCTCCTTGGCCATCGCTTCTCCTACATCCTCATTACGTGACTGACCATGCCACACCAACTGTCTGGATTCTATTCTTTCTGCTGTTCTAAATACGCGCCCTGTTTTCCTTCTTATATCTTCGTTTCTAACATGTTGCATTCAGAAATATTACACGCTCTTCTTAAGAAGCCCATTTCCACAGTTTGTATCATCTTTTTCTCTTCATCTAAAAGTTGCCAGCATTCGCAGCCATAGGTAAAATGGGGTTCACAATAGTTGTGTAGATTGTTAGTTTAGTTTGAAGTTTCATTTTGTTCGACCAAAGTAAAGAGTTAGGAAACGAATAGCCTTTTTTCCCTGTTGTATCCTATTTTTTATGTCCTTTTTTGTTGTTTCATCGTTTGAAATAACGCTTTCCAAACATTTGAATTCGCTACACTTTCCGATTCCATGGATTTGCAGATCCGGGTCTTCTTCTTGCATGTCTCCTATTTTCAGATATTCTGTTTTAGTAGTGTTTATCTTTAGACCCCATTTCTAAGTGCCGTCCCACTGATCACGAATAGAGTTTATATATGCGCCCTGTATTCAGTCGAAACGTTTGTTGTTAACACAAATAAAGCGTATTTAAAATTAGAAAACAGTTTGTGTTTAACGTTGGTTCGGCGATAACGGATTAGTTTAGAAACACTACTGATGTAACCGATGAGTTAATAACAAATAAAATGTGTTGTTTCGTTTGAAGTAACTTACGGTACCGGTACCGCATTGTCTTGTCGTATAGAGATTGTATAGTGCCGCTGTTGCGCACATCTGCTAGACAGTACACACTGACAGACCATAAAATCTGAACCGTTTAGGCGTGAAGTACTAGAGTTTAGTTATATACTGTGTCTGTCGGGTCGGTGTGATCATGTTGCCGCTACACTCGGTTGTGTGTATGTGACAGTGTAAATAAACACGATTAAGACGAGATGAAATAAACACTCGCCAAGCGAGGGGAGGACCTCACATGATGCAGTTGAGATCATCACTGTCCTTGATATTTAGTAACCATATCTTAAAGTGTAATAGGGTGCACTGTTTCTTACACTTCTATCACGATGTACATTTTGTTGTTTTATGTATAATTAATTTACTTGTCCGTCTTCCTTTACGGTAATTCGTTATATCGGTTATAGGCGTTGTAGTAGCTTAACTGAAAAACAGTTTAAATACTTTTTTCGAAATTCAGCTGATAATCTCCTTATAATCTTCGTAGTTTTATTCCTGTAGAGTAAGTGTCAAGAATGGGTTTTTTGGTTGTACGGGTGTAACGTTTAAATCTATGCAGGAGATGGTCTTCCAGACAACGCAAACGTGTAATAGCGTTTTTCAAATACATCAAGTTGATACTGACTACAATAACCTAAACTATCCTATTGTTACGACGGTCTAACTGATCGACGTATGGCACAGTGGAAAACAAAATACAAGACACCAATTTAGTCACTAATCAACAGCTTTAATTAATCACAATTAACAGTTTGAAAACAAGCTATTCAACAAGATTATACTTTTGAATTAAATGGAATAAATCCAATTGTAGTCCCAAGCCACGTGTTTGTTAACCAAATACACTGTACTCACCGTCTATGGCTTTTTTCCGTGATGTTTTTTCCAGTTTACATGTTTCAAGGCACTTGCCTCATCATCAGAACTTATAAAATCAATCTATGTCATAAATAATGACATTTGTCAAAATATTAAAAACACAATACGGCAATTAAACTATGTACATAAATTCGCTTTAAAAATGTTCGATGTGCCTTGCAAGACAACACGCGCCGTACTGACGTAATCTAAGCCTTATCTCGACTATATCTCATAGCGGTATCGTACAGTATATTTGATTTATACTGTAATTGGTCGTTCAACACATGTGGCTTGGTACTGGCGTCGTTGTATGCTTTGTAAATTTCATATTCTTCAAGGGCGTTCAAATAACTCCCTTTACTGCAGAAATGAAGGGGTATTAAATTTGAGCTAAAATCCGTGTAACTGTGACTGTTGTTTATGAGGTGCTTGGCGAAATTTGACTTGATATTGTCGAAGTTGTAAACTCGTGTAGGGGGTCTATGTTCAGAAAATCTTTTCAAAAAACCTCGACCCGTCTGGCCCACATAAAAAGCCTCACAGTCGTTGCAGACTAGCTTATAAACACCCGTTTTATTTTCAAGACTGGTATGTTCACGGGTGCGGAGATTATTCAAGATGTTATTACTAGTCTTATAGGAAACGACTATGTTGTTAACTTTATTAATAGTTGACTTAAAAATCCCCGGCATGAAATGCGTATAAGGTGCCGCAATGTACTTGCGTGTCTTTGTTTCGAGGTTCTCATTTCTATTATTTACATCATTAGTTTCATTTTTAATAGTGTTACTTTTCTTTTTCTTTTGTTTTTTAAAAATATTATCTACTATTCTTTCATTGTACCCGTTGTTAAACGCAATGACTTTAATGGTACTTAACTCTTCGATATAATCCTCGATGCTAAGGGGTATAGACAACAAGCGATGTATCATGCTATGGAATGCAGCTAATTTCTGTGAAATGGGGTGGAACGATGAGGCATGTATGACAGCGTCAGTCATCGTGGGCTTCCTAAATATATTAAAACATAGTTTTTTAGTAACAAAATTCTTAGTTACTGTCAAATCTAGAAAATGTAACCGACCTCCAACTTCATTCTCCAAAGTAAACTGTATCTTGTTGTTAATGCCATTCAAGTAATTGTGGAGCTTGTCAATTTGGCGATTTGTGCCTTTATGCACCATAAAAGTGTCGTCGACATATCTACCATAGAACACCACATTGTAATTATATGTAGGGTTTGCAAACAAGAAAGAATTTTCAAAGTAATTTAAGTATACCTCCGCTAGAATACTAGAGAGTGGGGAACCCATAGCTAACCCCTCCAGCTGTCTGAAAAACTGTTATGTGTGAAATAATTCTGGTCCAAAATCACTTCCAACAATTCTAATATTTCATTTATGCAATTAGCATCCAGTTTATTGGTGTTAACAAGGTTAGACCTTAATAGGCGTAAGGTTTCACTCACCGGTACATTTGTATACAAGTTCACAATGTCAAAAGAAATAAGTTTATAATGGGGTTCAATCATCAGGTTTTTCACTTTTTCAACGAAATCACAACTATTAATCAAACTTCGATTATTAATCAAATGTAAATTATGTTTTAATATACTCACTAATTTTCTAGCTGCTTTGTAACCGGGTGCAGTGGTAAAATTTACTAGTGGTCTAATAGGAATCCCCTCCTTGTGAAGCTTTGGCAGACCTGATAAAACGGGCGCTTTAGAATTAATTGGTTTTAAAGAACGTCTAGTACGTTCATCAAAGAGATGTGTAAACATGTTTAAGCTACGATTAAGACGTTTTACGTATAAATCCGTGGGGTCAGAGGTTAGCAGGGTGATATTATTATTTGCAATGAAATCGCGTATTTTATCGTCATTGTCATGACGTATCGTACATTTGACAGTAACTAAGAATTTTGTTACTAAAAAACTATGTTTTAATATATTTAGGAAGCCCACGATGACTGACGCTGTCATACATGCCTCATCGTTCCACCCCATTTCACAGAAATTAGCTGCATTCCATAGCATGATACATCGCTTGTTGTCTATACCCCTTAGCATCGAGGATTATATCGAAGAGTTAAGTACCATTAAAGTCATTGCGTTTAACAACGGGTACAATGAAAGAATAGTAGATAATATTTTAAAAAAACAAAAGAAAAAGAAAAGTAACACTATTAAAAATGAAACTAATGATGTAAATAATAGAAATGAGAACCTCGAAACAAAGACACGCAAGTACATTGCGGCACCTTATACGCATTTCATGCCGGGGATTTTTAAGTCAACTATTAATAAAGTTAACAACATAGTCGTTTCCTATAAGACTAGTAATAACATCTTGAATAATCTCCGCACCCGTGAACATACCAGTCTTGAAAATAAAACGGGTGTTTATAAGCTAGTCTGCAACGACTGTGAGGCTTTTTATGTGGGCCAGACGGGTCGAGGTTTTTTGAAAAGATTTTCTGAACATAGACCCCCTACACGAGTTTACAACTTCGACAATATCAAGTCAAATTTCGCCAAGCACCTCATAAACAACAGTCACAGTTACACGGATTTTAGCTCAAATTTAATACCCCTTCATTTCTGCAGTAAAGGGAGTTATTTGAACGCCCTTGAAGAATATGAAATTTACAAAGCATACAACGACGCCAGTACCAAGCCACATGTGTTGAACGACCAATTACAGTATAAATCAAATATACTGTACGATACCGCTATGAGATATAGTCGAGATAAGGCTTAGATTACGTCAGTACGGCGCGTGTTGTCTTGCAAGGCACACCGAACATTTTTAAAGCGAATTTATGTACATAGTTTAATTGCCGTATTGTGTTTTTAATATTTTGACAAATGTCATTATTTATGACATAGATTGATTTTATAAGTTCTGATGATGAGGCAAGTGCCTTGAAACATGTAAACTGGAAAAAACATCACGGAAAAAAGCCATAGATGGTGAGTACAGTGTATTTGGTTAAGATTATACTGTACAATATTTCAAGTAAATTTGTCCACACAAATAATAATGTCTACTGTAAAGAATTCCGCACTACAATCATTTTTCACTAATACACCACTTGAGACGTACTGTATAAATCGCCTGACAATAACTGAAAACTAAGCGGCAGGTGTGGGCTATTTATAGTCTGCATGGTTCCATAATATGCGTCCTTAACAAGCAATCGAACATTCTAGAGGGTACTTATGCGCGACCTTGGCAGAAACACGCACCGTTGGGCTAGTTGAGAAGCTTGTCGAACAACACTATGGAATGTACGAGAATGTTCCGTATTACGTATCACTGTCTCGCGTGTTAAGTGTCACGTGCGCACACTAACATTACAACTGGGATCTGCTGGAATAGCCGAGAAACATGTGGAACGTTCTGTAATGGCCTAACAGTATAAAACTCTATTAACGACCTAACAATACTTACTTTACTTTACTTTAGCCAACGCCCGTACGTGGTTCTTCAACCATTCGACGTCGAGCCTCCCAGTAGCGATTGGTTATGTCGTCAGTCGGGTACGTGAGTGCTTGGCAGTCCCGTAAGTGTTCTCCGTCCATTCTTCCGGAGTTGCAAAGCGGACAGGTTTCGTTCTCAGCTAGGCCAATGCGGTGTAGATGAGCTTGCAAGTAGTCATGTCCGGTAGTAAGGCGGAAACGGGCGACGGCCTCAGCTCTGTCCAGGTGTCTCGGTATTGGTCCTACAGTGGCAAGACTTTCCCACTTTTTACCAGTACCCAGGGTTTTTAGAGTTCTTTGTGTGGAGGTGTTTATAACTGAGGTGATGAGGTTATTGGCTCTACTGAGAGTAAGCGGCACGTCCGGCTGCTCCGATTCTGCTCCTTCTTTGGCTTTGATGTCGGCTCTTTCATTGCCAGGAATACCTACATGGCTTGGCACCCACTGTAGGGTAACGATCCATCCGGTTGACATCAGCTCTGCAAGTTTCGCGCGGCATTGAATTGTTCTCAGGCAGTCGGTGGGAGCGTTGCTGGTGAGCGCAAGAATTGTGGACTGGGAGTCGATTAAAAATACCACTTTTCCTGGTGCTAAGGTCTTGGCTAGTAGCTGGCTGGAAGCTTCGTAGACTGCGCACACCTCACCATCGAAGTTACTAGCGTTTCTTCCCACAGCTGTTGAATTCTCAAAGAGGCTACAAAACCATCCCGCGCCTGCTCCCCTCGTTTCAGGCAGGAATGAGCCGTCAGTGTATATGTGGAGCCAATCATTCGAAGGGTACCTAAGGTTGATGGTTTCTATGGCGTACGACTTGAGCTCGATAGGGTTGGCTTCGGCCTTGTTGGTTGTTAGGCTGATTAGGTCAAGCCGCTTTGCAGGTAAAGCGTTTGCCACTGCATTGTAGTACTGTATGGGAGCCCGACGGTCCAGTGATAGTTGGTACTTGCTTATAAGAGCTTCAGCGTGAGTTAGAGGCGAAGTTTGGGTTTTGAGTCGTTGGGTTGCACTTTTGTATCCATTCCAGTGATTCCCATCCACTCTCTTAGCCCTTTCCCAAAACTTAAGCGTGCATTTATCCCTCCGGCTATCTAAAGGTTCGATGCCAGTTTGAAGTTGCATGGCCGCTATTGGGGTTGATTTTGCTCCTCCGGTTATAATTCTTAGAGCGTTATTCTGGACAACGTCGTATTTATTTAGGTTGGTGTTACTAGCAAGTGAGGTGACTTCCGAGCCATATTCAAGTACTGGACGGACGTATGTTTTGTAGGCTGTAGATAGAACATCTTGAGTGGCTCCCCATTTGGTAGCAGTTAGTCTCTTGAGAAGATTGATACGTTTCTGACCCTTCTCGGCCGTACTTGTGACATGGGTGCTGAAAGATAGTCTCTTGTCGAGGTTGATTCCCAGATACTTGGACAGCGATACTTGTCTTAGAGGTGATCCCATGAATTTTAAATTGATTACCGGGGCCCTAGTGGACATGGTGAAGAGTTGAGACACTGTCTTATCGGTACTAACTTCCATTTTGTTGAGGCTTGACCATACTTCGAGGTTTAAAAGAGCTTTGTTTAGAGCTTCTACGAGGGCGTTTACGTTGCTTCCAGTAGCCCACAACAGGACATCGTCAGCAAAGAAGAGGAATGAGATTCCTGGTATTTTTTGGAATGCATTCTTAAGGTCGTCTATCATTACGTTGAAAAGGAGACAGCTTAGTACCGCCCCTTGTGGCAAACCTTGACGTAGTAGTTTGTATGGGGAAGTTGCGTTAAAGAATCTGCATCGTATGTAGCGTTGCGAGAGGAAGCTTTGTATCCACTTCAGCATGTTCCCGTTTACTCCTAGTTTCTTAAGTTTGTGAACAAGCATACCGCGCCAGATCTTGTCATATGCAGCTTTAAAGTCCACTAAGACGGCCACAGTGGATTGTTTTCTGTGGAAACCGTCCTTTACCGACTGAGTAAACTTTACAACTTGGTCCATGGTTGCTCTGTGCTTACGGAATCCTGCTTGGCAGTCGCTAATGGCTCCTTTAGACTCTAGAAATTCCCGGAGTCTGAGTTCGACCATTTTTTCAGTAACTTTAGAGCAGACACTAGTTAGTGAAATAGGGCGGTAGTTATTTAGGTTGTTCGCAGGCTTGCCTTTTTTCAGTATTGATAATACTTCGGCTTTTCTCCATTGCTGGGGCACACGTGTATTCCACGTTAGGTTGATTAGTTTTAAGAGAGTCTTTAGTGCTTTCTTGCCAAGATTCTTAATGAAAGGCGGGAAGACCTCGTCTGGTCCGGCAGATTTTCCTTTTTTTAGCGAGTTGATGGCAAGAGAGAGCTCATCTGGGGAAAAGTCCTTGTTGAAGATGAGGAAGTCTTGTTCGGTTTGACAAGAGGAAACTTTAATGTCGGAGATAGATTTCCGCTCATTCGCGTTTACACGGAGTCTGCTTATTGTAGCGTAATTTTTACTTAATGCCTTAGCAATATCTCTGGAGCTGGTGAGTAGTTTGTCATTCACCTTAATGGGTTGCCAGTGATGAGAAGATTTTTCATTGTTCAAGCTGGATATAAACTTGTGAGCTTTAATCCCATCTTTCCGGAAGTCCAGTTTGGATACGAAGGATCTATAGACAGATCTTTTTGATTGTATAACAGCACATTTCAGTTTGGCCTGAGCTTTCCTTAACATGATGCAATGTTCCAAGCTATGGGACTTTTCTGCTCGGCGTCTAGCAGTATTCCGCTCTTTCTTAAGGGCGTCCAGCGATTTACTCCAGAAAGGTGAGTATTTCTTAACTTGTCCTTTTGGAATGCTCTCGTTAGCTGCACGTAGTATGCCTTCCACGATAAGTTTGACTGAGGCGTCAGGGTTATCTTGCACCATGTCTTCAGTGACATACAAATCAGATAGTTCAGAGAACTTGTCCCAGCAGGCTTTCTTAAAATTCCACCGGGTTACTTTATGGAAACGGGGATGTTGACATTTCATTTGAACCCGTAGGTACATTAGACGATGTCCACAACCATCCATGGGGTCTTCCAGGGACAGTTCCGATCTGGAGGTAAGGTTTGCATGAACTAGTGCAAGGTCTGGAGTGCTTGTGTGGCCAGCGTAAGATAGGAATGTAGGTGCGGATTGAATTCTAATAATAGCAGAGTGGTCTATAAGGTCTTCTACTGCCTTTCCAGTTGCACCAGTAGATGAGTAGTCCCATCGGGTTGAGTGAGCGTTGAAGTCTCCCAAAATGATGGTGTTGCGGTACTGGCATAGGTTGACTATTGGTTCCAGGTTTGGCACGTTGCTGGGCGGGTTGTAGAGGCCAATAACTTTGAAGTGGACTCCATTTTTCCAGGCGTCGATACATATGGCTTCTAGTTTGTCGTTGTCGTCCATTTCATGGACGATAGTTTCTTTACTTGCAATAGAGTTGTGTACAAATGCGATGATGCCAGAGGCAACTTGTCTTGATCTCTTTAAAACATAGAGCGAAAAGTCGGGTATTTCATAAAAATGTGTGGCTTCGGTAGAAGCGCCAGCTTCGACAATAACAATGATGTCAGCGTCAAATTTTGAAATGTTAGTTTTTAACTCAAAGTGTTTTGCATTGCTCAGTCCACCCGCATTCCAATACAGTATGCGGAGGTGATTGTCCGCGCCCTCATAAGGGCGGGTTGGATTTCTAGTGGCGATCGCATGTGCCATGATGGCGGAGGCTCGAGAAACGGCGGTCGCTGTAGCAGATTTAGCGTTACCCAGGGTGCACCTCTTGGAGGCCTGCTACGTTACACCCCACGACCTAACAATTGGTGGGCGGGGCGGGGCGGGGGCGGGGCGGGGGCGGGGCTTGTAATTCCCAATACTTCCCTTGACTACGCCATCGTTTGGCCTTATTATCGAAATGACACGAATGCTCAGTTAGTAGTATCGTACACCTGAATAGGGATTCATGAAAAAAAAAAAAAAAACAGCACTAGAATGGTATGTGATTTACAAATTTGTGTTTAGTAGTCTGTAACCAAGTGTTGTTGTTACCAGAATTAATTAATGAACTAAAGACAAGCCTGTTTTCCCTCTAATACTCTGAATCCTGAACATTGTCAGCAGTGTAACGTGAAAGAGATATAGGCCTACTTCCATCGCTTTAGCGTTTTGTTATTTTTTCACAGTATTGTAATAAATTTCGTTATTAAAATTTTTACATTTTCTGACTAGCCACTTATTATCCGCGTATTCTACTATTCTACTATATATATTCTACTATTTACACTAACACCACAAGCAATGATATCCAAGCGAGAATCCTTAGTGCTAACCGATGTTACTCAAAATTAATGAAGTCGCAAACACTAAACAAACCATCAAAATTAAAACTATACAGATGCACAATTAGACCAGTCCTAACACATGCACGTGAAACATGCATTTGTTAACGCAAAAAGACGAACAGTATTTATGAATTGATGTCTTGAGGCTTTCGCAGTCGGCGTCAACGTTATTAGAAGACTGGCTTGGCGGGTTGTAAGGCCGTGTTACTGACTGGGATACTTGGTCAGTGTTACAGCTTTCCAAACTTTATGCACTGAAGATGTGTGGCCGAAACGTGTGCAATCAACCGACAACTCTGAAACACGGCCTTACAACCCGGCAAGCCAGTCTTCTAGTAACCAAGAATATTCGAAAGGAAGATACTGGGGATTTTTGGCGAGTGCAGAATAACGACGGCTCATGGAGAATACGAAGGAAACATGAAATAAATAATCTAACACACGGAACTGACGTAGTAAGTTTTATAAAGAGTAGAAGGATGTCGCCTGGCTGGGACACATAGAATTCCCAGGAAAATTCTAGAATGGAGTCCAGCAGGTACGAGTTCGAGAGGAAGGCCAATGAAGAAATGGTTCGAGGTTGTTGTAGAGGATTCTGGAGATGAGAGGGCTGAATGGAGAATCGTCGAAGAGATTATAACCCATACTGGGTTGTAACGGCAGTAGAAGACAGGTGTACATAGGTCGATTCGTGGCAGCTTGGGGTAACCAAGGAACAGCTATTGGTACGATAACAATCAAGCTACTCGGTATAAATTACATGAAGTTTTAGAGAGAAACGGTATGTCCAATTTTTTTCTATATGTAGGCCTATTTATGTGTTAGTTTCGCGGACTGCTAATTGCACACTGATTGCCAGTCGAAACACGCCTTCTCGGCACCGTGCTTATTTTATCCCAGTGAATTTAGGAGAATTGACCACAAATTCGAAAGGAGACTGATAAAGGTCATATGCGTATACGTTATTCAGTGAAAGGTCACGCGTAACGTGTGGAGTAAAGCTACCGGTTTGTATTGCTTTAAAAAACAAAACACTCAAAGAATGTAGCCTACTCCGTAATACGGTTTGGAAAGGTTTCAATAAAACCTGATTCATTACGTGGTACCAAGGCTGTACGTAGAGGAGTAGTATACTCTTGCATAAGCGAGAGTGTGGGGCCAAAAGTGTGGGCAGTTTGTTGTGGGAAACGCGAGCGAGCGGCTGCATTTACATAAGCATGTGGTGCGTGTGAACAACATACCGCTGGAGACGGAGGCGATACATTGACCCACACCAGTATGTCTCTGTTTGTCAACAATTCAGTTACCCGCACTTTTTATTTTAGGTACAATTTTAAGTCTGCCGTAGATGTGTGACCTATTTACAACACGGTATTCCTACAGCACAGATTCTCGTTGACACGGTTTAAAAACGGCGACTGACACCAAAAGTAATTCACAGGGACGATAGCAGAAACTGACAGTCTGAAGTTTCAGATGTTGCCGTATTAGTTATTGAGGTCCCGTTTGACGTTTGCTGAAACATATTAACAAGGGATAAAGACACTCTTGCCAGTTTAACAGAAATCTATTTTGTTAACAAACGCTGGTAATTTTTACTTCCATCTTCCGTAAGGAAATGGAAGTATGGTGGTTGCGAAAAATATCGTGTTCGAGATAAGGGCTGATTCTGATTGTACTACCCTCAAAACATGAAGAAAAGTCATTTTTCGAAAAGTGTCGGTGTGTAGAATTTTTTCTATGGCAAACGATAACTGCCGCAAATTCAAACAGAATCAAATAACGTTTTGCATACCTGCCTGAGTTGTAGAGGCCTCAAGGCCTACTGATTTTGGTAAAGATCGGTTAAGGGGAAGGGGTAGATTACCTGCAGCGTTTTAGGTTTTAACAAGAGTAAACTACTTGAAAATTCATTTAAACTTTTCAAACAATGGTAGTTGTTAAAAATAAAATAATTTTCTTGCCAGGGAATAAAAGTATAATTTTTCATTTTAATTTAAATCATGTATGAGTGAAAATATATCGTTCCTGGCAGGCAAGCATATCTCAGTTTTGTAATGTTTACGTTTCCAAGGTTTTATTATTGTGACTACCTCAATAAAAAGACAGGCAGGACACACACACACACACACACACACACACACACACACACACACACACACAATTCGCGTTATTTCTGGCCTCATGTTTATTTTCTTACGTTTGCACGCTTTGTAAATGGTAAGTGCCGAAACCCACACCAACACAACCCGTACAGGCCGAAAAGGTGTCCAGCGTGGACAGCGATTTGTTTCCTGTGGATCGCTGGCCAATGTAACTGCACGTGTTTACAGAGGAACGGTTCATAGACACACTTTTCGTCTTTAGGGAATGAACCCTCTGCAAGATGCTCAGGGTCCATGAGAGATTTCGGAGCGCTCCTTTATTTACGCGTGTTTGTTCTGTGAAACGTACACTGTAGATTCGCAGCTTTACTCTGAGCAACGCTCCACAGGGAATGTTGAAAATTTTTGTCCACAGTGTACCCTCATAAACACTAAAACCTGCTCTGATGTTTTGATTACGGACATCATAATATTAAAACTTTGGAAACGTGACCACTACTTAATGAAGATCAAACATCAACTTTTACAAGCCATTTTTTATTGTAACCACGAGACCAATTTACACAAATAACTGACATAGAATAAATGTTTTGGAGATAACTCATTTGTTTAGGATAGCTGGTGAAGGGGGTGGAAGGTCAGCCAACTGGAAAGACCCCGATTTTACCCAGCTGGTGAACATTTAACCCTTAAAAGCGTAATGAAAATTATAAACATTTTCGAACAACTAGTATTCCATTTCCTAGAAACAGATACTTGTTCTGGGGCGCACGACATCTCAGCTCGGGCCTTATTTTATAATTAATAAAAAAAAAAACACTAATTTCAGGATTTTTTAGTGAAACTGCAAAAAATCATAAAATACAGCGTCTCACTGTAAAGAAAATCGTACGTACTTTCGAAGATATAAAAAATATACACACATATTGTATATCAAATCGTAGACAATAATAGTGTACAAAAAACTAAAGTTTTTGAATTATTTGACTTGTCTCCCCTTAAAGTAGCCATTGTAGTTGGATGGGACGAGACCAGAGTTCGGTTGGACGTCGTGAGAGATTGGAATCCAGGACGGTTCTGTACTTTGTTCGCATCTGTGTTTGTGTTTGATTGATTGGTTCTCGGTTCAGTTACAAATCAAAATAAACAGATAACATAGCAAGGCGTATTTATTTAATAGTTGAGCCACCAATTCTTGAACAAACAAGAATATTCGTATATAATATTAACCAATAGTATTAACAACAATGGCCCGTTTACATAAGCACATATGGTTTGTCAATGTCGTGCTAGAGAGAGAGAACGATGTGTAGTGAATGCGTTCTATTGAATCTGCTTATTAGCAGCTGTGTTGGATCCAGTGATCTGATTTACGGCCAGTCAGAGTTCGTTCACCTTTCACCGAATATAGACTGTGTGTGTGTGTGTGTGTGTGTGTGTGTGTGTGTGTGTGTGTGTGTGTGTGTGTGTGTGTGTGTGTGTGTGTGTGTGTGTGTGTGTGTGTGTGTGTGTGTGTGTGTGTGTTATAGACATTCCGCGCGTACAAATTACAATTTTACTCGTTAATGAACGGTAATCAATTTCTGGCAACTACCGTTTAATTGATCAGTTGGTTACCGTTTACCTTGAGTTAAGTAAATTTCATTGTAGTTAACATGTGTGAATGTTTGTCCGTCCTGTGACTTCGTTTCGTATCAATACCATCCGTTGTGAGGCATATGTGTATGGCTTGTCATAGGGTGTAATCATTTTCATAGAGTTCGTCAAACATTAAAAAAAACCGTGAAGCACAGTTCGATGTCGCGTATAAGTTATATAAAAAACACAGGCGTAATGCGTGTAGAATTAATGGTACGCGCCGTATGAACGTTACTACATGACTGCTGATCTATTATTATTTTCATTTAGATGTACAGGTTTCATGTGTGGAATTGTCGTAGTTTTTGAACGTGATTGTCCTAGGAATTCATTTCGACAAATGATAACTCTATAACATTTCGACAAAATTTGCACTTTTTTAAGTAAATAATTATTTTAAATATTTTAGTATCGTTTTTTAATCTCTTTTCAAGCTTTTATTCGTCGTATCCAGTCTCCTCATTTGTGTCATTATTTACTATTACTCATAAAATGTAAGAAACAGTACATGTGCACAGAAGTAGCATTTTTGTCCATGTAAACCGGCGGCAACAGTACAGGACACGAAAGAAAATAGTATTAATTATATCACCGAATAAATACTGTAGTTATTGAATCATTTGAAATCCGAACCATATTGGAAGGGAAACTTTAAGAAAAGCATGGCATTGCTTTCGAACCGCTGAGCACTTGCACCGTCTTGTGTTGCCGGCTCACAACATCGGTAATGTTTTACTGCGTATGGTCATTGACTTCATAGTAGTCGTCACTATACAGACTAGAGGAGGCACATTCGTCCATCCAATTTGTTGCCGCTGTATAAACCGGCAAAACGCTCAGTTAGCAGGTATGTTTGTTTTCGGAACCAACGTGCAGCAGTTACTACATACCTATTTGTGTTTTGTTCGTTTAGTTATGTGTTTCTCTTTATTATTTTTAATTCGATTATTTGTGTCCTGATTTATTCTGTGTAAGTATAATGTAGTCAGATTCCGTTGAACCGGGCCCCTTTTCTGCTGGCAGCGAATGATAGAAAACACCCTAAAAAAATATTTTGGCTCTAAAAAGAACACTTGGTACTAGAAAAAATTGAATTAATTTTTACGCTAAGTTTTAGGCCTATCACAACTGGCAACAGCTGTTATGTAACCCACGCCACGCCGCTGGTAAGAAATAATAAATTTCTCTCGTTAGAGAGAGGATGATGTAGCCTTATCATCTTCATAAATTCGTATCCTGGCATCTTTTCCTTATGTTAGCACTCCTCTCCCTATCCATCTGAAGATTTCATCTCCATTGTTTCCAATATTTCTATTGTTTTCGCTGTGTCAGCTCTTGTTTCAACTCCGTGCGTCAATATTGGGCACATTATTGTTTTGTGCATATGCACAGCTGTTTCACTATTCTTGCATGCCTTTCCTATTGCTTCGAAAGGAGGAAGGTTCTCAGTGAGGCCAGCAGTCTGCTGGAGGTAAAAAGCCCATATGCCCGATGGACCAAAGAGATGGAAATAAAAGTAACTTGTATACAGAATTAAAATATATATATTTTGGGACTTATCTACATGGCACACATTCTTGCGAAAGTGTGGCGTCACTTTTTTTTTAATATCCTTTTTACAGAAAATTGAGTCCTATTTCTAGAGACAGGAATTGACCTATTGCATAACCTTTTCATCATGCTCGAACATCATTCCGTTCAAACTAACTTTGAGCTGAGGAAAACCGTAGTAAAAACCTGTATGCGCGATGTCAAGAGAATACGGTGGGTGTTCAAAAATCTCCCATCAAAATCTGTTCTAACATGCAGTATGAGGACGCGCACGAGGGACATTTTTCTTATCATATCCCTCCATTCTGTGTTCTACATTTTACTCCAGTTTCTCTCCTCTTCAAACTTTCCAGACTAAGTGTTTCCTACTCACTGCCACGCTCCAGATATAGCTTGTCAATAAATCTTTCCCCTACATCTTAAGGGCACATTCAGTGTAACAGTAAACAGTTTTATTCCAGTTGAAAGCTATTTTTGTGATTGCTATACTAGGTATTTTTCTTTTAAACATAATCCCAACATTCGTTATTACTTTAACCACGTTATTAAATTGCTCTTCCAAGTTAGGTTACTGATATATTGACTCAGTTAAGCAATGAGTAATTTTAATTAATTAAAAGCGATTAATTACTGAATTGTTTCAATCAATTGAGGCGACAAATACGATACGGGTTTTACACGTCGGCTGCTGTAAACGTTACGACAGGTAGAAAAGGTAAGTTGAAGACTATCGCTCAAGGTCGGCACAAGGTGAATGTAGTGTTTATACAGCTGTACACCAGCAACACATACTAACCTTATTAGTTCGGTCACAGGCAAAACAACACAAGATAATCTTTTCTGTAACATTCTAAACTAGGAGAACGTTTGGCCCTATCAATATTTGTCATATAGGATAAGTTATTACAACAAAAGTATCGAGGTTTCAGATGACTGTGGCGTCATACATCGAGGAAAGAATTTTTATAAAACAATGGCCGTGCCTGTTTTACTATACGCATGTGAAACATAGGTTCCTACGAAGAAGATGAAAAACCAGATTCAAACTTCGGAAATGAAGTTTCTGAGAAGAACAAAGGGTTGCACGAGACAGGATCGTTTGCGCATATTAGAGAAGAGCTACATAAACGATAAAATGGGAATAGCGCAGGGAATGGTTAGAGCATCTGGACAGAATGGAGGCTGGACGACTGTCTAAGGTTACGTTGCGATAGTCCCTTTGGTAGCGACTTTTGTATGTGTAGGAAGACGGAGAGTGAGATGGACAGTTACTCAGTGAAGACGGAACAGGCAAAGTGCCTACTCCGTGAGATGCAAAAGAAGAAGACGAAGAAGATAATTTATTAAAATCTATCTTAAATACGACACACAAGATCAGCTGGCACTTGGCGTTTTAGTGTGCGTTCTCGAAATTGTGTCGTAAGTTCTTCCCTTCCGCTAACCTGTCTTATGCCCTGTCATCGCTCAGCAAATGCTTGAAGTTCTTCCTTACCCAAGTCACAGCGTGTTCTCGTTCTTAACGTACCCCCCAGCCTCTGTGATCAATTTTTGATTGACGCTCTTGCAATGTTTTACGTTTGAATGAGAGGCGGTTCACCAAATTGCAGCCATATGTCCATACAGGTTTTAAAACATATTTGTAAACTAGTAATATTTTGCCCAAAACCATATGGCATCCAAACCGTAAGTGATTGGGTTCAGAGAAGGAGAAAAGAGTGACACTCAAATGTAGGAAGAATGACCGAGAACCGACTCGTCGAATACTTATGAAGAATGTATCCACTAGGCGGAGAAGTAGAAAGCAGTTTAAAAGAAGATGGCATGATGGTTTGGTGGACCAGACACCGAGTCTGCAATAGAAGAAGAAGGAGGAGGAGGAGGAGGAGGAGGAGGAGGAGACCTGAATTTTATAATAAAATAGGAGAACTTACTTCGTGGATGTGCTTTTTTGGATATGATGTGTTCTTTCCAATTTTAACCAGGTTTAATAATACCTCTTGTGTGAATACCGATCGTGAATATTTTAAATAATTTTTAACGTAGAAGTTATATTTCCCAATCAGCAGTAGTAGTAATACACAATGTTAACCAAATGCATAAACCAGTCGATAAATTTGAAGTGTGCTAAAGCAAACAATTCAATAAACGCCTATTGAAGATGCGATCAGCTGGAGGAGGGATATACAGTAAACGAGTTATTCAAATAAGGCGCAGCTACCGCCCAGACGAAATGCAACTACTGTACATTGATTGTATGTAGCAGCAATTGCGCAGGTAGGGTATGTAACAGTCAGTCAAGGGCGCGCGCAAAGTTAATGGTCACTGCGAAGTGGATTATTGTTGGTTGTTGTTAAGGTCATACGGTACGGATCGGCCTTGGACTGGCTCGATTTCGTCTGTCATGCTGTTCTCACGACTGCGATATTAAATCAGATATGCAACCAGCGTCTCGCAGCAACCGAGAGGAATGCCAGATGCTGTGTTCGGCTTTTGCTCACTACCATGACTGCGTCCGTCAGCAGCCAGTAATGCTTCACGATTACTCAGTATCCCGGAATGGCATTGGCGGTGTTCAGTGTCTGAATGTTTATAGTAGAGTCAGTGAAGTTTACCCCATTCCAAATAACACACGGGGTGGGTCGCAACATGGAGAAATGACTGTTGGATTAGTAATATTAGGTTGTGTTTGTGGTATCTGTATTCAAAAAATATATTTAAATAGTAGTGTAGTTAAATGCATACCTTATTTTGGAATCACATATTTTTGGATAAATTCTTCAAGTCCCAGTTGGTACGCTGCTCCCAGCATCTTTTAGACTTTGTGTTGTACTGTTTATTGCTGAAGTTGCTAAATGTTTATGTAAAAAATCCATCCTTCTTTCCTTTTTAGCACCACATTTATCAGTAATACTTTCATTGATATCTACAAGTTGGCGAACAACTTCCTTCTCCATTGACAGTATAGGATTATTTAATTTGATTTTAGGACTTCACACATTTTCATTGGAGAATGTATCAAACAGAGTAATCTGACACAAAACTGAAAGTAAACGGAGAAATCATGTGGTAAAAAATTATAATGATGGTGGTATGAAACTGAGGACAAGAATTAGAATATCAATTGATCCAAAAATTTAATCTTTTTTTATTTCTATGCAAAACACAAGTTCCGATTCTTAATTGGCTGTTCAATAGCAACAGTAAGCACATTTGTGGCACACATTCTTTCAGAGTTATATAATTATAATTGTATAATAATTATTGTAATTATAATTATTGTAACAAATACAGCGACTAAACGATAACGCCTCCTGTCGAGCACTTTTGGTGATTTCGAGTGATGTTTTGCAACCAGTCAGAAGGAATTATTATTGTTATTGTTGTTCATTTTTCTCTTCTTATTTTTTTCAATATTTCTTGAATGTTATTTATTCCCTAAGCTTTATAATTTTTCTCATTCTTTAACTTTCCTGCCTTTAATCTCTCGCAGCCTTCAAAATTGTTCTCTTTCAGGTCCGCCATGACATTTCGCGCCACACCTTCATCCTGGGTCTTCCTCCCTTCTTCCTGGGTTCAGGCCTCCACACAGCTACTTCTTCCATTCTCTTTATATGGCCTAGCAATCAGAAGGAATGTTAACTTCTAACATGACAGCGTACAGAGGTGATGCCTTTAACTGATAGCAAAGTCGTTCGTTAAAGGTGAACATTATAAAGGTTCTAGACCTTTCTTAACAACGGTTAGAATACGATTTCTTAGGAAGAGAGTTACCGAAGGTTAATGAAACCGGCCAAAAATAATCATGAAAAACCGCCATCTTGATAAAGCAACCGATGGCTTCGCCGTAAGTACCTTTCTTTTATCGAGCCTTTTCCATTTGAAACCAATATTCTTTAATACGTTAGACAGAGACTGTAAGCATCCCTTGAAAAGTCCCGCATCTTTGAGAGATGCTTGTAATTTTCGGAGGGTGGCACTTCCTTGCGTCTATAATAATCTACAACATGGCGTCGGATGGCAGATTTGTCAAAATCGTCAATATAAGTCACTGGGCATGGGAGAGGTTTTTTTCTTTTTGGCGTGTGGAGCACACTAGCATTTTCCGTGTTCACTGCATCTGGGAGCACATCGTCATTTTCATTATCTTCGCTTATAACAAAGCTATCGTTCTTGCACACCTTAAGTTCACTTTTTATTCTAGTAATGGTGCATAGAGACACTTGACACGCTGCCGAAACTCTCTCACACACTTTTTTTTATATCAATTAACTGGCCTTTATTGTCACGCTCCTGTTCAAAGTACTGCATAACCGACGCGATTATTCTAGCTTGAGAATGATACATTTACCACGTTTACTAGATGAAGACATTTCAATAAAAAAAATTTAAAAAACACTAATAAAACTTGAAACACTTAACAAAATGTAACATAATATTCAACTAATTAAACTAATACACTCCGTAAAGTCACGATCATACGTACAGTAGCGACGAACAGTAGACACTAAGCTATTCAACTGTTTGTGAGCAACTGAAGAAGGGATGAGGCTGAGTCATAAATACCAAGCAGCACTAGTCACGAGATGACTCATAGCAACCCCATTATTGGAAATGAGCAGGAAGTTCACTACCAGCGCTTAAACACGAAATATTGTGTGTTCTTTTTCAATCAAAGAATCAAACAAAACAATTAAACAAGTATTCGTATTTTTCATTTAAATTTATTCTTTGAGCACTATGCACTGAAGATGTGTATTAAAGTAGTTGTTGAGCTTTTACCTTGAAACACTTTGAAATTTAATATTTTTTAGTCGTGTTTGGTGTCATTTTCATCGTATTATTTCGCTGATTTCAAATATAACAAAATTTTACCAGTATTGGGCTAGGCAAAAAAAAAATTGTTTCATACTGGACGCACAGTGAGGTGACTCACGCGGCAATTAGCTGCTGTCGAGCCCGGGCGGAAGTATTACAATGGGGGAGAGGCAGCAGGTAGGCCGAGGGTCCATACGCCAACCACCGTCATACAGAGCATAGACGTATTTCACCGACGTACTTGAGCAACAGCAACAGGAATATTTAGGACGGATGTAACGTTGCGTGCCGGAGTGAGAGAGCAGCCGCTTTCACCGTGTTCGCTACTGCTGCAGTTTCACATATTACTTGATAATTACGTTGACAACGTCGTTAGTGAAGGAGTGCGCTTACAACCGTTACTTCACTTGGATCTCAGTTTTAATGAGAGCGATTGTTTGATAGTCGGAGTTTCTGCGTCTCGGCTGTCGTATGAAATTAATTAAATATTGCTTCTAATACGTTGTAGTGATTACGTATTATCACTCGGCCGTTGCCGGATGGGCCTCGCATTCCTCCCTATGGCTGTAAAAATAACCACCTTCTTATCTAACGTCGTGCCACTGGGAGTATAACAAATTTCGTTAATGACGCGTAGGCCTATTAGTATTTGCTTGCGTGTTTCAATTCGGTAAGACCGCAGATTCTTTCCGTAGGGGACGAGATAAGCTTAGGGTAGAGACTGTCTTAGCGATCACTAACACACGTTCAGGGGGTATTTACGGGGGGGGGGCGAACTCGACTGGTCTCCCCTCCTCCAGAGGGTCGGAAAACTTGACTAATTCTGTTCTCTTAACGTTTAGGCTATTTTATTATTTTTTCAGATGTGTACACTAGTATAGTAGTAGGCCTAACTATTTCTTAAATATACAAACAGGTTTATTACGCAGCATTGGCGTATATGTTTGAAGTAGGAAATACCGTATAGGGAAATCAATTCAGTCAGTAAGTATCTTCTAAACAATCTTTCAGTAATGCGTATTTTTATTGTGTTATTGCCGTTCTCTTTAATGAGATTGATTTCAGAATGTTATCACACGTTTTTCAACCACTTTAAAGATAGTAATGTTGATTAGTCTTAACTTGTTTCTACTTTTGTATGAAGCCGATTCGATCGGACCCCCCCCCCCTCTAGTGCAAATTCTAGATACGCTGCTGGACACGTTACTAACATATATAAAATTACGCTCATCAGCACATGTACTTGTTTTCAGTAAATTCAGATTTCTCAAAGAGAACCAATTAAGTTTCATTTAATGTTTTGCTTTTCGCTACGAAAATGGCATACCTACTTAGATAAGAATTATCTGAAGAATTAATTGAAAAAAGAAAACATATATACGGAGCTGAAGACGAAGTCGGTGATGAAAATGTTAAATATACTGAAGAAATGGGCAAGATTGAAAATCAGTTAGGAAAACGTCAAGATAGAATTTTTTCTGACGAAAAAATGAAATGTTGAAATGGTCTATCGTCTTCTTACCGATAAATGGCTGTTCACAGCCCTTTCGAACATACAAACCTATTTGAGAATGGTTTTGTCATTTAGGCTGTATCAAATGCATCGGCTGATATGAAAGTAGACCGTCTTAATTGAACGAGTAGTTTAACATGTTAAGCGCGTTTTGAAACTGAGGACGATTTGTTAAGCGAAGTAGACTTCAGTGATTTAATTGATTACATGTTATCCAGAAAATGCAAGAAGAAATTATTGAACGAGCGAAGCGTGTTATTGCAACTTCTAACTGGACCGTTTGGCATTTGTCGTGTGTGTGGGAGTCTGTCTGTTTTTGCGTATGTCTCACGATAACTTTTGAACATATCAATCGATTTTCAAAAACTTGGGCATGCGTGTCCATGCTTTTATCCTACAGAATCCTATTGTTTCTTTACATTGATCCCTGAAAAAAATAGGGGGGCCCAAAAGTTTGAAAAATCGCAGAATTGTATGTGGGGAATCAAGTTAATGCAAATTTTAACCGAAATATGAATTTGGTGTTCATTTTTGAAAATTTTAAAATTTTGTTACGCCGGGGGGTAGAAAACGGGGTGAAAATTTTGATGAAATCGTAAAAGCTTGACTATGTTAGGGTATGAAGTAAAAGGGAAATATAACAAATTTCTAAAGTAGGATGAGTTTTGGAAATTTCAAAATTTTGAGTCGCCAGGATCAAAAAAGAGGCAAAATTTTGATAAATTGTAAATTTCATGTGGAATATCAAATCAAAGAGAATTTTAAGCAAAACCAGATAATAGTCTACAGTTTTAAAAATTGTACAATGTTGTTTCAAAAAATTTAAAGATTAATTTGTGTGGGATTTGTTGTGGTATTAAAGATTTGAAAAAATTGTAAAAAACCCACCGGATGTCAGACTAATGGGAATTTTAACATACATCCGATTGTTTGGAAGTCTTAGCGATTATTTCATGATTACAGCTGTTACTTTACTAAACAAAATATACTAGGGTAGTCGGGATTTTTGATAATTAAAAAATTATCTAATATCAAAAATTATCCAATAACAAATACTTTGTTCGAAATAGTGAGCGAGGTCTGCAGCCCAGTGAACATACTAGTTTAAATATATTTTCATTAACTACCGTAGTATATCAAAATATTTCAGTATACCAAGTGGATAGTAAAAGTTTTTTAATATTGACCCTCTCATAGGAACCTAAATTCACAGGCACGATGGATATCTGTTGTTTTCACTGTTTTTCGAATGTAGTCAAGATATGTGTAGGCCTGTGCACAGATAAATAGAATATAAATTACACAACTGCTTACAATATAAAGTTTTAAGAAAATATAAAATTTAAAAATTACCATTTTTTTTTTAATTCAAAGACTGAGTTTATAACAGACTGAGAAAAAAACTGTCAAGCTGTTAGTAGAATAAAGTACTAGACCTACTAATTAACTGACGCAATTTAGTGTACGGTATTTACTTTGTTACAAAAAGTAATTAAAATATATTTTTAAAATGATTTGTGTTTCCGTTATACCTGCGTTTTCCAGTTACTTGACCTCCTGCTTATTATTTTTGCCTGTTTCAACCGATTAACACTAACTCATGTTTAACACTAAAATAAAATTATTGTAACTCTTTGGAACAGCCTCGATGGCTGAAAAAATAGCAGCCAAGAGTTTGTTAATAAAATAAATTGTGTGAAACTATCAGGTCTATTTTACAATATTATATTAGTTGCTTAGGACTATCAAAGTTTTACAGATACAAAATGCACATTATTGTTTCCCAGTAGACTACAGATATCCCAAGCTTATCAAATTAGTAATGCATTATGTATGTCTTTCTGTGTGTTGTATGTATGCACTACATAGCTGTGTCTCTTTATGTCACAGGATCGAGCAAGAAACGCGAACCAGGTCGATCGACGTCACCGCAAAGCGATGGATCGAACAATTCGGCGTCGAGGCACCTTTCGTCGGCCGTCTCGACATTGTCTCACACCAGGCCTCTTCCTCGTAAGTACCTCTTTGCTTTTGTTGTTGTTATTAGTGTAGTTTGTAATAGTCTGTGAGTACAGTATATGCGTATGCTGCCAGTCAGTTAGGCTGATGTTAAGCTCCGCTTAACTGTCTTCTACACAGTGGGAGTTCGATATTAGTGTCGTACGGGCGTTTAATGCGGTTATTTCTGTATATCGGGATTTTAGACTGTATGACAGGATTCTAGCAGCTTGTTCTGAAGCAAGTGTAAGAAAAAAGCATGTTAAATTTGTTTCAAAATAAAGTTAATTCGAGCCTATCCAGACCCGATATCCGACCCTCTATAACAGCAGTCGGCAACTCTGCGCCCGTGGATAAGGTTTGACGCGCCCGCAAAACAATTTGGAATTTTATTTTATTTTAAACGAAGGAATGCATCCGCATTGTAAGTGCTATAAAATAATCCAAGCCATTTACCGCACGGCGCTTACGTCTTCCCCCAATGTGATTGTCGAGCTTGTCGCTCAGAGCCTGTAAACATCTTTCTTCCCAAAGTGATTTTAAAGTTTTACATTTCTATGCACTTTATGATAAATGGTGTAAATATGATAAATAGTGTTGTTTTAATAAGTCCTTTAATTTATTTTTATTAAAATATTTTCCTATTCAACCATTTTCTTCGTTTAAAGTTTTGTTAGTTTAACGTGCGCGTGCATGATGACAAATTGTTGATGACCTACTCCTAATGTAAAATATTTTCACAAGTGGATATGGAAAGTACTGCAAAGCATTTTTTGATTCGGTGATCCACGTCGCTAAATATAAGCGTAAGGGTTTTATAAAGCGACAGTTAATGTTTATAACGTCCGGCTACTGAACTCCTCACCTTGCTATTTTCCATTGATGGGGTGGAGAGGGGTGCGCCCATCGAACTGGTCCTTAGTTATAAATGAGCCCCCATTAATTCATATGACTGTCTATAATATGCGGCCCAGTGCTCGGAATAATTAATCATTATCATCCAGATTATATCACTTCGCTTTCGGCCGTCCTACATCTCTCTTCCCCACCGGTCTATATCCCATTGCTAGCACTGGAATCCTGTCACCCGCCGTTCTTCCCAAATGTTCACACCACCTTCTTTTGTTGCTCCTTAACTGTTCCAACAATGGGTCGACCCCCCAGTTCCGGCCTTATATCCACATTCTTCTTTCTATCGAGAATGCTACAGCCCAGAGTACTCCTCACAAACTTTGCTGAATCTAGCCTGAATCTTTGCTTTATCTATTTCTGTCATAACTGGATTCATTTCCATACATCAAAAGTGAATTGTTCTACAGATATTCCTAAATTTGTTTCATTTTTCTTCCAGATCAATTTCTGTCCCATATGTAAGGTAACCAAGTAATTGAAACGCTGGACTTGTTCCATAATCTCTTTATCTACAACTTTCGTAGTTCTTACCTGTTGCTTCCCTCTGAATGTCATTGCTTTAGTCTTGTCCGCTGATATTTGAGATCCATATTCGTCTGCTATTTGATTTAGTATGTACACTGATTTTTGTAGTTTATCCTCGCTGTCCTGAATTATTAACATATCATCTGCGTATAAAATGGAGTTTAAAAGCATTCCTTTTAGAAAAATCCCTGGGTCAACATAACATAAGATTTCCATGTTTTAAACATAGCATAATTAATAAGAATTAAAAATAAACTGAAAAAATTTATTCTCTAAATCAAGTATATAAAATGGTTGATTTGTAGTAATATTCAAACTTAAGCGTCCGGTTAAACAAGCGGCTATACTTATGTATTTATTTAACATCGTAGATGAACAGTTCCTACTTTAAATACAAATTTCGTATATATGTGTATGTCTGTGTGTAATCTTTGTCATAAAACACTACAGTAACATTTACTGCCAATTTTTATTTAACTTGCGTATGTAATTACGTCATATTGAAAAAAAATGTATTGTACGGAAATTCTATAAAGAAAAATTTATGTACACTAACAAAACTATAATACTGTCGCTAACAGTGACAGATGTGAAGGACGTTTAATGACGTCAGAAGGGAAATCATGTGTACTGAGTTTGTGCCCTAGTTAACAGCGCACAGTCGGTCCAAGTAATTTAACATACGAACTTACAACGTGGAGAAAACCGCTGCCATTACGTAGCGATTACCCTTGAGCTGTCAGTTCGAGTGGGGTCTTTACACGTTTACCTGGTGATATTATGATTAATCATATGATTAATATGATTGTTCACATTGTGTTTACTAACAACACGTGTAAAATCTAAGTAATTTGTACCACACACGTAGAGAGAAAGAGAGAGAGAGAGTGTGTCTGTCGTATGCGTCCGTTTTTTCTTTCGGTGAAAGAAGTTCTAAGCTACCGTACCACATCACGATAATTTTTTTTTATTCTTATGAGCACAGTAGTCTGTTTCTGAAGAAACAATAATTGTATAAAGTGCTTGTGCAGAATGTCACTGCTGTGTGGAAGACTTTAATCATTTTTTTTTTTACCAATATTTTTCTGATGTATAATCTGCTTACATCACATACAGAATAAATCATACATCATATACATACATTTTAAATGTGGATTTAAGCTTTCTCCGCAATGTACACTTAGTATTATTTTATATTCAGACGATGTTGTTATTATACAGCAGACAGAAAATGACTTGCATAGGGGAGTATTCATCTTGAGGAATTTAGCAGAGGAATATGGCTTGGTGCTATCTCCTCATAAAACAAAAGTAATGGCTTTTAGAGGGAAGTATTCAGTAAGGAGAAAGACAGAGGTAAATGGAAACATCTTGGAGCAGGTATCGGGTTTTTTTATCTTGGATGCGAAATATCTCCCGCAGTTGATTGTGCTGTCGAACACAAACTTAATAAATTTAAAAATATATGTGAGACAATCCATAGTACCTTAAAATACAAAATAGGAAATACACTAAGTTTAAGTTTTATAAGACTATGATTGTAACGCGGTGGAACAGAGGGAACGTTACATCAACAGAAATGAAATTTTTCGGGTTGGTCAAAAGATGGACGCTACGAGACAGAATAAGTAATGCACAGATAAGGCGTGAATTACAGATTTTTTAATTACAGGATTGAATTACGGAATACAAGGCCAACTGAAATACAGCATTTCGGAAGAATATAGCAAGATCGCCTTCCCAAACTTGCATTGAATTATAAACCCACAGGGTATCTTAGTGTCGGGCGTCTGAGGACGAGAGGGTTCCAGGAAGAGGCAGTGCAGCACAATCCATGAAGTGGAGTTGATGATGATGAAAATCTGAATAAAGTATAGATACTTGTCGTATTTGTAATGAGCGACATTGCTGGGTATATGGTACGAAGCTTTAACCTTCGCATTTCACATAATCGGTTTGTTGAGTGTTAACCTGGGAGCAGCCGGGTGTGTCTCAGATGTTACACACTACTTAAGAACGAACAGATGAATTAAGTTCTTGACGGGATATCAATCTGGATCACATACATTATTTGAGACGTATAAATGTGAACAGACGGAGAACTTACTGTGAGATTGTTACAGGACAGGTGTACTCGAGTTCTAGCAGTAACTCGTACTGTTATTTATTCTGTAAGCGTACGCGGCCTAAAGAATGGTTTGTACAGGAAGGCGTAGTTGCGACCTCGTGCCAGCCAATGATCCATTCTGTTTGTTGTAGTCTAGTCCAGACAGTTGGCGCTTTTCATATCGAAGTCGACGCTATAATGCGTCCTGTATTTTATGGTTGCGGTACTTGATAATTATTTGTAATGATGAACAAGTTATTTCTTTCAGTCTGATATTTTTACCACATCAGTGATATTCTGATAATATAGTGGTATTGTAATTAGTGAGAAAGACTCCAAGCATTTGAGACCTGATGCTACAGAAGAATATTCAAGATAAGCTGGAGGGAGAAGATAACGAATGATGGAAGTCTTTAGAAGAGCTCAGGAGGAGCAGAGCTTTCTGCAAAATTTAAAAGGCAAAAGAGCTAAGTTTCTATGGCATATACTACAACACAATGGGTTGGTTAAGAGAATAATAGAAGGAACAATTGCAGGAAAGAATCACAGAGGACGACCCCGTTTAGACTACATGAAACAGCTTATGGTCGATATGAACTGCACAGCATATTGTGAGTTGAAAAGAAATGCAGAGAAGCATGAAGAATGGCGAGCTGCTGCCAACCAGCCTATGGGCTGATAACGTAGAAGAGATATTTAGTGATGTTTTGTAACTGGCAGATTACGAGGTCTTCAACGACTTGTGTATAAAGCAGTACAACAATTACGTCCGCGATACGGTCTCATAGCGAGCCTAAAAAACTAGAATTTCAATTTTGTACTAGACGTACCGAAAAAACTTAGACAATTGAAGATTACTATTTAGGGCCTTTGAAGTTAGTGTTTGGTGAAGGTTAGGAAAGACAGTTGGAAGTGTGGGTCGTTATAAGAGTCTCGCCGCTCCAAACAGGCAAATATCATGTCGTGTCACGGAGGTAAACAGCTGTATTTATCGATATTAAATACTTGTTTTTGGCAGCTTCTGGTCTGTGACTGTCTCTATAGAACAATGTTGTTGATTAAACGATATGGAGAGTTGCATGGTGGAGCAGAAATCTGTAAACGAATGGATGCATTTAACAGACGGATGTCAGGGATTTCCTATTTAGATAAATTAATAGAGACATAAATCTCATTTTTTATATAGATAAAAGAAAACTGGAATCATTTCAACTTATCTGAAAAACAATGAATACTTGTTTATCAATACAAAATAGATAACATATATTCGAAAATACTTACAAATTAATTTAAAAAAAAAAAGGCTCGAGGCAGATTTTTAATTTTGGACTGGAACATTTTTTTATTATACTATAAATATGAAAAGTTTAACAAAAAATTACATAATAATCGGTTTAATAAAAAGAAGTATAACTTCGAAAATTTTGTTATAATTTCTGGTAAGTTGGCGTGCATTGTAGATGTAAATGTTTGTCGCGATTAACTACGAACTTAAACACAGAAAAGGTAAACAGGCCTTCCTGTAAAAGTGGCCAAAGTACTAATACCAAAGAGACAAAACATTCCAAAATAACTTCACGTTCCGTCGGAGAAAGACAATTTTCGAATTTTAAATTAAAAAATTCAACTCGTGGCGTTGAAAAAATATTTGCTAATATTTAAAGGAAGGGTTGTTCCAAACGTTTACGAATTGAAGATCGTAGGGCATTTTGAACACAAAGTATTATTTTATACAAATTTGTGCGGTCATGTTTTCTGATCGGGAAACCCTTTTTAGTAGTAATAATCAACAACAGTCGGTCGCACACACACACCTCTACGTGCGGTGGTAATACGAGAAAATCAGTATTTTGTAAAAAGTATCGTGTACGGCTCTTTGTTTAAGACAAGTAAGAAAGTAACTCAGCTGTTACATTCGGTGAAAGGGCTTCGTGTAGTAGTTGGGATGACGTATTCGCAAGCTACGAAATAGAAGAACACAGTGAAACACAAACAAGAAAATGTCGTACGGAGAAATCAGCAGTACCAGAGGACAGTTGAGAAAAACACCCAATTCATCACAAGAGCCGTAGCCAACCTTCAAAACTTATTCTCTTCCCTTTAATCTGCTAGCATGTAGCATGTAGTGAGGTAAACCAGCTCGTGATTTAAGAGATATTACAAATATCAGTTACATGTTATAAAATAATAGTAATCATTTTATATAATATTATATTATAATATTATTATAATGTTGTGTTTCTTAAAAAACATACTCGTCCATTTAACGCATTCATACACGGTAGCGCCTTCAAATCGTCAAGATACATTTTTGAAAACACCGCAGTGTAGAAAGCGCAGTACGCGCTATTGAAGGCGTTTGACAAAACGATTGCTTCTCACTGTTCAAGCCAACAGTGTACTGTATACGCAAGTGGTGGGTGGGGGGGGGTATATTGTATTGGGTATTTTACTTCCGTGTTCCTTGAGGAAATGGAAGTATGGTGATGGCAAAAAAAATCGTGTTCGAGATTATTGCAGATTCTGATTGTACTACACTCAAAACATGAAAAAAAGTCATTTTTCGAAAAGTTTGTGCGCGCGCGCGCGCGCGCGCGCGTGTGCCTGTAATTTTTTTTCTATGGCAAACGATAACAGTCGCAAATTCAAACAGAATCAAATAATTTTTTGCATATAGCCCTTATTTGTAGAGTACTCAAGACATATCGTTTTTGGTGAAGATCGGTTAAGGGAAAGGGGTAGTTTACCAGCAACGGTTTTTTTTAATCAAGGGTAATTTTTTTCTATGGCAAAAACACCCAATTCATCACAAGAGCCGTAGCCAACCTTCAAAACTTATTCTCTTCCCTTTAATCTGCTAGCATGTAGCATGTAGTGAGGTAAACCAGCTCGTGATTTAAGAGATATTACAAATATCAGTTACATGTTATAAAATAATAGTAATCATTTTATATAATATTATATTATAATATTATTATAATGTTGTGTTTCTTAAAAAACATACTCGTCCATTTAACGCATTCATACACGGTAGCGCCTTCAAATCGTCAAGATACATTTTTGAAAACACCGCAGTGTAGAAAGCGCAGTACGCGCTATTGAAGGCGTTTGACAAAACGATTGCTTCTCACTGTTCAAGCCAACAGTGTACTGTATACGCAAGTGGTGGGTGGGGGGGGGGTATATTGTATTGGGTATTTTACTTCCGTGTTCCTTGAGGAAATGGAAGTATGGTGATGGCAAAAAAAATCGTGTTCGAGATTATTGCAGATTCTGATTGTACTACACTCAAAACATGAAAAAAAGTCATTTTTCGAAAAGTTTGTGCGCGCGCGCGCGCGCGCGTGTGCCTGTAATTTTTTTTCTATGGCAAACGATAACAGTCGCAAATTCAAACAGAATCAAATAATTTTTTGCATATAGCCCTTATTTGTAGAGTACTCAAGACATATCGTTTTTGGTGAAGATCGGTTAAGGGAAAGGGGTAGTTTACCAGCAACGGTTTTTTTTAATCAAGGGTAATTTTTTTCTATGGCAAACGATAACAGCCGCAAGTTCAAACAGAATCAAATAATGTTTTGCATACAGCCCTGAATTTTAGAGTTCTCAAGACCTATTGTTCTTGGTGAAGATCGGTTAAGGGAAAGGGGTAGTTTACCTGCAACGTTTTATGTTTTAACAATGGTATTTTCTATGGCAAACGATAACAGCCGCAAATTAAAACAGAATCAAATGATTATTTGCATACAGCCCTAAATTGTAGAGTTCTCAAGACCTATTGTTTTTGGTGAAGATCGGTTAAGGGAAAGGAGTAGTTTACCAGCAAAGTTTTATGTTTTAACAACGGTATTTTCTATGGCAAACGATAAGAGCCGAAAATTCAAACAGAATCAAATAATTTTTTGCATACAGGCCTGACTTGTAGAGTACTCAAGACCTATTGTTTTTGGTGAAGATCGGTTAAGGGAAAGGGGTAGTTTACCTGAACGTTAACAGCCGAAAGTTCAAACAGAATCAAATAACGTTTTGCATACAGCCCGGAATATTGCAGTTCTCAAGACCTGTTGGTTTTGGTGAAGATCGGATAAGGGAAAGGGGTAGTTTACCTGCAACGTCTTTTTTATCAAGGGTAATTTGTTTCTATGGCAAACGATAACAGCCGCAAATTCAAACAGAATCAAGTAATTTTTTGCATCCAGCCCTTATTTGTAGAGTACTCAAGACCTGTTGTTTTTGGAGAAGATCGGTTAAGGGAAAGGGGTAGTTTACCTGCAACGTTTTTTACTTTTTTTTTACTTCCATGTTCCGTAAGGAAATGGAAGTATGGTGATGGCAAAAAAAATCGTGTTCGAGATTATTGCAGATTATGATTCTACTACACTCAGAACATGAAAAAAAGTCATTTTTCGAAAAGTGTCTGTGTGTGTCTGTATATCTGTGTGTCCGAGTGTCTATCTGTCTGTGTGTCTGTAGATTTTTTTCTGTGGCAAACGATAACAGCCGCAAATTCAAACAGAATCAAATGATTATTTGTATACAGGCCTGAATTGTAGAGTTCTCAAGACCTTTTGTTTTTGGTGAAGATCGGTTATGGGAAAGGGGTAGTTTACGAGCAACGTTTTATGGTTTAACATGGGTAATGTTTCCTATGACGAATGATAACTGCCGTAAATTCAAACAGAATCAACTACTCTTTTTCATACCTTTCTGAATTATACAGAACTCAAGGTCTGTTGATTTTGTTGAAGATCGGTTAAGGGAAAGGGGTAGTTTACCGGCAACGTTTTATATTTTAACAAGGTTATTTTCTATGGCAAACGATAAGAGCCGAAAATTCAAACAAAATCAAATAATTTTTTGCTTACAGCCCTGAATTGTAGAGTACACAAGACCTCTTGTTTTTGGTGAAGATCGGTTAAGGGAAAGGGGTAGTTTACCTGAACTTTTTTTTATCAGGGGTAATTTTTTTCTATGGCAAACGATAACAGCCGCAAGTTCAAACAGAATCAAATAATGTTTTGCCTGGAACGTATTTTTTATCAAGGGTAATTTGTTTCTATGGCAAACGATAACAGCCGCAAATTCAAACAGAATCAAATAATGTTTTGGATACAGCCCTGAATTGTGGAGTTCTCAAGACCTGTTAGTTTTGGTGAGGATCGGTTAAGGGAATAGGGTAGTTTACCTGCAACATTTTAAGTTTTAACAAGGGTAATTTTTTTCAATGTCGAACGATAACTGCCGTAAATTCGAACAGAATCATCTACTCTTTTTCATACCGTTCTGAATTATACAGAACTCAAGGTCTGTTGATTTTGTTGAAGATCGGGATTAAGGGAAAGGGGTAGTTTACCGGCAACGTTTTATATTTTAACATGGTTATTTTCTATGGCAAACGATAAGAGCCGCAAATTCAAACAGAATCCAGTAATGTTTTGCATACAGCCCTGAATTGTAGAGTTCTCAAGATCTGTTGATTTTGGTGAAGATCGGTTAAGGGAAAGGGGTAGTTTACCTGCAACAGTAATGTTTTAACAAGCGTAATTTTTTATATGACGAACGATAACTGCCGTAAATTAAAACAGAATCAACTACGTTTTTGCATACCTTTTTGAATTATAGAGAACTCAAGGTCAGTTGATTTTGTTGAAGATCGGTTAAGGGAAAGTGGTAGTTTACCAGCAACATTTTATGTTTTAAGAAGGGTAATTTTTTTTGACGAAAGATAAGTGCCGTAAATTCAAAGTGAATCAAATAATTTTTTGCATACGTTCCTGAGTTGTAGAAAACTCACGGCCTATTGATTTTGGTGAAGATCGGTTAAGGGAAAGGGGTAGTTTACCTGCAACATTTTATGTTGTAACAAGAGAAATGTTCCATGACGAACGATAACTGCCGCACATTCAAACAGAATCAAATATTTTTTTCCATGCATCCCTGCATTGTAGAGGACTGAAGGTCTATTGATTTTGGTGAAGATCGGTTTAGAGAAAGGGGTAGTTTACCGGCAACGTTTTATGTTTTAACAAGAGTAAAGTACTTAATTTTGATAAATAAAGTATCCTGATAAGAATATCTTAATAATCCACTGTAGAAACGTAGATGAAATATTTATAAATGAAGATGCTAGTTTACTTTTATATGTGTACTACGTTATCGGCAACAAATAAGTAGTTTGTTGTTAAAAATCCTTCCCGTCCTCTTTGGCCGTAGACCAAAGTTTTCTGCAAAACCAGACGTTTCGGCAGTGCCGTCGACTGCCATCATCAGTGCAAATCGAGTGCGATAACGTGTGGTGGTATACGTTAGTGACCACTGTACTGTGGTTAACGTTGAAGCAATAAGTGGAAAGAAGTATTTTCTATGGATACATTTCTTTTCGTAAATGAGTTTAAATATAAATCTTCGAACATGGAAGTCGTATGGTTCTCCATACCGATATTTTCGGTGTTTCGCTCATATTTATGTGCACGTGCGAATGTTCGTAGTAGTAGACGCTTTTATGGACACATTCAATTTTAACATCTCGCCAAATGTTAAGCCTAACAACAACAAAAATCTTATCAAACATCTTAGATCACCATTTGCTTAATCGCCCCACATTCCTAAAACATAGTGGTTCATACTGAAGTATTCTTTTGGGAAAGCGGTCATTGTCTATTTTGTTTACAATTAATTGTTTTTATTATTGGGAAACATAACCTAAACTAAAAGTTTGCACGTGTTTATAAAGCTCAACTAGGATAGGTGCTTAGAATTTTTAATTTACAGTAACCTTCCGAAATTAAAATCGTTAGTCCAGGGAAATAATAAATTGTACATAATTCAGTTAGTGTAGGTTTGTCAGTGATAATGCCACCTAAATGTTATGTTCCTGGTTGTAAAAGGAATTATAAATCCAAAGATTTTATGAACTTATGTGTAAGGTACCGGTATATATTTTATTCTTATCAAATTTTCGACTTTTGGTTTTGTTGACAGTAATGAATATTTATGAAACACAATTCTTATAATTAAATAGTGTTCTAAGACATTCCTATTGTCATTACTGTACCCAAAGCAATTAACGTTTTTTAAAATGGAATACATGATACGTATAATAAAAGTGCAGCATTGATTTTTCATTTTTTGTTATTATTGTCTGAAAGTAGTGCATTGTTAATTTTCATCATCTAAAAAATAAGGAATGAATTATGTTAAATAGACCTATATGCATTGCATAATAAAAATAGCTAAAGTCAACATATTAGATTCTGATTTAACTTCTTAGCATTACTAAAATCGTGAGTAGGTCTATTTATAGCTAAACATAAATTATTGGTCTGTGCGCACTTAGTACTATAGGCTTAAGTTTTAAAAAATTCGTGAATTAGTATTAGGCCTGATGAATTAATTTTTTTCGAATTATTGAATTCGTATCATATGAATGAGTTAACGCAATGAGTTATCATATTTCTTAAATAATGCAACAGTATTTTACATAATAAACTTTTAATTTGCAAAAAACAAAGAATTATAAAACTGCTGTTAACCAGCAATTAAAAATGGTTTGATTATTGAAATACATATGCGTAAATTAAGAGATCGTCTAGTCGGGTTCAAAATATCAGCTGGTTCCAGTGTTGCCACGTTTAATAATCCGGCCAGGTACGGCTGTTCCCAGTGTTCATATACTGTTGCGACCAATCAAGGATATCACATGTTGGTCTACCGCATAACAAAACTTAATATCACCTATAAGTTTGAAGTTTGGAACAGGAACATTTCTACTAATTCCCACGGATTTAACCAAGTGAAAGTGCGGTGGCGAGGCGCTATTGACCGGGTAAGAATGGTCAAAACGTCGTTTGGTCGCCGCAACTGATCGAGAACGAACTGGACTGACATCGAGGAGGCCCGACGACAGAAGAAAAGTACGTACGGTGATGCTTGAACAGATAAGAAATTACCAAACACCATGATAATTTAGAATTTAGCGGTGATCTCTTGCCAGGGTAGAGAGTTTAACAACCAAAAGCCCATCACACATATTTTCGACAGTGCGTAGGGATTTTACTTCATTTCGAAACTATTATTATTATGTCAGTAATGTAGATGCGAAAGTTGTGCTCATAAGTCGGATGTGTATTATGCACGTACAGCATGCGATTGTTGTTGTCTCATTAGCAGTCAACTGACGTGAGTGGTTGGCATCCGTTGTCATTATAGTTCTGACACTGGCTTCGTTTATATAGGGTGTCTCCACATTGTTGTGTATTGCTTCACATTTTATGCTAACTGATTCCGCGTTGATTCAGGGCGGATGCTTCCAACTAAGAAGCGCTTGTGTCCTTTTGCAAGGAAACCGTGTGGGCGCTGTTAGACCGTATTGTTTTGTTATTCGATGAGCGTTGTGTATATGTTTTAAGTCGTTAAGTCGCCGTATTACACCTCAGTAAATAAATTAAGTCTACAACTTACTGCCTTTGAGTGGTTGTGTTTTTAGTTCTCACTCTGTACCATACGTCAGTGGCGGATCAACGGATGTGGGGGATCACGGTATGAATCTCCTTCCCCGAGCTATTAGAAGTTTCAGCGGAATTCTGTAGCCACTTAACGTAGGCCTATTGCTAAGTCAGTTGCGTGTGTTGAAATAAGGCTTATAAATAACTGTAGAAAAAAAAGGAATTACAATGTTTATGTTTGTAAATTAATAAAATAAAGATAAATCCAAAAGGATTTAGAAAAAAATAATATAAACGCAGAAGACGCAATTGAAAGAAACGTTTTTCAGGCAAAAGTGTTAAAAATGGAAGGAGTCCAGGGTAGGTGAGAGAGAAACGCAGGTTCAAAGTGGACTGAAGACAGGAAGAAGAGACATAGTGGAAAGATGAAAGAATATTGGAGAAAAAGAAAAGAACAAGGGATAAAGAATTGAAATTGGCATGTGGTGCTCAGATGTCCGATTAAAACAAAAAAGTTAAAGTTTTCTTATTAATGGCAGTCGGTCAACATATGGTAAATAACGTGGCCTACGTATTTGCAGCGTATTTCACGTCGGTTTTACGCAAAAGCTTTGAGACGCAAAGAATTTATAAAATTATACGGGAATAATTCTGAATTTCTCATTTTAGCTGAGAAAAATAGGCAATCAAACCAAGCTAATCACCCCCCCCCTCCCCGAAAGCTAGTCTCATCCGCCACCGCTCCTCCAGGAGCAACTCCTTCCTTATGTAGGAAGAATGAGAAAATTCTCATTTGCCCTGAGGGAAATGTGGAGTTCAACTCGCAGCTACCCCCCCCCCCCCCAAGAGAAGCTCCTAGTTTCGTCTTTGTCATACGTGCATGCGTACAAACATTTTAGTAGTCAGAACGTTAGTTAACTGGTAGAATAAAACTTTGATGATCTCGCAGACCGGCTACACTTAGTCTCAGGCTAGCTGCTGATTTGCATTGTTTCGTTCTACAGCTGTTTGTTGCCGTGAAAGACTTGCATAGAAGGGCGCTAACATACACGAACTATTCGATTGCGCCACTGTTTAGTTACGTGTACACTACTCAGGTATACTGCGCACGTAAGCGCCGTTTTTGGGGAATTGCAGTGAAACCGTTGCGCGATTGTTTCACGATTGATAAATTACAACTTGGCGTTATTAACCCAGACATGTAAGTGAAGCATTACCTTACGGTTTGAAGCTCATACGTCACTCCTAATGAGTTGCGTTCTTTTTATTAATTTACTTCACAACCACAACCTTTGTCCGAACGCTGAAACGTCAGTCGACTGTTTCGACTCGATGAATCAGCAGCGAGAAATCGATTTCGTACGGAACGAGGATTTTCACACTTCCGTTGTTACTGCTTGTTGTTGTTGTTCTTGTTGGCAGTCATTGATCGATACGCTACTGGACTGACGAAATTAGACAGTCGCGGTTTGTGCTGCCGAGGACAATGCCCGTCACTGTCACTGTCACTGTCACTGTCCGTCGTCTTCCTTCGGCTTCGTTCTTCACTCTTCTTGCGTTTCAGACAGCGCTGCTATTGGATATTGTCGAGTTATTTCTGAAAAACGGTACAGTAATTAAGAAGTAATGCCCAATGCGTCCTCTCCTCTTTCTTCCGCCATTTGTCCCCCCCCCCCCCCACAAACACTCACCGGCCTGGGCTAAGCTTTACATTTTCCAATTCCCGGATCCTACTGCTACTACTACTACTACAACACTATTATAATTAGTATTATTGTTTATTATTATTATATTATGTTTTTCAAATATCGATTAACGCTTTCTTCCCAATCTTCGAATAGTTTTTTTTTTTATGTTGGAGCGGCTGATTGAATTCGCCGTTTCATTCTCTCTATTATGTGACCACTTTTTTGTAGTTTATTGTGCGACTGGCGTGGGGAGGAAACGGAAGAGTCTAGGAGGAGAAGGGGGAGGAGGCGGCGGCGGCAACCCGCTAACCTGCAGGTGTGGAACCGCGCGTCTGACACCTGTCAGCCAGTCTGGCCAGACTGGTGAAAACAATAATAGCCCTATTACATAATACCGTGTAAACAATAAACGCGCGTCTCTAGTTCGACACTTGCTTTATGATCTTACTGCGGTATTTAACTGTCACACACCCTTCTGTTAGTTGTCCTTTCTTTTGTTTTGGTGGTGTGGTGGTGTTGGGAGATTTGGAATGTTTTACCGATCCCTCCTACAGTGATGCCAGGTATTCGGATTTTTCACGACACTGGTGAAATTTTAAGGCCCAAAAATTCTGTGTCAGGAATTGGTGGCGATTTCCTTTAACAGTAAGTTTTCAAAATCTCAAACGTTTCGCATTTCTTGACAGAAAAATGATAAAGGCATTCGGTCATTAACTTCAGCAGCAGCACCCTCTGCAGCAGACAATCAATGAAACAGACATCACACTGTAGTATTCTAGAGCTCGACATCGAATGAAGAATGCTTAGGAATGTAACTGTTTGCACACGATGTTCACGAACGTTTATTAAGCTTTGGGAAATAAGTGAAAAATACAAGGCAAAAGGATGATACTAAAGCTTTTCCTACTTCAAATATTCTGTGGCGTATATATTTACTTTACTATATAGTAGTGGATGTGTTTAGAGGATTTTTAATCCTATTAACATTAATAAAAATATTAACATTATTTAATATAAAAAAGTCTTAAATAAATTAGGCACTGAAACACTTTCTGGACTGTTAAATTGGTTTTGTCAATTAAACAATTGAGGGAAGTTTCTCATAATTAGGTTATATAAACGCAAGAAGAGGATTCCAAGTTATTCAGCTCGATCTCAGCAAATGAGTTCATTTTATTTTATCATATTAATACAAATTTCTTAATATTAATGTTATTCTTCTTTATCATTTAGAATAATTCCTTAAAATGTTTAGGATACGCTTTGCACATAGCACACATATTTGTGCCAGTAGGGAAATTTGGAGTAGCTGTTTGGGGAAAAGAGGTCTAATTAACCTGACAACACTGCCCTGCAGAAAGTTTGTTGCCTGTGACTTGGCCAGCCGTCGGATCTGTTGTAATTCCAAAGAAGTGTAATTCTAACAAACCAATAGGCGATGTAGTGTAACTCTCAGCAAGTAAACAGTAAACTGAGTTAGTAACTGTAAACAATAACTAAGCACTTTATTTATTTTCATGTATTTATATAAATTTAACAGTTTTATTCGCTGTAGATCACATTTTGGCATATGACTCAATCGCTTCTGCCGAGTGTGGCCAGTTGGGCCAAAGTAAAGTGTCGAGTGGTTTCCCGGTTACGGAGACGTGACAAGAGAGTTATGTGCTGCAATAGACATAAGAATAATGGGATACTGATGAATTTTCAACGTAAAACGTATAGAGTACTCTTCATATGCTACGATGTTAATGTGCTCTTTTAGATCCTGTAAAACTAAGATTGTTGTCCCATTTTTTCTTTAGATTTTAGTAAGACTTTGTCCCATTAATAAGAATTTACGAAAAAGGTTGGCCAGATGTTATGTGTGGAGCGTTGCTTTATATGGTGCAGAGATATGGACACTGAGGAAGCAGGACGAGAAGTGATTAGAAGCATTTGAGATGTGGGTTTGACAAATGAGGTGGGTTGACAAAGTACGGAGTGATGAAGTTTTAAGAAGAATAGGGGAAGGGAGAAGAATCCTGAAGGTAATAGAAAATAGGAAAAGGAATTTGTTAGGTCATTGTTTAAGAAGAGACTGCTTGCTTACAAATGCCATGGAGGGTGTCATAGAAGGAGAAAAAAGAAGAGGGCGTAGAAGAATGAAGTTAATAGATAGGATTAAAATCAGAGGGTGTTACGAAGAAACGAAAAGACTGGCATGCGAAAGGACGGCTTGGAAAGCTTTTACCATCTGAAGACCTGCCTTAGGGCAGAACACCAAATAATTTTCTTTAGATAAGACTTATGCGTGTCTTCTCATAATTTTCCTGCTAGGACCTGTAGGTCTTCGTCATATCTATGATTAAACGATGCGTCCTCTACTAATTTTTTTTGTCTCGTGGGTTTTTTTTTACACGAACGTTTTACGTAGTAACGTGCATGAGGGTCACGGGGATGACTGTACGGTCGGACGGGCATATTGTTTACGGTTCACATACCGTACGTTGTGTGGATAGAGGGAACGACACCGTGACTCATAATCGCTCACTGCCAGTTCAACTACAAAGAGGTATTACACTGCTCCTCCCTTCCTGTTATAAGCGCATAGGGAGTAGATAGTGCAGTCATATGTTATGTCGGATGGGTAATATGTCGGTGCAACGGCGTATTGTCGGTGTACTATGACGTCGTGTCATCGGAAGCGTAAGAGAAATTACTAGCTGTCTCTCAGTAACAATTATGCAAAACGTATGCATATGTCGGGTTGGTACGTCTGGTTTTACGTTTCTATACGAGCAAGCGATGGCGGTAGTAGCTGTCAGCGAGAACAGACTGAATATTTCGTTACAGACAAACTCCGTGGACTATCGTACGTAGGTAGACAACTTATCTGAAAAGTTTCGAGATGTCATCCGGAAGAGAATGCAAAATATGAGGTGGATGAATACGGTAAGAAAACGGGTATTGTTTGAAAGCTAGAGGAAAAATAAAAATTATTAAGGAAAGAAAAGCCAGTTGGATGGACATAACGTTAAAAACCAATAGCCGCAGTATTGAGGTTCTGTTAAGTAATGTCGTGTGGGTGGTTATATAATAGTAGCGATTGTAGGTCATAGCTCCCTCACTTAAACCGTTACCCGTCGACATCAAAACAATTGTTATCAGTCGGCGTAGTTAGGTTGTCGACATGTTTCTGTGCACATCACTAAACGACTACTACATTGACAGCAGAGTGACGACGACACGAGTGGTAATCTGCGGAAGATGAATACTAATTTTACAAACGCCGTGTCAACGCAGACTGAAAACGACAATTCCGTCTTACTAACGGTACAACCTGATTGGTGCGCAGAGACAGCGTCGGAAGTGGCGTTTCGCTTGTAAACGTTCTGAGCGCACGAGCGCTTGATTACTCCAGACAGTAGTAGTAGAAGTGGAGAGAGGAAAACAAGCATTTGTGGATACTTAAATGTTAAGAAATAAGCGCGCAGCAACACTTTTGCGATGGAACATTATGTTTTGTGGAAGTCCTGGACAGTGGGCAGTCAGGCGGAGAGCTGTCACCAATTACCGATCCTGTTGAGATTACACAATAATAATATTGAAGATAATTAATATATTTAATGTGATTAGTATGTAGTATTTAGTAAATGTGCATTCTAAATATGTTAAAAATGTTTACGTTTAACATACTTTCAAAACGTTCTCGCTACACATTCTGCTGTAATGTCACGTAAAAGACAGAAGGTCTGAATCAGTTGTGTTATAGTATGGCATTACCAGTCACAGATAATGCGCAAGGAACTAGCACTATTGCAACAGCTTTCTGATAACGATACACGGTGTTCCAACAATTCTATTTGGTGTAGTGTTTTAATTGTGTGTATCCCTTTATGTGATTTTCAGAAAGTGCTCCACCTTGACGGTATAAGTAATGAGGATAACAATACAAACTAATGTATTCTTCACAATTACAGTAACTGTAACTGTTCATATAATTACATCAAATTTTATGGATGAAGTTTAAACACTCTGTATTTTCAGTAATCAGAGCCACGGTTTTAGATTTGTTTTGCGTCTGAGCCACTGTGGACAACGTTTGGTTCAACTGGTTTCTCCCTTCTTTTCCTCTCTCTTCCTCCTCTCCCACATCTCCTTCATTCCTGATCGATGTCTCTCCCTCCTGTCGTCAGCCCAGATCGCACCTGTCCTCTTCTTGGGGGTTTTCCTGAAACCTTGGGCATGTTTTAATTTCTTTTTGAGTGGCAAGCATTCTTCACTGTCTTCTTGAGTAATCTGGAATTCTTCTTCTATGTCTTTTTCTGTTTCTTTGAACCACCTATTGGACATTTTGACCTTTTTGAGCGTTTTTATTTTATTGATATAAGTTTTTTTTTTAATTTCTGTAGCTCCTTCGCTGGACGTCATTGCCATGTAGACGAAGGCGTAACGGAAAGCTTCGTTTTCCCCTTTGCCAATCTCAACTCTTCACCACAAAACAGCAGGTATAGATGGACTACTGTTCTGTTGTAGAATAGTTCCAACTATTATCAGCGGCGTAAGTCGGAGGGATAAGGTTTAGATTCTTGGGGGGGGGGGGATGAGTAGGCTTGAAACTTGGACGTCTAATTTTTCTCAATGCAATTGAGAAATTCAGGATTCTTCCCACATAATGTTATAAATACGTTTTATAAATTCTTTGGGACGCCAAGAGTTTTTGAGTAAAACCAATATGAGTTATCAGGGTTGCAAGAAATATGGAAAAGGACAGATCTCAAAATATTCTATCATGATTATTTGTTATTCTAATTAAAGGTAATACATCTAATATCATTAGGAATGGCTTCAATTATAAATTTGTATTGTTAATAGATCTTGGGAAAGTTAGTCTTTCTTAAGATATTTTGAAAATCTGGGTTTTATTGCCTCTTCGCTCTTTAATTTAAGGAGTTTTAGTCCCAAGATTGTTTTAAAGCAATTTATAGTTTGTGCTAAAGTTCGTTATTGTTTATGTAAAATCAATATTTTCGAATTTTTCCGAATTAAGGGTTAGAAACTATTAGTTTATATGTGCAAAGGCGATGGTTCAAACAATAGAGATATTAAATTAGAGGAGTCACGACGTAGATAACCTTGTAAGGGGAGGTGTGGTGGGAGAAAAAAAGATAAAAGATAGATTAATAGACTCTGGCGTCTTTCTTTTCTGGCGTGTCGTAATTTTTTAATGAGGCTGCAAATAAGTATGTCATTTACCACATGTTGAGTGATTGTGATTATTAAGAAAAATGTATTTTATTAACCGTTTTCATCATCATCAATAGGCCTTAGACCTGTTCCGCAACCCATCTCCTCCTCGGTCTACCGACATCTCTCTTCCCAGTAGGGTGATAACCCAAGGCAGCCACAGACAGACGGATATCAGGCATGCGGTTCAAGTGTTCACACCATCTCCTTCTGTGGTCTTCAATCTTCTGGTGCAATGATACAATGTTTAAATCTCGTCTAATATCCTCGTTCCTTCTCCCATCCAAGAGAGAACAACCTCGCGTCCATCTTAGAAATTTCATTTCTGCTGCCTGAATCCTCTACACGTCCCTTTTACCAAGACTCCATGTCTTAGTAGCATACAGGAATGTGGGGACAGCCACAGTTTTATTAAATTTCATTCGGGTATCCTTCCGTGTTTTAATTTTCAGGTACCTGTGAACTGTTTTTTATTTCAATAATTGTTTAAAAGCCTTTTCAACTGGCTTAGAAATTGGATGTTAAGCGAATGTGGAAGTTTACGAATCACTTTAATAGCTCTGGGAAGGATTAATGCCTCCCGTAGTTATGCCAGTGGCATCTATAGTGAAACGGTTTAACACGTAATATCCTATAGGAACAATAAAGGAGCTGCGACAGTGTCGTAGCTTCCACTCATATAGGCCCGCCAGCCTTCCCTGAACAGTAATCTGCGCTGACCCAATGCATGAATTACCCCCACTTTCAAGCATAGCTAAGTTATCTAGAGAGAAGAGAGAGGAGACGACGCTATAAAGTTCACTGTCTCACTTCAATATTATTTCCCTCTCTTTCACACATACTTCCGTTTTTATCGCCAGTCTTGTTGCATCCGATGTTCACACTATGAAACACTGGACAAAACTGTTCTGCGCATGTGCGAAGTGAATGAAAATTTTTTTAGCCTCGCAACGAGGTGTTTGTCTACTGCTCATCGAGACCTGAGTGTTCAATTTACATCGTCCTGCCTCTACTTTTCAATGTCCAAGCGGAATATGAGGGTGGAGAGCCAAGCTACGGAGGGGTGGAGACCATCGTTCGTGTACATTGAGCTTTGCCGATGATCGTTTGTTTTATACTGTGTGTTTTAGAGAGCGTACTAGTCTAATTGACATCAGGCGTTAAACATTAGGTGTTTTTACAATAACTGCACGCAAAAGAATACAGCTGGTAGTGAGTGACTGCATCGAAGCTGTTGCTTATAAATTGACGAACACGTGATGGCGGATGCGTTCTAAAATCCGGTCTTTTTTATTTCAGCGGTGAGTCTAACTTCTGAAAAGTGTTCGCCGGGTATTGGACACGTTACCGGCCGCTGGGAATCTAACGCGTCACCTAGGCCTATATGTGTCACGTAACGAAAGGTGTGATTATTTTCAAGTAAACAGCGCGTTTATTTAGACAAACAAGCCTTTGTACGTTCAGGTATACTATAATGACCGTGTTTTAATAACAACAACAATAAATAGGCGTACACATGCAACAATTACGTATATGGTAAATATACGCTATAGTTGGAGGTTGTGTTGCGGTCAGTACATGTGTCTGTTTAGAAAAACATCAGCTGTTACCTTGAGCATTGATCCATTATTAATCTATTATTGAATGCATTGGGATCTGTCTATTTTGTTTGTTAAATAGATTAGCAACGTCAATTCGTCCGTCGACGTATTCAATTGACCGGTGTTAACCAAACGGCTACCGTACCGTATCGGACACGCCTACCCCAACTAATCTACACTGCAGTACACAGATGGATAGGTTCTGACCCGGTCGTTGTATTGTGTGTGGCCCAAATCGAGAACCATTGTCGTTTGTGATATTAGTGTCAAGTGTTCGTTGTTGCAGTGCTTGGTGCGGGCACTATCCCCCTCCCTCCACTGCCCCCCACCAATGTCGCAGGTGTTGAAGACGTCGGTGACTTCGAATCCAAGTAAGTTATCGACGTGACACGTACAGTTATCGTAAGTGTAGTTCGTAAAATATGTTTGAAGGGAGGACCTCACACCCAAAAAATAATTTTTTGGCCATTTTCGGGTTTTTGTTCTTTATTATTGCCTGGAACATGACATGGAGGTTCTTTATTATGACATGGAGTCCATGTAACCGCTGTTGCCGGCGGCAACAGTACTGGAAATAAGAGAAAATAATATTAATTGTATCACAGAATAAGTACTTTAGTTACTGAATAATTTGAAATTTGAACAATATTAGCACGGAAACTTGAAGAAAAGCGTAGCATTGCTTTCGAACTGCTGGACACTTGCACCGTCTTGTGTTGCCGGCTCAGACATCGGCAGTGTTTTACTGAGTACTGTCATTGACCTCGTACTAGTTGTCACTGTACAAACTTAGGGGGTAGGGACACACTCGTCCGTCCTATGTGTTGCCGCTGTATAAACCGGCAGAACGCCGGCTCAGTTAGCAGCTATATTCGTTTTCGGAACTGACCTGCAGCAGTAACTACGTACCTATTTGTGTTTTGTTCGTTTAGTCCTGTGTTTCTCTGTTTGTATTTATTATTTTTAATTCGATTATTTGTGTTATGATTTATTCTGTGTAAGTATAATGAGAATCAGATCCCGTTGAACAAGAACCCTCTTCATCTCGCAGCGAATGATAGAAAATTCTCTAAAAATAACACTTGGTAGAAGAAAAAATTAAAATTAATTTTTAGGTTAAGTTTTAGGCCTATCACAACCGGCAACAGGTGTTATGACCCAACGCCACCCCACTGACCTGGAATGTCCTGAACAGAATGATATAGCCTATAACATGTCCATGTTAAAAAATTTCAACCTCAAAAAAAAATGACAAAATGACTCGTGCACCGAAAATTTGATTCAATGCTCTGAGCCTACTGCTCGCTGCCTAACGAGTTTTAACATTCTTCAAGCCTGCTTCGATTATAATCGAGCTAAAGTGACCAAAGAATCTTATACACACAGACAGTCCCTTCCTGAAACAGTTTCAAATAAAATAAAACCAATTTTTATAGATCCCTCTAATGAAACCGTTTTGTGTAAATGCTCTTTGGGAAAGACCCAGAATCCAAACGAATCATTCAATGTGGTGATTTGGAAAAGACTGCCAAAAACTATTTTTGTCGGCATCAAAAAACTGAGAGTAGGGGGTGTATGATGCAGTTATATGATTTAATAAAGGTGCAGTGGGAAAACTTAATGTGCTTAGTGCATTGAGATTAAAATATAGTGAAAATTGTGAAGTGCGATTACGGCAAATCGACAGTATTCGCGGGTGCGAAGAAAAGGAAAACTACAAAGATTATAGACCTTGACTGTTATGAAGTGTGAGTTCCCCCACTATTTTATCAGGAATGAATTAAAAATATCTTCTTTACCTTAAACTTATTAAGTTTTAAAATTAACTGTATTCAGCACTCTGAATCTTGCCGCTTTCCTTTTTTGTCATGACTCACGCCTCACTTGCATAAATCAACGTGGGTATTGCAATTGTCTTTTAATAAAATGTAATCCTTGTGCTGTGTCTTGTTTTATTTCTAAGATTTCTATGAATCGTACCACAAATGTTCCTAAATTTATTTATCTTCTCTTGTATATCATATTGAGACTCATAGCTTATTACACAGTCGAGATATATGAAACCGCTGACTGGTTCTAAAGTGCTGTTGTTTATAACTATCTTAGTCCTCACTGGATTTTTACCTTTAAAGGGCATGGTTAACAATACTTGTATTCGCGAATAGTCTCCCCGCTTCAGGCATAGCATAGGTAGGCCTACTTGTTGATTCTTGTACGTGTTCCAGAAACTGGGCCTGTTCATCGGAGGGCAATAGATATGACATAAGCAATCCCGATATTTCCGTCCAGACTATGGCCGGGTCTAGTAGAAGGCCGGAATATAAAACGTGGCAAAGTTGCGTCTGAGTCCTATAAGCATAGTGTAGTAAAATAACTAAAGTGAACATGTTATATTTTGATTTAATTTCATATCAATACTAAAATCATGAGTAGGCCTATTTATACCTAAATCTTAATTATAGGTCTGTGCGCACTGAGTACTATACATTTAAGTTGACGAAATTAGTGAATTAGTGTTAGGCCTAATGAATTAATTTTATTAGAATGATTGAATTCGTATCATAAGAATGAGTTAATTATTATATTTCTTAAATAATGCAAAAACTGAAGAATTATAAAACTGCTGTTAACTGGCAATTAAAAATTACGCGATTTGATTATTGAAATACATAAATTAAGAGATCGTCTAGTCTCAAATATCAGCTGGTTGCAGTGTTGCCACGTTTAATATTCCCGTCTTCTACTAGAGCCGGCTATGCCCAGACCCAATAGTTGGAAATATACAGACTGTCGCCACATGGATTTTAAACAACACTGATTATATTTACCAGCTAATGGTATGTTGATTGTATTGCTGAGTGAAAGTTAAACACAAATTCATTTCCCTATGGAGGCGTGATTAATATTAATGAACGTTGACTGAATACGGCACATGAGCAGTTGAAATTGTGGCGTGGGATGTGTTCGTCTTCCTTACGCTCGCTCCGCGCCCAACGTGTGTGCATTACATAATATACTGGCTATGCTAATCGACATTATTTATTATGTTCATTTATTCAGATCCTTGTTTCTCGCATTAATCTCCACTTTCACTATTGGTTTTTAATGCGTACACTGACGATGTCCGTAAAAGATGGAAGTCGGATGAATATACGCGAGTCAACCTTTACCTATACGCTTCTTAAGTTCGTCGTTTGATCAAAATGCTCATGCAGTTTTTGGTTATTTTTAAAAACTAGTATGCTCCATGAGCTATGGAACTGACTCACTATTTTGAACCTGAAGTATAATACATTTATTATTACATACATTTTAAATTAAGATCAATTTTCAATTATGGAAAAATTACGAAAATCCCGATTATTCTTCCTATTTTTAGTAATATGACAATTAATTATAGAGCACACAATCATACAGTAAACATTCGTATTAGGTTACAATTCCTTTTAGTCTGATGAAACCCTTCTAGTCTCAGACAATTTTCACTAATTTTTTTTTTTTTTTTTTTTTTAGTCTTTTTTGTGCCTTGGGGTCCAAAAGTTTTTACATTTTCAAAAACGAACACTATACTCAGATTGTGGTTAAAATCCCTTTAATGTAATGCCCCACATTGGCTTTATCGATTTTTGGCAATTTTGACTCCACACATTTGTGGCAATGGGGATTTTTGTGTAACTATGCGGGGAAAAGAGGTTTGATTAATCTGTTTTGTTAGAGGTTGGATTAGTTTCCTGCTCTAGTACCGCGAGGTGTACGGGAGTGAGCCGGTCAACATGTTACGCTGGCCTAGCTGGAGTGCGGAAGTAGTGGGACTGTTAACTCGAGCTTGGCGCAACTGTGGTTCAACTGGTAAATTCGTAACTAGCACAAAGACGGAAACTCACTGTTTTAATCCTCGCGTGTAGTGTACCCGTACGATTCGTAGCGGTGTCCGTATTTCCTCCTGTCTTGTGTTTTTTCATTTGTTCTCAACAATTTTTGTTCATTTCCTTCAAGTGAACGTATTTAACTTCAAAGATTAGGCCTTTTCACTTATTCCAGCTCCGCAGGGCATCTCTTTGTAGGACACCGAACCGACTGGAAAACTAGCTTTGCCATTCTTAATACACGATCATGCCATCGCTTATGATAAACTCGCTCGACTGCTACCGCACGTCATTCCTGAAGTCGATCTCGTTTAGTGCAACCCTTAACAGAACGAAGGACCTTCATTTCTACTGACTGGATACTTGTTTTATCTCTCTGTATAATCTCACCCATGTCTTCTATCTATAGGGGTTCGACAGGGGTGTAGCTTATCACCCACTTTATTTAATACATATATAGACGATGTTGTGTTGAGCCGAATATGCAAAGAATATAGTCTTAGAATATGAACCCAGATAACAAAAGTTATGACCTTCAGAGGAAAGAATCCGATACGTTCCGAGATAAATATAAACACTCAGGCTATAGAAGAGGTATTTAATTTCAATTTTCTAGGGTGCGATGTAACTTATGAGTATGACAGTGACGTCGATATAAAAATAAACAGATTTCAAATGATTTGTGGTACTATGCACAGAACACTTGGAAATAAGACTAGGAAAGACACAAAGATAAAATTCTATAAAGTAATGGCAACACCTGTTTTAACTTATGGAAGTGAAACTTGGACGATGACGAGAAATGATGGACGAAGAATACAAACAAGTGAAATATGAAGTTCTTTAGAAAAAGCAAAGGTTGCACCCTTAGAGACCAAATACGAAATGCAGATATAAGTACCGAGTTAAATGTATATTCTATGGCCAGCAGAATAAGGGAAGGGCAAATAAAATGGAGGCAGCATATCGAGAGAATGGAAGATATGAGACTATGTAAACAAGTAATAAGATGCAGGACCTCAAGGAAGACGAGATATAGGTAGACCAAGGAAGAGATGGCTTCAGTGCAGGCGGAACAGGTTGTAAGCCTATACCTTGATGTGGAGAAGAAGAAGAAGTCTTATATATTTTATAACACCTTTGTTTCATTTGATGTAATATAACTTGGATACTGTGTGTTGTTAAGTTGATATGTTTTCAACTTGAGTTGTTCAATAAAGGCCTCACGTTGTTTTGCGCCAAATCTATAACACCACCCACTATACTATCTCTGTCACTGTATTTTGTAGAGCCCCTTGTTGTTGGTGCTTGATGATATTTTGTTTTGTTTTGTTGAACGTCTCACGTTGTTGTTGTTATCTGAATAATGTTCTATCCTATCTGTTGTTCAGTTAGTTAAATTGTAATTTAATACTTATTACCAATACTGAAAGTTATTTATTGGTAGATTTCAATTAAATTGGGCGCCATATGGAAAATTATATTAATATTCCATAAAGTTATTGTTTGGTATCTCACGGTGTAATTATTTGTCAAAGAAATACCTTACGTTGTTGAAACCGATTAGTAACCTAATGTAAACCGGTTATTATGGTAATTGTTTATTAGTGAAACCAATATCTTCCTTGGTTACTTAAAATTCTAGACTTTCATTTAATTATTTTGGTTTAATTTTACGTTGATTCAGTTATCTGGTTGAATAATTTAAATAGGACGTGGTGTACACAAATGTAGGTACTGCCAACCTAATCCTTAAGGTGGGTTTAAACCGCTAACCTTCGTAAATTGGGAAAAAATTATCGATTATAAAAATAATAATTCGTACTAAATTGATTTCATTTCTGATTCTTTTATTCTTACTTTAACTGTTGTTCTTCTCTTCTGAATTTAAATAAATAACATTTGTTTTAATAATGATTTGACCAGGCTTACTATAATTTTCGCTCAGTGGTTGGCAACACCTTCCTTCACTCAAGCTTAATACTGATTATTTTAATTTAATCTCAGTTCGTGAATTCTTTTGACTACAATAATCTTTAACGAAAATGACTGTTACGAAGTACAAAGCTTCCCAATAATAATTTGATTATAGTATACACAAATCTCTTATATTTAACAATAACAAAAATTCGTAAATGCCGAACAGTGGCTACTTTCAGGCTACCCACATCTGGATATATTATACAGTTTCAAACATGAAACTCAAAGAAATAATAATTAAAAAGGTTAAAAATTACTATGGTGTTAGTGTTCTTGTGGAGTGATATATAGTTCATAAGTGTACATAAAGTTTGTTAGGTTATCTTAATATGATTAGTTGAGTTTCGTTTTTAAAAAATTTTAAGTATTCACAATATACTTTCCTTCACTTATACACTCGTTCTTATTCACAGTTCACTTTATATTGCACTATATTGCCCTTATGATTTTATAACGAATTCACAACACTTTGGTTCCTTGTTGGTTATGTTATTGTTGTCACTCCGCACATAACCTATCCGAAGTTCGATTCTAACTGTTTTCGCGGATAAAAGTGACGCGGAGAAGTTGTTCTTTACACTCCGGATTCCAACGCAAGACTTTTGGCGTGGCGTCTAATTTCTTGCTTGTTGGCGTCAGTTTTTGGGTCCATGCACACAAATATAAAAATTCCGATTGGTTGATAGCTAATACATTGTCGTCGATAGCGTGGGTCTTTGGGGTGGTGACACATTTGTTTTCTGAGATCATAATTAACAAAATTCTTAAAATTAACATAATTTTCTTATGCTAAGTACAATTGTCAATGTATTATTACCATTGCATTGCTTGCTTTCTTCTGATTAATTCAAGACCTCACATGATATGTTTCCGTACATTAGTAATAAAATGAACAATTTTAATGTTTGGCCTATGCTAATACATTATTTTTAAAAGTTATATTTTTTATTACCTTGTTTGTTTTGTCATTTGTATATAAGTTTTTATGCTATTAGCAAACATTTTAACACTATTAATCATAATTATAAACCTTAACTTCCTAAAAAATTCTTGGCTTATAGAATAGGCCTAAAAATGTTTTGTGTACATTGGGCTATTCTGGATTCTTACCATAAAATGACTTAATTATAATACAATGTAACATTTGGTATTTAATTCGAATAGACAATATGATCTTTTACTATACATATTATTATTTAAAACATGCTTTGTATCTTGTAATGTCCCTGTCTATCTTCTACTGTATAGGTAGGGTTTTTTGGTCCAAGTACATATCTTGTTAATTACATTCTTATTGATATATTACAAACATTTCAGATTAATTATTCTTTGATCTAGTAACATATACTATTTCTTGTTATATTGGACATAGTCTATTACATTTTTTCTACATGATATTGTCTCTTTTTCCTATCAAGTAGATGTAGGTTTTTGTTTTACATTGAATTCTTACTAACTATGTTATTATTTGTTCATAAACAACAATAGTGACATTTTTAACATTATTGGCTAGTAGTCAGTTTATTTGTCACACTTTATACTACTAGGTTAGTTACATTACATTCTCTCTTACATTTCTATCGTTCTTTAATATACAATAGTAGTCTTTCCTTCCTCCCATACACTACTACATTATTATACAAAAATAAAGCTTTTGCAGCATTTTTATAACATAACTGTCTCTAATTGAATTGTCTCAGTGACTATAATTTATACTCAGATATAATTGAATCTATACTTCCAGTATATTTTATATTGAATCTAGGGTTATAGTTTTTTGTCATACATTTTCTTAAGGTTAGGTTGCCATTTACTGGTCATACATTGTTCACAATACTTTATAATTTTTATTATTTTTGCACAGTTTAATTATCACTATTTATCATTTTTTCCTTTTTAACACATATAATTATGGTCATAATTATCTAGTTTTTATTATAACTCTATACTTATGATAATTACACAATGCAGTCTTAGGTCTGAAACCTAGCTTCACTGTTAGGCGTGTTACATAACTGATTTTTCTTAACCTTAAATACATTTTTTGCTTATATACTAGACATTACTTTTTTTTCAATATTATATTAAAATATATTCACTCACACTCCTAATCTATTGGGTAATTTATTATGTCAAAGATATAGTCTAGTCTAGTCATTTTAGATGTCTGTTTTGTCAATTTATTTATTATGTTTGCTCACAAGGCCACTTTATGTTTTCAATCTATTCATGCATCTGTAACAGTTATTCTTTATTTATTCATGGTTCATTGAATTAGTTAATATAATTCTTCCTTTATCTAATTAATTGTTTATTTGATCAAGTTCCCTAACTATTTTGATAATTCAGTTGAGTTTATTGGTGGGTATCATCTGGTGATGCTACTATATATATATATATATATATATATATATATATATATATATATATATAAAAATAATAACGCGGGTGACACCATCACCTTATAAAATTTCATTTTCGTCTCCTTTCTACGCCCAGAGTCTTCCTTACCGTGTCGCACATTCTAGACAATATAGCCATCTTATTTCAAATATCTCTATTGATACTTCACTTTTTCGTCAAGTGTCTTCCTTACTTCGTCGTGTCAACGTTTTGTAGGTTTGCCTATCTTTTTATCCGCACTGTTCTCACCTCATACAGTCTCGTCTGTTGTGTCCTCCTTCGCTCATATTCTTGATGTGACACAACCTCAGTTGTGGTTGAATTATTGAGGGTTTTATTTATAATATTTTTCAGCATCATCATCACCACTCCAAGGACTAGGGCCTTAGGCCTGTTCCGGAACCCATCTCCTCCTCGGTCAACCGTCATCTCTCTTCCCAGTAAGGTTATAACCCAAGGCAGACACAGGTAGACGGATATCAGACATGCGGTTCAAGTGTTTACACCACCTCCTTCTGTGCTCCTCAATCTTCTGATGCAATGATACATTGTTTAAATCGCGTCTAATTTTCCCTCATTCTTTCTTCGATCCAAGAGAGAACAACTAATATTTTTCTGAATACTTTTTTTTTTAATATGTCCAAGATTGTTTTATTGTCTACTTACCATTGTAATCTTATTCCACTTGGTACCATGTTCCTTCGCAGCTTTCACGATGGTCGCCTACAGCTATGACCCGTCTGTTATTGGAAAGAGAACTGTACTTTTCTTAGTATTTTAGTTCTAGATTCTTTCAGGATTTCACTGTGTCCTAGAAACACATTTCTTGTACGATTAAACTTTCTTCGTCTTTTGTTCTCTCCGTAATCTTATCTTGCCTTCTGTTTTGGGTGTGTGTGTGTGCGTGTGCGCGCGCGCGTACGTGCGTGCGTGCGTGTTAAATTGCTGCCCCTCCTGCTCAGATATTTAAGCTTTTTCATGTCTTAATTTACTCTTTACTTCTTTGTTATAGTTTAGTGAATGAGTGCTGGCACCCACAGAATAGTGTCTAGTCACAGTCATATTTGATTAATTGTCCTTATTTTGGCTGGAACAATTTATGAAGCAGAATTTAGACTTTGCACGCATGTAGTTAAATGCAAATATTTAACCACCATTAAAGTATTTACACGGCTTTCGCGTTTCAAGAGAATTAACAGAAATCGTTTGTTATGACTAGAAATGTTTTCCCGGACGGTATATAACCTGCGACCTTCCTGACTGTCTACGTCTTTTCACTTTACCCCGAAGCAGGGTGTGGCCATCACGCGGACAAAATTACTTTTAACTTTTAACAGAACAACGTTATGCAAATGACAGTGGATTTCTTTGAACTAAGTCCGAAGAACGTCATTAAATACTTAGAAACGAGTTCTTACATAGGCTGTTTGTAGTAGTACGGAAATAAGAAAATGGTTTTGTTGTGAAAAGTATGCAACGCGTAAAAGAAAGTATATGATGTGCAGACGGAGTGTTGTGTAGAACAAAAGAAAGACATATGAAAACAACGACTGTTACTGTGTACGAGTACGAGGAGCAATTGAATGCAAATAGAAAGTCACAACAGGAGGGAGTGGCGGTGAATGAAGAGAGAGATAGCGCATGCACGGGCGCGGGCGGCCGGCGCTTTCATTGTCACATTTGGCTGGCGGGGTTATTGGCACCGGTGACCTACGGTTAACACGATTTCTGCAATCAGCTGACTGCTTGTCTGTCGAGTCTCGTTCCCCCCCCCCGCGCAAATTTCTCGTATGACGACTGAATTATTCCATCTTCGTTGCTGTTAACGAATACGACTGTATTATTCCAGGTGTTTTATAAATCGAAAATCAGCTTACGGGCTGAAATCATAGGTTAGGTTGTTGATATTCTTGTGAATTAAATAATTAACCCTTTGGGGACCGACGTCCAGTATATCGGACGTCATTTAAAATTGCCGCTGTTTTCACAAGAATCGTTTCCGAGTGCTGCCAGTGTGTCAGTTGATAAACAAACATTTGCAGTTTTCAATCCAACCATCAGATAGCATAATTCCTTTTTTTAGAATTTACATGTTATTGAAGTGGCAGTGTTCTTGTGTTGTTTTTCGTTCCTGACGTTCGTGTTGTTATGTTTACGTTGTTCTTTTCATAGTGTTCCTATCACTTTATAAGTGATAGTGTTGAATAAACATAATTCTACGTTTATTTAGAGTGGTTTTATGACTGTTTTTGTTAAACAAAAATTCAGTTTTATAACTGCACAAATTTCGAAAAGTTGATTTAAACTGTGGTGTTGCGCGAGTGTTTCCGTTTTGCGCTACATACTTCGTGTATTTTGCCGCGGATAGTACATACATTATGACATTATCTTTTCTTCTGTTATAGACAGAGTAATTATTTTTTGCACACAGTTAGATAATATTTATAAGGGAATGAACTATGGCTGTTTGGAGTACCAGAGTTTTTTTTTTTTTGTAAGACCAGGAGTGTGTTGAATACAAATATCGTCCAAATAGCACATTATCGTTTTAATATTTTTATTTAGAAAGTAATAAATATACTGTATTATACTATATTTGTATCCCCAAATTAATCTTTAAAAAACACCACTTGTCCCCAAGTATGTTTCATATGTGGAATGTGATGAAGAAAAATTACAGCCACTATAAAAACAGCAAAAACGGCCTGTGTCTTTTCGCAAGTACCAGTGTAAAAATGCGGGTCCCCAAAGTGTTAAAGGGAAGAAAATGTGATGTTGAGTAACCGAGGAGAACGTAGTGGCGTTTGTTAAGACACAGAGGGTATGGCGGTTTGGGCATTTATGCTGGTAACGAGAGGAAGGCAGAGGAAACCGGAAGTGCGCGTGAGAGCTAAACGAATGGAGAAATGCGACAACCAAGTTATGACTGACATAAGGAGTAGGTGATAAAGATGGTCATAAAGGACTGGGGAGAAAATGGAAGAAATTACATACCAATCTACAGAGTATAAACGAAACGCGAAGAAAGTGGGCTGATCTCCTACGGAAAAACAGGAGCTGAAGGGCTCTCTGAGAACAGCTGTTCTTCTTTCTTAGAATGTAAAGCCTAAAACAAACAAAACAAATGGGTTCTGCAGTCGTTTGATCGACTGTTCAGTTTTATAATTTCATAAATGCTAATATTTTTCTTGTGTATATATTTTACATTATTATTGATAATAAAGTATTAATATTATTATTATTATTATATTTTGATGATAATAGTTGCATACTATCGAAACATTGTAATTCACAAAATAATAAAAATATATTCTTATAAAACTTTTGTTATTATTAATATTAATATAAAGTTTGATAGTTGTACGAGTTTCCAGTTGTAGCCTATAACTGCTCGTATCTTTGAAAATAAACTAAAGGCGCTAGATTAGGCCTACAGTGACGAAGCCAGTGTACGCGGCCGAAAGAAGCAAAATGCAAGCCATAGAAATGAGGTTATTTTAGCAAAATTGGTTATAAAAAATAAGTAAATTAACGAGAGGACATTCAAACGAACTAAAGACAGACCAATATAGATCGTGTGAACGTCTAAAACGAATGGTAAAAAACAAGTCCAACGAAAAGAAATCAGGAGAGCAGAATGGGTGCGTAGAAAAAAGAGTGATGGTAGAGGGGTGTTGGGAATAGTGTTTACAGCAGAGTTTGCGGACCTGTACTGTCCCGTGTACTTGTGGTAGGATGGGAAACCTATTAGTAACATCGCGTCGGCGTGGAGGACTCCATTACCGTGACAGTCAAGATTTCAACAACAAGGACTTTGCACTGGTGAAGGCTCGGCTGCTCTGACGGTCCATCATGAAGCATTCGAACCAATGAGACGTCAGTGAAGGTCCCAGAGCCGACAACGCACTTACTGTACAGTATCTATGGTCTCCAATCTTTAATACGTGTCTTTACGATTGTGCAGTTCCGCGGCCACTGAACAATGCAGGTTTTGACTGTACAAGAATAGCTAAGATGTTGTAACCCAGTGGTTCCCAACCTTTCCGGACCCGCATACCACTTTGGTCTTCCGCGTTCATTTCGAGCAGGCTACCACCGGATCTTATAGAAAGTAAAAAACTTGATACAAGATAAATAGTACATCTTATTATTCCTAATTTGTATAATAATAATAATAATAATAATAATAATAATAATAATTATTATTATTATTATTATTATTAATACAGTACATAGAATTTACTAAACTATATTATAAATTATTAGGTTGTTGTTTTGAACAAAATTGTTTTTTTTTTTACACGAACAGGCCAGCTGTGGACCAACCGAATATCATTTCCTTTTCTTCTCCTGCCAGAAGGCCCTCGTTCGCACGCTGTGCTCCGCCTTCCTGTCCACTGACCACCTCTTTCTCGTCTTCTTCTCACCGCAGAGAACCTCGAGATTTTGAATTTTGTTTCTGTACGTATTTCTATCAACATAGTCGTTCAAAGAGATACCCAGTTTGATCTATTCCTCCTTGAGTTATTTGGTGTATCCGTTCAGACTGGAACGGATTTATTTTTATTTATTTATGTTTTTAAGCAAATACTTTTTGCGAGCTAGGTCTTCTTGCGTACCACCTTGCATCCCTCCGCGTATCAACGGATGGGAACCCCTGCTGTAATCAGTGACCGTATCCCGTATGCACTGCAGATCTGTACAAAACCATTAGCAGCAAATAATGACGCGCGCGCGCGCACACACACTTACACACACACTAAGCAAAGTTTGAGACTTTCACCGCTCGGCGTGTATGTGTCTTACCGTATTTGGAAACTGGAATTTCAACAGCATTTAAAAAAATATAATTGAAGTTCCACCGCGCTGCCGCATTCGTTATAATTCTCTCTCTCTCTCTCTCTCTCTCTCTCTCTCTCTCTCTCTCTCTCTCTCTCTCTCTCTCTCTCTCTCTCTCTCTCTCTCTCTCTCTCTCTCTCTCTCTGTGTGTGTGTGTGTGTGTGTGTGTGTGTGTGTGTGTGTGTGTGTGTGTGTGTGTGTGTGTGTGTGTGTGTGTGTGTGTGCAGAAATCAATGTTTTTTTTCTGTAAGTAGGTTAAGGTTTTGTCATATGCGAGGTGAGTAGTGTTAACAACCGCATTGGCTGCACACTGAATGTTCCTACCGCTCCAGCTGAGGAGTTTTTTTTTTTAATCAGAACTTATATATGACACTATGATGCCTGGCTCACTACCGTACCTCGCGCTCGTAGGGCAGTAAAGCATCATGTTACTCCACGCGTCACGAAGTAGCTGAATCGAAAAGACAGTGTTGCCAGCTCAGTCATACCTCTTTTCCCACTTAGCTACCCAAAATTTCCCCACCGCCACAAGTATTTGTGCTCTAAGCAAAGCGTAATGTTTAAAGAATATGAGAAAATTCTAAATGTTTAAATACACTTACAAGAATATTACAAGAGTAACGTAAATATTAAAAGTAATTTTATTTATGTAGTGAGATGCTCAATACTGAAATCCTTTTCTTGTACTTAGTTCATTATTAGTCTAATATATTTACACAACTTTGCAATTGTTTAATTCATAAAAACAATTTAAAATCGGTGACACTAGTTCTTATTATATTATTTATAGTGTCGTCAATGAGAATGTTTGAAATGTCGAAGAGTATAATTTTGTCTTTGTTTACTTTGTACGTTTTTTAGTTGATCCGTGAGTACGATTCTGGTTTTTACGTATATTGTATTTGGCCGGAAGTTTTTTATGTTTCCAATTCGATTTAGTAATTAGCTATTTTATAATTTGTACAAATTTGAATTATTATACTGTGCATATCACATTCTATTTTTCAACTAAGCATTGCGTAAATCGTATTGTTTACATTGAAAACATTATTTGTATATGTATGTATACTGAAAATAATACTACGTGTGATATGATTCTATTTATGTTCATTATAGATATCGATTTTCAAGTACTAAAATACATATAAACACTACTGTGCTCTTGTAGCGATCACAGGACCGTACGTAATATTTAAAATTAGGTTTATGGACCTAGAGGAAGCGAAAGTGTGCTGAGGCTTAACAGAGTGACAGGATTTGCAATTAACACATATTAACGTAATAACAAGATTTATTGTCTTATGTTGATGACACAATTAAATATTCAAATATCATTTGAACGTCTCATTATTAACTAACATTGTAACATTGATAACTGTATGGGGCTGATTTAAAAGAAATTAAAACAGACATAACAGAATGCCCCTTCAACTCAATATTTAAGTTTTACATCTTTCTTTAAAATAATCATTGATTCATAGTATTTAGAGATGCACATAAAAGATATATATATATATATATATATATAATTTTCTATATAAGTAAGTCGTTGTTTCTTGCAGTAATTATATAATTTGTGATGATATTCAATTTTTTCAAGTAGTATAATTTTGTATATTCTTAAAAAAAAGAATGTACAAAATTATATAGTACTTGCAGAAGAAACAAATTGAATAACATCACAAATTATATATATAAATGTGTGTAGAATTCTAGACTAGCATACCCCATGAGGGAGAATAACGCGAACATTAACCCAATAGAATTGACGGAGCATACAAAAGTTAACCCTACCCTTAATTTAAAAAAAAAACCTAATAACCTTTCACGAATAATTATGATAAATAATAATAAGAATAAAGATAATCTGACTCTAAATATCTTAAGCAAGGCAACCATAATTTATTAGAACAGTATAACCACCCCCTTATGGTGTATGTTAGGCAAGTTACAATGAAACCAGTTACAACTTTTACAGACTCGAGTACTTATGACTTCGTGATATTTTCAGCTCTTAAAAGTTTGTTACACAGATTAAGTTAGCAGATATTTAGTGTCGAAAATAAGGGTAGCCAGTCTATGAAGTTCATGTAGTTAGAAAACTTTGATGCATAAATGAAACGTTCCCACCTATGAGCATGAAGCGGCGAACCCCGTATACGTGAAGAGGCTCCGAAATTGACCATGTGCTATGGTGAATGGTACTGGATGTCGTTCCTGGTGTTTCTGGGTCTCTCTAGGTGTATTTCTTTTGGGATTTCCGTGCATCTCCCGGTCTGACGGCTTCGGGGAGCGCTTTATTGTAGAACAGCTCTGCTGGTGGTCATAGGTGTTAGCATGACCACCGATCTTCCCCTTTTTTCCTGACGGTTCAGGGACTCTGAACGTGCTGAGGAATCTACCGACGCATTACAGATAACAGACACACATGACCTAGGCCGTCAGACCAAGGAATATTCTGGTTGAAGGCTTTCAGAGAAATGAGAGCGAGACAATTGTGTGTAGGTCGTACCTGCCTGCTTAAAACAAAACCTCTCGCAGTTTGTCAAAAAGCATTTGGCTAACCTCACTACCCACATTGAAAACCAAAAACACAGCGAACAGCTGACCACCAGATTGGGCACTAAATCGCGTCGCTGCAGCTTCGACGATAGCACTGGCAGGCACTGCTGCCAACCATGTTGGTACCCCTGAACCACTCTACACGCGCCGGGAAAATTCAAAGTCCCGGCACACCCTCATCTCATTTAATTAACCGTTCACTCTTATTTGAATCTTTAGCCTATAGTGAAATCTCTGTTACTCCAAATACATATGAGCAATCTTTTGCACGTTGAATCAGTTCACTCGCTACTCGACACTGAAGTTCTCAGGGTCTCATGACACACCCATTGTTTTTTTGGAATTTGTTTTTACGTTACAAAAATGGAAGTTTACGAATGGAAATATAGATAGTAGTTGTGAAAACCGATAGAACATAAAACATTAACAGGATAGGTCGGCCCTGAAAAGTGGCAGAATTGGAGCCAGATGGAAGATCACGATTGATTAATTACGTACACGATGCGATCAGATACGGTCTTCAATTAGAGGATACTATAGTGCAACGCCATCAAGGGGAAATATATGCATATATTTTAATGATTCAGTAAAGTATACAATTTTCACTTGAATTTCATTTGCCCAAAACAGACGAAGGTATAATGGCAACAGTGGTTTGTTTCCATGGTCATCCCTAGTACGTGTCACGTTAATTGAACGAGCGAAACGAGTTCTCGGTTTTAACACGACCGTTTGGCATCTCTCTCTCTCTCTCTCTCTCTCTCTCTCTCTCTCTCTCTCTCTCTCTCTCTCTGGTGTATGTCTAACGGTAACTTTGGAACGGATCAACCGATTTTCGCAAAACGTGGCATGCGTATCCATACCTTTACCCTACAGAATCCTATTATTTTATAGACTGATCCCTCCAAAAATGTGGAACCGGAAGCAAAAGTGTGAGGGACTAAACATTGTAAAAAAATCGCAAAACTCATGTTGTGTATCATATAAAAGGTAATTTAACCAAAATCTGAATATAGTATTAATTTTTAAAAATTTCGTAATATTTGTACGTCAGGGCCCAAAAAGTGGGTGAAAATTGTGATAAATTCGCAAAACTTCCATTTTTAGGTATCAAATTAAATAGGATTTTAACTAAAATCTGAATATAGTGTTGTAGGGCCCCAAAAAGGGATACAGAATTTGAAAAAAATTTTGAAAATTCAGCAAGGTGTCAGACTGAAAGGGACTGTAACGGAAAATCAAATGTTTCGAATTTTTAGTGTTTATGATTGTGTGCTCTACAATTGTTATATTTCTAAATATCTAGAATAATCAAGATTTTTGTAATTTTTCCATAGTTGAAAAATTATCTGATATCGAAAATTATGTGATAATAAATGTGCTTGGTTCAAAAGATTAAGCGAGTTCTGCAGCTCAGGGAACTTACTAGTCTATCTTATCCATACTGCGGACGTTATCCATGCCTCATCCTATCTCTTACTTATATTTGTGCAGTCACTTCTCCTCCAGCGACTGATGTTATCCGTTTAGCACTGATATGTTTCGCTGTACTCGCTCTTCAAGTAATCGAATTCACTTACGTCAGTATCTTACAGTTGACCAATTTTAGTTTACTGATATGAAAATCGTATTGGAAGGAAAAGCGAATAAACTGACTAAAGTGTGTGTGTGTGTGTGTGTGTGTGTGTGTGTGTGTGTGTGTGTGTGTGTGTGTGTGTGTGTGTGTGTTTTGACAGGATGATGCATGAAACAAAACATTCAAGTAAGAAGACATTTCTGTATCGGTGTGTGCGTGCAGTAAACCCAATTGCTTGCTGAAGTGTAAACTCAGCGCGATGACCAGTATAATTACCGCCTGTATGATCGTCGTCGTCGTTGTCGAAGTCCAGCAGACCGTACGGTTGCGGCGCCGATCCTTGTAGCGAGTCTGGTCAGACGTATGCAAATAACACTGTCCGTCGGCGCATCCGGTATTTGATGCACTCTTGGCTTTGATATTATCTTCCAACTACTGTTTAGCCGCTTTTTCACTACCACTACGTTGAATGTTCTTGCGATTCCAAACGGGCATTGGACGCATGGTCATACGCAGTCATTAGGCAGCTTCACTTATGGCTTTGTTTTTGCGAAAACCAAACTGATCTTCTTTGAGAATATTATCTTTTGCTCATATGGAATTATTTCTCATAAACTGGATACAACTCTTTATTATATAGGCCTACAGTTGTATAAGTAGTAAGTAAATAATATATGTAAAACGTGGTATTCTTCAGACAGCTTACGCTCGGGATGTCTTAGCAGCCGAGATTGTGCGCAACCGATTAGCGCCGGTTTCTTCCGGTAATGTTGCGGAAGTTAGGGTACGAGTTCTCGTACGAGTATGAACGTTCATACGAGTATGAACTTTATGAATTTGTGCCTGTCTAGTAGTATGAACGACCTGTGTTAATGTCTAACCATCCGTCTGTATTAAAACTTCATAGACTTTTAATCATATTGTATCCACGGCTTACACGACCTTCAGTATCATTTCAGTGCTATATGAAATGAAAACGCCTTACTTAGAGCTCGCGACCTCAGAAGGTTATCACACGGAACGCTGTGATGTGATAATGTGTTCTTAGAATAGCGATACTGTCTGTGTACGCAAATGAGATTGGCCCGTTTTTATTATCCAGTCCACATTGACTCGACACTACCAAAATTAGCATTCAGCAACTGGAGCTTATCAACATCAATGAAGCGGACCCGTCGCATTAGGCCGTCGTCATTCTGCTGACAGAGTAGCATTCTGTTTATGTGATACAAGAGCGTTCGACTACGCGACCATGTGAGCACTTTTCGTTCATAAATTCTCAAAATAAAGCCGTTAACACATGACCTACAAATTTTATCTTTCTCTTTTCTATTATATTTGTACGTTTTCCTCTGTAATTCCTTTAAAAACTGTAAGATTGTCTCTTCTATTCGCCTGTTTATAACCAACTACATTACTCAGTACAATCGTCCTATCACAATCTTGGCAATCCAATTCGTCGTTTGCCTTTGGAAGTTTATCCCGTGCACTCTTTTGACTAATCCATCCTGTCGACATTCCTATTCCAGTTGTCGCCTTTCTTGTAACCACTCCACAATGTCTGTCACATGTGTGATGTTTCTCGAACCGGAGTCACAACCACACAACGAACAATGTCGAAGACCAGCAATGCCTTATTTAAATACACACGTAAGCATCATGGGATCTGCCCACCACGAAATACATGCTCTTCCAAATTCCCAATCCAGATCCTAGATACATAAAACTTTACTAGGCTGACTGATTCAGTTATCATTGACAACCGTAACAGATGCTTATCGGTTTGGTCCAAAGCGCTTACAGGGTAAGCAGCGGTTCTTTTTTATATAGTTTTTCCATAGTTTTGTTTAACTTTGTAGGTTGGTGATGGTATTCTTTTGGCGGTTCACGTTTGGTAGTTAAAGAATCTCGGGTAAGCTTAAGTTTGTATTTAACATATTAGTTTAACTTACACCTGAAGATAACCACGGTGTATTTAGCGGTCGACACGTTGTGTCGTAAATTCTAACCATGGTCATAGTCCGACGTAACCTTTCTGGTAAAAATGCCCACGCACCATAGAAAGTTAGGTTTAAAAACACTCTCACTCTTTACCAAGTTACAATTTCATTCCACAAGGTGTACTGCAAACTTCCGAATATATATACGTGTATATGATTATGTGTTGGTACGTTTATTATGATAAGCTTCGTTAGTAACTACTTCTCCTCTTTTCAGTTGAGTCATCTGTTACTTCCAGTGTCTGTTATGTTACTTTTTTTTACCCAAAATGTGTGTGTCTGAATTTTTATACATAATTCCTCGACACCGTAAAGATTCTCTTCGTATGGTTCCGTCTACAGTTGAGAGTTGATAATCCAAAACGGTCATGATGACGGTCGATGATCAGACCAGTTGTGACTTACAGAGCTGAAGCATGGCCACTCACGGCTGTATCAGTAAATTCGTTGAGACTATTGAAAGGAAAATAGTGAGAAAGATATACGGCCCAATAATGGAAGCAGGGGGATGGAGATGCCTTCGAAATGCTGAAATTGATGAAATATTGTAGCGGGAAGATATAGTGCACTTCACAAAGGCAAGACGGATACGTTGGCTGGTACTTGTGGAGAAAATGCCACAGGAGAAATGAAAGTGCCCAAGCAAGTGCTAAATGGAAACACGGAAGAAAAAAGAAGAAGGGGTAGACCCAGAAGGCGATGGATACATGAGGTGGAGGAAAGGCAGACTTAAGAAGAATGGGCGTACAAAACTGGTGCGCGCGAGAGAGAGAGAGAGAGAGAGAGAGAACTGGAGGCGGGTGGTGGCGGAAGCCAAGGGTTATCCCGGCCTGCAGAGGTCCGGTAGAAGAAGAAGAAAAAGAAAAAGAATCCAAATTGGTAGTTGAATTTTCGGTATTTCGGATTTTTGAAAATAAAAACTTTCCATAACAGTACAAAAAAAAAAAAAAAAAAAAAAAAAAAAAAAAAAAAAAAAAAAAAAAAAAGAATCACATTGTATTTGGCAAACAATTAATATTTCGTAAATACGGAACGGAAACGCAACAGACAATTTACTTTACTTTACAGACATAGGCCTATTTTGTTGTGCAGTAAATTTTTGTGTTATACTAAAGCCTTTGATTATTCCATTTGTTTCAATAATTGCACAGAAACCACCAACGTGTTTCTGTGCTTCAACGCAGTCAAATAAATGTTTCTGTCGGTTTCTCAATTCAAATATAAGTCATTAACGAATTTTGACCGTTACTGGTATGAACTGTTTAGATATGAAATTAATTGTGTGTGTAATACATAACTCGTTTGATAACAGTTTAAAATTTAAACAATCGTTTCGGGCAAGTTTTCCGTTACAAATTAAACGACGTAAACCCAGTAAATAATCAGCGCGGGAAGATTGAAAAACCCGAATTATCAACAGTTTATACGACTGACCCCTGATAACCCGGGGACGTGCTGTGGCTGAGAACGGTGGCGGCCAGTTAGTAGTAGCGTGTGTGTGTTTGTGGGAAACAGAACAGTGTGGTGCGCGTGCGTGCGTGTGTGTGTATTACTCTACCTTCTGTTGAGTTAGGTCAACGTGTCGTAAAGTATCGTAAAAATGTGTTAAGTATTCAAGTACTTAACAAGTACACTTTGTCAAGTATTTAAAGCTTCTGGCTGTTATAGGATGTTCAACATGTGATTATTGAGTTATAGTATTATACAATTTTGTTTATTCACCTTGATGTGATTTATTTATGTCAATTATAATTCATAAACAACAAAAACATAGGTAGGCCTATATTATGACATTCTGAATATTATAAAAGCATTTAGGATCGTATTTATTATTTCGCTCTGTATTAATAATTTATATTTCAAATATGTACTTTGTATGTAGGCCTATATTATATTAAATTTTATATATAATATAATATATTGTTATTATTAATAATAATAAATAAACGTTTCTTTCAAGAATATATTTTTTGTATTTTTTGAATACATTACAGGGTTTCGATAGTATAAACTATCATCATCAGAAATACAAATTACTAAATTTTTTAAAAATCAATTAGCTGTTTTGAACAATTGATTTTTAAAATTTATTAATTTGTATTTCTGACGATGATAGTTTACACTGTCGAAACAGTGTAATGTATTTAAAAAATAAAAAAATATATTCTTGTAAGAAAGGTTTTATTTATTATTATTAATAATAAAAATATATAAAAGAATAATTGCTGAAAAAATATGAGTATAATATAATATAATATACAAATTATATAATATATAATATTAAAAATACAATATTACCAAATAGTGTAAAATATAATAAACAGTAGGCATATATAATAATAATAATAATAATAATAATAATCATCATCATCATCATCATCATAAATATATTAGTCTACATAATATATTTCGAACTTACTATATTAAATAAGTAAGTATATTTACTTATATTTGCTTATATACATTTCGATAGCACTGTTAATTGTGTTATATCTTCAGAGCGAGGTATAAACTGATTAAAAATTTAAATTTTGTATAGTGTTCTTAACGTGTATATTGCTCAGCGTTTTCATATTGTGATTTCAATAAACTATTATAAGACGGATACCTGCAACATACAATTGAATACATAATACCAGACATCTGTAAATGGAGTTATCCAGTCTTTCAGTAAATGTGTTTCCTAACGTAACTAACGTAAAATCGATAAAACATGTATTTAAAGCGAACAAAATAAATATTTGTGAAGTGTTTTGGACAACTCTAAATGCGTACGAAAAATTTATTAATAGAACAATTGCAAATTAATTCAAAATACGAGTTATTTAAGCAAAATGTTTTAATGGTTCCACCAACAAACGCGTTTAATGTGACTCATGTAATTAACCCATTTTACGTAATAGTGTCCAAGTCACAGTGAATCAGCTGATGAACATACAAATAACGGTACAGTACAAAATATTAATATTTCATCACGTTACTTCGCGTTGAAGACGCAAGACAACTCGGTGCTTACAAAATGTGACCTATACCTACATAAGCGTAATCAGTGTAAGCGTAATTCTTGTGTACAGGTGAACATAGTGTAAATGAAGTTATTTTTTGTGAAAGAAAACACTATAAACAATAAATGGTGGACACATAAATATATCAACTCTGACGTAGGTGAAGAAAAAGGTTAACGAATGTACACTGAAAATATAAATAAAACAAATACTTGCATAGAAAATGTAATGAAACACACACACACACACACACACACACACACACACACACACACACACACACACACACACACACACACACACACACACACACACACACACACACACACACACACACACACACACACACACACACACACACACACACACACACACACACACACACACACACACACACACACACACACACACACACACACACACAAAGCGTGTTTTCTTTACTTTGTTGGTTCGCTCGTGTACTTATGCTTCATTTCAGTTTAAAATTAATGCTTGTAGTTTCAAACTAGTTAATGCTTTTAATGTTTACATTTGATGTTATGCAGGTGTTAACAGCATTTCCATAAGCACCGATTTTTACTTCCATGGTGCGTAAGGAAATGGAAGTATGGTGATTGCGAAAAAAATCGTGTTCGAGATAAGGGATGATCCTCATTGTACTACAATCAAAACATGAGGAAAAGTCATTTTCCGAAAAGTGTCCGTGTGTCTATGTATAATTTTTTTGTATGGCGAATGATAACTCCCGCAAATTCGAACAAAATCAGATAATTTTTTGGATATGTGCCCGAGTTGTAGAGGACTCGAGGCCTATTGATTTTGGCGACGATCAGCTAAGGGGGAAGGGTAGTTTACCCGCAACATTATATGTTTTAACAAGAGTACATTACTTAATTTTGATAAATAAAGTAATCTTTTCTTTATTTTGAAAAGAAGATCATAATAATCCTCTGTAGAAAGATAGATGAGATATGTATAAATGAAAAAGGTAGTTGAAGGGGGAAGGGGTTAGTTTTTGTATTGATATTATAAATTTATTCGATCGAAAACTTAAAAATTTCAATAAAATATTAACAATTGATATGCTATGTAAGCACGGATACGTAAACAAAATAATTTTTCGTGTTCAGAAATTCACATATAACAAACGCTGGGCGGTATTCGCTTTCTTTCGCGTTGTTTAAATAAAAGTTAATTTAATCAAATTAATTCTTTATTTTAAAAATATTAACAACTAGGTACAATTCGTATTTTCATTATCTTTCTCAGCATTTTTACCAAAAGCATGCTGATGTAGGCCTATTTGGTTTCGTTCTGAGTGTACATATTAAAAATAATTAATTTTATATTTAATTAGATCACGGAAGTCATGTTGGTTGTCCATACCGATTTTTTTTTTACCTTTCACAAACTTTTAAAATAAATTTTTAATAAGCCCAATTGAATCTAGAACTAATTTTTAAGAGAATGTGTGAATGAGGTGAAAACAGGCAGGTTTATCTCTCCAAAATCTAAAAAAAAAGAAACATTTTCACAACCCACCCGAAAGAAAATTGTTTTCCCCTAGACGAATAGTTCTTCTGTTTTTAACACAGTTAAGAGTTTATTAGTAATGAAATTGTATTTCATAGTCGTGAAATAAGAAAGTTGAGTCTTTTCGTAAAAGCCAGTTAGAATGCCAAAAATTCCTGTAAGTTCGCCCTTCGCCTCAAAAGAATAAAGTGTATTACTAAATACAAACGATGACTGTAGTAAATATTACGACATATAAAATATTAAGCTATTTAATTAGAAAGGAGTTGAATCCATTTAACGTTGCTTGAACAATGAAAGAATTGTGGGTCCAGATTGCCGTTATAGACCTGGAAAGTAGTAGGTCTACAATGCATTTCTTCACTGTTGATGACGTGAAGTTGTCACAGAACAAACCATACATTTTGTTAGTGGAAATTTAGAACGCAGAGGTAAAACGCTAAAGACGAGAAAGCTTGAACCAACAGAGAAACCCGTGGGTTGTTGCCAGGTACCTTCTTATGTAATCGTCTTTCAAATTATGTTATTTAGTTCCGATTTCTTCAGTAGGAATGAACAAGTGGGTTTAGAGGTCACAACAACACAGTCGATAACGTGCAAAGCTTTCCTTATCGACAGCACAAACTTCTACGTTTACATATAAACAGAACAGAGAACTTGGTGGCGATAAGCAGAATTTATTGGATTCGGAGTGCAGCAGTGGAGTAGTGGAGTAGTGTATGTATAATTGAATTGCCGGGCCGCGGGCGTGACGCAATCACTGACAAGGCGACCGTGATTAGGTAGGCTTTGGCTTATAGTTTAGTCTCATGTTCAATACGAAGGTGATCGCACGTGCTTACTGTAACCGATTCCGGCGGATTTGATTGTTCTATGTATACAGTGCTCAGTGTTCAACCAAAATACAGGCTGTGTAAACAAGTGTGTACATTTGTGTTGTGTACATTCGGGGATGAAATATATTTTTGTGAATACCACGTATCATAGTGATGATGATTATGTACCATTGGATATTAGCGTTGTCACGTATGTAATAATTAGACTACGTAGTAAAGGACCTTAAAGAGGTCCCGTACGTGGACTTGGGTACGTTTAGGTTGGGATTTTTAAAAATGAAATTGTAGTTCTTACTATCGCTGATAGTTATTAAACTTTGACACCTACGTAGAATGTATCGTCTGCAATCGATTATTTTCGTGTATGGATTGTGAAATTGACTGTTAGCCTAGATCTTGTTTTGGTTGTAGGTTTGTTTTACGGTTAATTATATATGGTAACGTATTAATTATATAATACGATTTGTTTGTGGCTGTATGTTTAATTATAAGATTCTATATTTTCTTACTACTATGACTGTTAAAAGTCTTAATGAACAATACACGTAGTTTACTTCACAAACATGCACCCCCCCCCTCCGCGCACACATATATGTACGTATATATACAATAAATAATACTTTATATTTTAAAAACAAGAATATATTTTTTATTGTTTTTTTGTAGTGTTTCGACAGTTATAAATAACTGTCCTTATCAAAAGTATAATTTATAATATATACATATACCGGTATACGAAAACTCTTATATTATATTTTGTTACAATCAAAACTGGTTTCATTTGCAAGTATATATTTTTTTGTTTTGCTTCAAGTATGTTAGTCCTAATTGTCGTGCATCATCAGAGACTAAGATATATATACTAACGAATATAGCTGTATAACTGTATGTTCGGATGTGTGTGTGTGTGTGTGTGTGTGATGCTTCAGAAAGGGTTAGGTTAGGTTATTGACTAGTTTGTTTTTTTGACTGGTTTGTTTAGTGAGTAAATAAGTAAAACATATGGAGAAATCCTTCCAGCCCGGCACTATTCTAGTGAACGTCCTCAACTAATTAATTATGACAATTTATGAAACCACACTCTCATCACCTGTACTGTCCGCGGAGCTGATGATTTTTAACTTGTGACTGAACATACAGTTTTGAGGTTATGAAATAATGCACCGATATTTGATAGATTTACAAATTATTCTTTATAAAATTCAAATAGTAATTGTGATTATGATGACGCAGAGTTTATTGAAGGCCGTGGAGTTGTATAGACCTACACCATCGAAAACTGCATCCATTTTTGTTTTTTATTTTTATGTATGAAAAAACCATATCACCAGTTAAAAAAGACCACTTAAGTAGTTTACTTTTCTGCATACACACAAGGAGGCAGACGCAGTGCTAGTAACTTAGGGATTCTGTAGATTTGTAACATTTCTATACAGTTGATGGTTGACCCGATTTATTATATTTATTATTTACTTTGCTTAGTAAATAGGCTTACTACCTTAGTATAAAAGAAACATAATAGTATTTTACTAAACACATTTTTTAATTATATATTTAATTTAGAATAACTTCGGTAATAAACTACAGAAACATGTATATAGAGCAATCAACAGATTTTGGAAAAGGGTAACTTCAGTTGGTTGTAGTCCCTGAAGTTGACTTTGGTAACTTTGTTTTTTTTTTTGTTGGTCCATATTTCTCAGTTATCCTTAGGATTTTGGGAACAACGTTATAGACGACATACATTAATTACCATGAAAAGTAAATTGTATATCAGGTTTTCTTAATTTAGTAAATCTCTCTCTCTCCTCCCCCCCCCCCCCCCCTCTCTCTCTCTCTCTCTCTCTCTCTCTCTCTCTCTCTCTCTCTCTCTCTCTCTCTCTCTCTCTCTCTCTCTCTCTCTCTCTCTCTCTCTCTCTCTCTCTCTCTCTCTCTCTCTCTCTCTCTCTCTCTCATCACACACACAACAACATACATTCATTCACTTAATTCAGTTATTTATTTTTTTATGTATAACAAACCTTAGGCCTAACATTAAGCTTTTATTTTATTAGTTTCTCTAATATAATTTTCATTAGAGTATCGTCTGATTACCATAAGAATTTTTTGCCACGGCTATTTTTATCAGACAAAAAAATTGTCAGAGGAAGTTATGATATTGGGAATCTGGGTTCTAACGAAATGTTTATTAGAATAGCTAATAAAATTAATGCGTATGTTTTTGTGTATTGACACGTACTACACAGACATCAAGAAAAGGAAACTGTAACAAATTAAAAAAAAAAAAAAATATTGAGTGTACAGTAACGTTGAATCTTTTAAACGTTTAATCTTTTACAGTGTATATGTTTTGTTTAATTAACATAAATGCGGTCGTTATAAAGTTAAAAGAAATACCTGACAAAAGCTGGAGTCAACAGCTGACTGAAGCCAGGTGATTCTATTGCACGATATCGTTCTGTCACTATCTTCTCAACAGCTGACCAGATTTCTTAAGTAAACAAGAATAAAATTCAGTTGGGAATCTCTACTCGAACACATTACCGTAATACCGTGTGTACGTATGTAGATTAAAGTAAATAATGACTTTACTTGCGCATGCATGAGTACCATTGAAGGGAAGAAACTGAATTTTATGTTTTCTAACGGTGTAAAACTATAATCTCAGAATAACAGCATGAATGTCGCGATTTGTATTAGGTTTTATGGTCACGATGACGATGGTCGAAATGGGTAAAAAGTTATTAAAAAAAATGTCATTGCTATAAATTATGTAATTTTAGTTAGTTCCTTTTTAATGAAATATTTTTTTGGCAATGAAAGTATGACATAAAATTACATACACGTTGGGGGGGGGGGGGTTCAAATCCTCCTGGAAAGTCCGCCTCCAGTCATCTCGGTCCTGTGCTCTCCTTCTCCATCTTCGTATACCGAGGCTGCGCAGGTCGTCCTCTAAATCATCCAGCCATCGTTTTCTGGGCCGACCCCTCCTCCTTCTACCAGGTCTCTCCGTAAACATTTTCTTTAGTATGGATATCTCTGTAGTAATTTAGTTAACGAAATGTTTTCCCTAAAACTGTAATAATGAGGTAAGCTGTTGCGTCATTCTCTGCTTTCTAGCAGTGTTGCCGCATGGGGGACACAACTGCTTAAGCCCTGAGTTATGTAAAACGTGTTTTACGGAGAATAACACGGCCAGAGTCGACATTATTGAAGTTATTGTATACCGAATTATTGGCCCGTGATCGATTTCTTAAATTTCTCTCGCTAAGCGTTTCGACACACCTCCGTAGGCCTTCTTCAGTAGAAAAAAAGAAATAAGGATACCGTTCGCAAGGATGACAGGCTGAACGCACCTCACAGTCGAGGGATTTTGTTTTATTAACAGGAACCAAAAAGCCAAAGAGCACAACAGGTGCGCTTTTTTTTCTCCTCAGGACCTCGAATTTCCTGATCTTTAACATAATATGCTCCTCATAGAGAATTCGCCAACTATTGCAACGGCTATCGGGCATTATTGGTTGTTCCTCAACTGTGAGGTGCGTTCAGTCTGTCATGTTTGCGAACATTTTCTTTCTTTCTTTTTTCTACTGAAGATGGCCTCCGGAGGTGTGTCGAAAGGTTTAGCGAGAGACATTTAAGCAACCGACCGACCACGGCCCAACAAGTCGGTATATAATAATTTTAATAGTAAAACGTGTTTTGTTTACACAAAGCTCTGTACATTGACTTTAATGGATAATAAATGAAATCAATCAACACGAGTAAATGAAAACAATCTGTATAATTGTTTTTAATGGATAATAAATGAAATGTTTGTTAATACAATTAACTTGGAGTATGTGTTCGCTAAATAGCGGCCACTGTTTGTGTAATCTAAACCGTGTCCTTGCTCTCAACGTACTTGAGACAGACTATGACAAATGTTTTTTGGAATTAAAGTTACGAGTGTCTTCTGAATCACAATTCTGTGCGCTTGTGTTGCTAACAGTTCAGCCGAAGGCTGAGAAGGGTTTAAACGCCCTGGAAATCTCACACTCAGCTAAAAGACCGTAATAATATATCATTTTATTGTCCTCTTTGGCAGGTCTAAATATTATTTATAATATTCGTTGAAATGATATTAAGAGATGGGTGACAATAATATTTGTTCCCTCTATTTTGTGTTGACCCCCCCCCCCCCCACCCTCGGAAGGATACTCTGCCCACGCCCATGTTCTTCTGATTCTTCTACAGTCCAACGTGAGCTCGGGTTCCAACACCAATCTTCTCCAATGTCTTCTATCCGTTTGGCATGTCACCGTAATCCCTCACATCCATTCTTCTGAGATCTTCCAGCACGTCATCCAACCATCGTATTCTAGGTCGTCCCCTCTTTTTGCTTTTATACACTTGCGCCCTCAGGATTTTCTTTGGATACGCTGATCATCCATTCGTTCTGTCTGACGCAGCCATTGTATTCATTAATCCTTTACGAATCTTACAGTGTCCTTGTACTTCAATAGCTTAGCCATATCCTTGTTATTTGTTATTCTCCGTTCATCATCTTCCTTAACCGGGCCACAAACACGCCGTACAATCTTTCTTTCAAACCTTCTCAGTGTTGTTGCTAATGTCTAATGTCTGCGTCTCACCTCCATAAACAACAACCGGTCTCATAAATGTCTTGTATAGTTTCATTTCTGTGTTGTGACTAATGAGTTTGATTTTCAATTGTGTACTGTTATCATCCTATCCCCTGTTTCCTATTCGTATCTTGTCATGTCTCGTCGTGTTTATGCGCCCTTCATTATCTGCCATGTTGCCCAGGTGTTTGAACTTATAAACTACATCAAATGAATGACCCTCTACGCATAAATTATACAGATTTCTTATCCTTTCTGATGCAGAAATTAGCTCACGCCCATGTACTACGATAAATTATGCGTAGGCCGTAGTATACATTATATCATGTACTTCTCCTCTTTAAGGATTAGGTTATATAAACCTGTCCCGGCACCCATCTCATCCTCGGGCGACCCACGCCCCTTCTCTTCTACCAATGCCTTTATAGTAAAGTGCCGCTTTCGGGAATCGACCCTCTGCCATCAGTCCGAGGCTGCTTTGGATGCTACAAGTATTTTCAAGTTTTACATGAACAGGTTGCTACCCTGTTGCACAACCCCCTACCAAGAGGACCAGAGACTCGTCTGTCAGGGTTACCATACCTTAGCCGAAAGGACCCTATTCTGATACTGAAAGTTTCTTAGTATTTCCAGTGCTCACCTATCGGCATCAGTGAGCGCTCTAAGATTCTAAGCCACCCAAAATTAAGAAATTAGAATTGAAAAAGGTTTAGCCCCCGATTACTCTAATAGCGTCGGAGTCGGAAAAGAACAAGAGGCAGTCAAGAGAGACTAGATAGAAAAGACTAAAGGAAGGGATCTCACCCAAGACTAGTTGAAGCAAAGTGAGAATCCAGCTAGGGGACATCGGGATTGTCAAACCCGTATCCACAAGATCTTGATCCCTGAAAACTATATTGTGCACATTTTATATAATTAAATAAACAGTGTATCGTGTCTACTGTAAACATATTATAACTTTTACATTTTGTACAGTTAAATAAACAGTAAAAAGTAAGGCATGCTTTATCAGTTCTTGAACTTACGCGGTTGTGCCTTGAGAGAAGCTCTCCAAGATTGATCACTTACAGCTTAAGAAAGCTGAGTGAATGCGTACAAGTACCTGTACCACCACAACAGGAGTCCGCAGTACTTCGATTTCTCTCCACTTCACACCGTTCTGATAATAATTTACAGACGGACAGGTTTCGAATAACTAGTTTTTAATTCGTTTAACATTTATACGTCTCGGCCGGCATACCTACCGGGCATATTGCATTTGAAATCTGCGCTAATTTTGTACACGTGGGTTTAGAGAAAATGTTTGGTTTTTGTTTCACGATGGGGGGATTCCACGAGTCAAGTTTCGATTTCTCGATCGAGAGAGCGGTCGGTATCTCGTAGTCTAGTCGATACATCGACACGCGAGTTTGACTGTTTGGTGATAAGAGATGATTTCTGTGTTTTTTGCACACTGGATTGACAACAGAAAGATGAAAATGTGTTAAAATTGAGTGTAAAGATTCTACAGTTTCAAGTGTCCACTGGTTTTTTTTTTCAAGTGGGTTTTTATGTGATTGTGAACGGCGTCTTGTGCAAACCGATAAAATACGAATTAAAGCAATGGCAGACATAAACGCTGTTTGACGGTAACCTGTATACTGTGGTGTAATTTGATTTTTTCTGTTCCACACTTCACGAGTGCGTGACAATCGATACTTAACGTTTGAATGATTTCTTTAGACCGGGGAATCAATCCGAATGTGGCAGTTTTCGTACGCCATAGCCAACTGACGTCTAAAATTATAGTTGTGTTTTCGAATCCGAAAAACAGTGACAGTGTATGTATGGGCTCTTTAACTAAAAAGACAATAATAAGTATTTCAATCTTTAATGCTACTTACATTTGTAGAATCTAATTTTGCTGCTGTTCGACTGATGAAGCGTCGTCAGAAAGATTACTATTATGTCGTCTGCAATATACGAGTGTAGTATGTAATTTTGATTTTTGGTATTTCTATTTATTCAGTATTAATTTTTCCATTCGTTTTTTTTAGATAATACCATATGTATTTACAGAATAGAGATTAATGTGTATGTGCTTGTTCGCCTATAATTTGAATTAATATTTTTGTTAATTGTTTGTGTAGAAAAATCCGTTTCCTTTATAATTATATGTACACTTACTGATTATATTTATATATATATATACATTACATGGTTGTCGCGTAGAGGTGTTTACAAGCAGGTCAAGGCATATGGAGGGCCGCAATGCCATGGAGTAGAAGTACTCATAGGTGATATATATGTGATTCTATTACTGTTTTATTTCTTAACCTAATTTACTGGTTATAACAACGTGCCATAGAATAAACATCTCCTTTGCAGACATTACCTCTTCGCCTGTCTCCATTTTGTCGGGATGTCCCTTACTTGTTATAATGACTCGGTAATTTGAAGTAAACACAAAGTCGGCTTATTTTATTCATCAGATTTAGTGACACCCTTGTCTGTCGTCTTCCTGTATTTCCGTGTCTGCACGATTACCGTCCGTTTTGTTAAGTCGAAATCGTCCAAACGTCCTGTCCATGTAAACCATGAAACTATGAACTGTTGTAACACTTCATGTTGCCTTCTGTTGTGTGATATTTTGTTTCCATATCAGTGGTGTAACAAGATCTGCTCGGGGGGAGGGGTGAAGGTCAGACTCGTCATTTTCCTCAGGAAAAATGAGTTACTCAACATTCTCATCATCATCGTCATCATCACCACTCCAAGGATTAGGCCTTAGACCTGTTCCAGAACCCATCTCCTTCTCGGTCTACCGACATCTCTCTTACCAGTAGGTTGGTAACCCAAGGCAGCCACAGATAGACGGATTCAAGCCGTGCGATTCAAGTGTTCACACCATCTCCTTCTATGGTCTTTAATATTCTTCACCATATAATTATACAATTATTTGTAAGTTATTTTAACGCACGCAACTGGCATATGAACAGGCGTACATGAAGTGGTTATGGAATTTCACTAAAGTTTTTAATAGCTCGAGGGGAGGATTGATCCCCGGCCCCCATCGTAGTTACGCGAGTGTTGGATATTATTTCAGAAAATGTCATGTTTGTAATAACTGGGTTCAGGTTATTGTAGACTGACCACAAACACTACACAGTGGTCACACCAGTGTCCTTAGTGTAGGGATGTGTCCTGGAATGATCAGAATCACTTTCTTGGCCGCGCTCGTGACTTATGACTTACTCTGGTGGTTGGTGAGCAGTTTGTAACGTTTTGCTAGTGGTGTCTGTCGTCTATAGCAGTCGATCTCAACGGATGTGCCTTTATGATGTCCTTGGTACAAATACTTAATCTACTCTCATTCGCTGTCAATATTGAAAAATAAACAAGAGAAAAATAGTTAAGAGCTTAAACCTAGTATTTTAAGGGGTATTTGTTGGTTTTTGCAATAAGAGTTTGATTTATTCATGAAAAACCTGAGCTATTCGTGACTCCGCAGTATACTCAGTGCGCGGTGAACAAAGATGTTGAGAACCGTCTACAGCCTTATGACTTCCTGTATTGAGAAGTTCATAAAGTTTGTCGCATTTTGTCGGGGATGACGTAGCTCTTCAATAGAAACGTGGGAACGTTTCCTCACCCATTTTCCCGTGGACGGTTAGTTTTCCAGTATCATCTAGTTTTGATTGTGTCTCACAAGGCTTAATATTCTTTGCTGAACAGTTAACCAGTAGGCAGTAGGTAGTGGTTATCATTAGTTCAGTGGTCTGTGGACGGTTCACGGAATCTGTATCACAGTGAGCAGGCCGATATTGAGGGATGACTTTAAAACCGAAATTTGTAGTTGAGAACAGCATTATATGTTCCTTTAGATTAATAACTCTTCAAGTTTATATTTTCTTGCAGTTATAATACCAGGTAGCCTACATTATTCACAGTTATAGACCTACAAGATTTTTTCTGCAAGTATGATATATTATTAGTTTCAAGTAGCATCATCAGAAGCTATGGCATAGGTCTGTTTAAGGAATAATCTATTTGAAATTCGATTTAAATACTTCGGCTCTTGTAGTGTCTGATCATCAAGATTAGACACACTTATTAACACCTACGCATGGCTGTATCAACACCTACATTGAAAATTTAATGTTTATGTTTTATTGGTCTGGATAATTTGTAATAATATTTGAGATTTTAAATGATTCACCTGTTTTGTTTTTATTTGAATTTGATATAAACATAATACTGTAACATTTTGATTGTATAATACTGAGTATATAGTAAAACAATTCAAACTAACGTGATAATTCCAAATAATTCGAATCATCCACCCCAATATAAAATGGCTACATTTAATTCTTCAATATACCGAATGCTTAGTATTCCATGAGGTGGCAAAGAAACAGTTTATTTATTAATGCAATCGAATAAATAACAGTAGGTAACGGATAAAAAAATAAAAACTATTAAGTATAAAAATAAAAACTATAAAAATTAGAAATAAAAAAATTACTAAACCGAACATAACAAACATCTAAAAATAAGAAAGTAATGATAACACAAAAAATAAAGCATTTAAGGATGCAAACATAAACATTCTTATAACACAGGTAACATAGTTTTCAATAAAGTAAAACCTAAAACTGAAAAACCGAAATTTCAAATAAAAATGGAATACGAAAATTAGATTACAATAAATGTTATCTAGAAAGAAAGGAAGAAAAAGTATGTGATAGGTACCTTCAACATCGGAGTGCATTTTTAAAACCTCATGTCTACAAGCCTAATTTAGCTATACACCGTTTAAATAATAAATATAAATTTCAAGGCATTCAGTACGTTGAACTAATCAAACGCGCACAGAAAGATCACAAAATGAAAATACGGTGAAATCCGTATATCGAAACAGTTATTCATTAATTGGAGAATAAATGAAAATGAAAACTAAACAAGACAAATTATTTACTATCTTAAATAGTATTAAAAATTATTCTTATAAATAAAACATGAACGTTACAGAGTTCAATGTGACCGTTAAAAAGAAAATAATTAGACAAAAAACGTTTATAACGATCGAAATTTGTATATCCAAATTCGGATCGATAACTCGTTACGTATATCTTAGCTTCTAGTGATGCAGTTTTTTACCTCGAAACGTACGTAAACTAATAATATAACCTACTTGCAGATGAAATCTTATTATAATTGTGAATAATATAGTATATAGGCCTATTATGTATTAATATGCAGTGTATATAGCATATAATTAGTATTCATAGTAAGGTCTGGTGTGTGTAATGTTTGTGTATAAATCAGTCTGGTTAATTTATCTGTGGTTATCGAAATTGCAACTTTGTCATAAGTTTTTTGCGGGACTAGAATTGGTTCCGATCGAGGTGTTTCGGAATCGTCAACATTGTCAGGTCCCAAACGAAGGCCATCGCGGTAAACGAGGCCGTCGCTCAGGACTTGATAATGGACGAGACATCAAAAGGCGTCATTTGGTACGAAGCACCGGCAGTAACTTATGATAAAGTTGGTATTTGTGTACATTTGATTGTCTGTTCGCGTATTTCGTTAGCTACCTATATCTTACGTAAATGCTTATCTGGAGTAAAATACCACAAAATGTACGACTTTATGTAGGTTTAATATATGAGTATGTGGAAATATCGTGAGCGGTGCTGAGTAAGTTTTCCTGCCAACGTGTATTGCGTATTTCGTGGATTATTACAATATTGTGTTAGCCGCGTCATTGCTGCTGAAGGAGGCGTAATCTGTGGGCAGTATTACGTATCCGTACTTTTCCTGGTAAATCTGTTGGTTATTACGGGGCTTAGCGATGCGCTGCACGAATATTGTTGCATTACGCGTTTAGTCCCTGCCATTAGTTTGAATATACTCTTTTCAGGAAAATCTCTATGTTCTTCTGTTTCTTCATCTTCCGTCAGGGACTAGGCGAATCGCCTGTTCCGGTTCCAAAGAAAATACACCCACTTCACCAACGCTGCGTGGGTCGTCCTATACTTATTTGCCCTACAGGATTGTATTGCCAAAGAATATACCAAATTGTAATGCCAAAGAACCTCCCCCCCCAGAACTGCTCGCCACCATCGTCATAGAAATAGAAACACCTAACTCCCAACTTGAAACATACTCAACCTGCCTTCCTTCCTGATCACATAACAACTTAAATTTTCCCTAACTTCTGACCATGTCTTTAGCCCTCTTCTTTGTGTCCCCCGCCTACCTTGACGCCTCTCTGTCGCCTCCTTCCAGCTTTGGTGAAAGCTGTCTTGGCCGCGCTCATATATAAACTAAATTTAATGGCATTTTCATCAGCCACTTCCTTTACCTATATGGCTACAAACTACATCTACACAGAAATACACCCACACGCACTACTCTACCTTCAGTGGGCCTGCCGCGGTGGCGTGCGTCTCCACACATCCTACCATCTGTTTGAAGGGCGTTTGCCCCAGATCAGCCCGAAGCTTGTCCTTCTGGACAAGTCTCAAACGTCACGAAAAGAAAGTATTGGGAAACTTCCTTGGAGCAACCTCCCATCCATCCGGCATCCTATTCAGACGAGCAGTCCATCTCTCTTTTTTTTCCGCAATGCGGAAATCTTGGACACTAAAAATTGTCAACTCTTCGCGTACGTCTTCACTGTAGAGTTATCTCTTCGGTGGAGTCTTTTAACGTATCGCAAGAATCTCGTGTCCCAGTAAGATATCTTACTCAGATTTCGCTTCTTCACTGGGATCCAAGTTTTAGAACCATACAATAATACTGGTAAATGCATCACCTTATAAAAATGTAGTCGAGGCACTTTCCTCGTCCTCTGATATTTTACCCCTGATGTTAATCACAATGCTTGTACGTTTTTTCCTTCACATTACTGTCAAATGTCTAGACATTGATTTGAAGTGTAATATGATCTTTCAGTTTTTCGGGTTGTCTGTGTGGGGTCTCACGATAACATTTGAACCCATCAACCGATTTTCGTAAACCTTGACGTGCTTGTCCATACTTTTACCCTACAAAACTCTATTGTTTTTTAGATTGATCCCTCCGAAAATAGAGGGGAGAAGGCAAAAATGTGGAAATTGTGAAAATCGAAAAAGCTCATGTGCTGTATCAAATTAAAGGAAATTAAAAACAAAATCTGAATATAACGTTCACTTTTAAAAATTTCAAAGTTTTCGGACGTCAGGGTCCAGAAAAGGGTGAAAAATTGGATAAAATCGAAAATTTCATGTGGAGTGTCAAATAAAAAGAGTGTTTTAAAGAACACTACACTGTATGTGTTGTTGACTTTTGGAAATTAAAATTTTGGGACCCCAAGACCTAAAAACAGAGATCAAAATTTTCCAAAAATTCAGCAGGGTGTCAGACTAAAAGGAACTGTAATCCGTATGTTTCGAATCTTTAGAGTTTACTGTATGAATGTGTGCTCTAAAATTGTTATATTAACTTATAACTAAAGAAACAGTGGAGAAATCGGGACTTTGTCAATTTTTCCCATAATTAAAAATTATCTAAAATCGAAATTTATGTAATGTAATACTAAATGTACATTTAGAAAGAGAAAAAGATATATATATATATATATTTGTATGTGTGAGAGAGTGGGAGGAGAGGGAGAGGTATAGTTTGTACATTCCTCGATTGGATTCTGATGTAAACAAAACCGTGAGTTTGTACTTGAACCGGATTGATTAGCTGAATAGTCGCGTCACTAACCATCCGCAAGAAAACAGTAGTTCGCAACTGACTAGTGTTAATTGGTTAAACTATTTTAAAATTGTAATCAACAAATTTTTTCTTAATACAACTGGGATTAATATAACTAAAAATAAGGTAACTGAACTTATACTTCATTGGGTTATTTTGTGTTGTTAAGAAACTTTAAATTTGTCTCGTACCTGCCCTCTGTATTGTGTCACTCTGCGTAGCTTACATCAGGATCCACTCTAAGAATGACCGAACTATGACTGAGAGAGGGTATGAGTTTGATACTCGGGGATTGAGGACGGAGAGAACGTATTTACACATGTAGAAGGAAAGAGACATACGTATTGACAGGCGGACAGAATTAAGTTAACAGTGAAAGACAATTAGGCAAATAGGCCAGTAAGAAGCAGACAGACGTATGTAGATTAACGAATAAAAAAGTCACTTGCAGTATCGTTTGCTGTATGGTCATATTAAGGGTGCCAGCCAGCGGCTAGGTGACTTGGCGGTGCATACAAGGTCATTACATGCAGGTTAATTGCAGATTCGTTAATGAAACATACATACTCCGTTATAGAAATTGCATCTCATTAATCTTATAGCACTTGCTGGGCTCGTTAAGAGTGTTAAAGTGTACATGCAGTCATCAGATTAGCCGGTTGTGTGTGTGTGTGTGTGTGCGCGCGCGCGCGCGCGCGTTTACCAATTCAAGGTTCGACATCTTTCCAAATACGGCATAGAGAATGTGCCCGTGTAAACATCGACTTCATTGACCATACAACAAGGTCTCAGCATTGATGACCACCCTGCCTTCTCTCAAGGTGGCCGCGCCAGTCGGTGTTTGAATTTCACTTCTAGCGTATTAATCTTTAAAACGCGTCTCGCCGCCCACTGATGGCCATTCCCAAGATTTTATAATCTTCCACGACTTTTTGTGTGAAATGCTGATTTTTAAAATAAAAACCAATTCAAACAATACTACACATACATCGTCCAATAATTATGTAGGAAGAGTTCCCACTGAATTTAAATTCGTTTATTTATTTTTAAATTACTACTAAGCTTCCTGAACTGCAGAACTCGTCACTATTTTGAACGAAGTACCGGTACATTTATTATTACATACATTTTGTTGTTAGATAATTTTTCAATGATGGGTAAAATTATAAAACTCTCGATTTCTCTACTATTTCTTTAGTAATAGTAGTCTATAACAACTGTAGAGCACGCAATCATACAATAAATACTGACAATTTGAAACATATACTTCTGGGTTATAATTCTTTTTAGTCTGACGCTCTGGTAGATTTTCAAAATTTTTCTAATTTTTTTATCTTTTTTTTTGTGACCTCTGGGATCCCAGAATTTTAAAATTTTCAAAACACAACACTCCATTTAGAAGTTAGTTTAACTTCTCCTTAATTTGATACCCCACCACATTAATTTTTTAGATTTAATCAAAAAATTTCACCCATTTTTTGGGGCCTAACATCAAAAAAGTTTGAAATTTTAAAATATGAACACTATATTCTGATTTAGTTTAAGTGCACATTAATTCCATATCCCACATGGCCTTTTACGATTTGTTCACAATTTTGACGTTCCTCATTCCCCCCCCCCCGTATTTCTGGAAGGATCATTCTTAAAAACAATAGGGTCTTGTAGGGTAAAAGTATGAACTCGCCTCCAGAGTTTTACGAAAATCGGTTGTAGCGTCCAAAAGTTATCGCGAGACATACCTCGAATAGATTGATAGACAAGACAACTATCATGTAGGCAGACAATGTCCAGTCGAAGTGAGCATTCGCTTCGCTCTTTCAATTAGTTTCTTCATTTTCATTACAAATACGCTGAATAATGACGTGCGTGTTCAAAATATCATGTTTGGAGGGTCTCCGGTTGTGTGCCAGTAGATCTTTACATTTCGACAAACCCTTTGCTACATCGTAAGAGCGTCATGTAGTGAGAGTTTTGAGCCGTTGCCATGCCATCCGCATCAGTACTTTTTGCACCAAGTTCAGCACTTTAACCACGTTGATATATTATAGGGCCACTGGAATTCGGTCAAGGACATTTTGTAAATATACTCTATTTTTCCAGCTACTTCGGCCTGTGCTACAGTAAATAACTTTGAACGTCGCACAGTGGGGCCAAAAACCTAAAAGCTGGCCAAAAGTCGAAAAATAAAGTTACTATTTAGGTCGTTTGAATTATAAGGATGGTTAGGGCAACAGTCCAAGATTCAGCGTGTACAGGTGAATGGTCGAAGAAACTCTCACCAACCCTGAAAAAAAAACAGTTGTAAAGAGACCTTCTCGCGAGGAGCACGTTCAGCACGCAGTGGTGAGTCGACATTGCGTCTCTGTTAAAAGTCCTAGAAACTCGAAAAATCGTCCGATTTTAATTCTGTAAAATGGAATCATTAGCTAAAAGTACGTAGACATCACATATCTTACGTTTCATGAAAGTTAACAAAAAATAAGCAAAGTGGTATATGCAAACTTTTCTTCATGTTTCGAGGCTAGTACAATCATCAGAATCAGCCCTTATCTCGAACACGATTTTTTTGCCATTACCATAGTTCCATTTCCTTATGGAACGTGGAAGTAAAAATTAGTTAATTCATATAAAAACACCTGAAGACACAGAATAATTCTGTGAAACATACGTCAGGTGGAAACACAATAATACTCGTATAATTCGATAAATTTTACTTGGCAGAAGTATTTATAAATTGGAAGAATATTTATAATACAAAAAACCTGCAAGAAATACTGGAAGGCTTTCGCACAAAATATATATGAGCACTTCATTGAAATGTAAAATTTTGATTTAAACATTTTTTGTTGCGTGCTTATCCATGTTCGGTGTCAAACTGTTAAGGAATTATGTTGTCGAAACGTGACATGTGTAAAGACATAACAAAATTATTGCGTGTATAAGTCAAGGATGTTCGGTTGGTGTACGTATTATCGGTTATTAAGGTTAGTATGCAGTGAGTGTGCACCTGTTGCAGTAAGCAGGTCGTTTCGTTACGACCGGTTCTCGCCGCACTGCTGCTCCTCACCTCTTGGCATTCTGTACTCTACAACAGTGTCTCCGTATTTCCCTGTTGAGGACTAGAGATGGGCCGATATTTCCTATAACAGGTATTTTGGAACGAATATAACGGTGACTGAAAAGTCGAATTACCTGTTCCGATTACTTGCGGCCCCGCGGTTCCGGATCGGGGGACCCCTACGCAACTAACGAGTAAACAAGTACACAAGTAACAACAAGTAAACGAGTACTACGAGTATTAGGAGTATTACGAGTACACTATTTTGGTGATGAATACTTGATTCTGCGCATGTGCCGATTGCCATGCAGGTACGAAACGAAGCAAAAACAGCGAGGTTAGGAATATCTCTATTCCAAAGAGGCGAAGCTGTTCTTAATAAATGAAAAATATTCATACTGATGTTACATTTATTCTCGTGTGTTGAGCAGACATGTAATACATATAATAATAGCAAATTATATATTATACTAGCCACCAACTTGGTAAATTTAAAAAAAATGAATTTTATTGTGTTATAATCTACAGAGTGGCTGATAGGCCATGTAATACTTTTTATTAATGTGATTTCGGAGTTGATTTTAACTTCACTGCACATCTCAAGTAAATTTTTTTGACATTCTTTGTTGTGCTATTACGTGCACTCTAAATTTCATTGCCTGAGTTTCGCAACTGATTTGACTAACCAAAATTGAATCAATAATTAAATATTAAGTCGGTGTCAGTTTGTTTACTCCCAGTGAAAACTTAAAATTAGTATTCCCAAAGGGAGATAGGCCTATAAATTCTCTTGTTTCTTATTTTCTTTTAAACAGTAACAGCTTAATAAAGTCGCAGTGTAAAATAATACTGTTAATACTTTTAGTTTCAATTTATTTCTTATAACAAATTATATAATACAGGTATATGTATAATACATATATAATGACAGGTATTTGTACGTGTTATTTTTTTGGAACGGTTTGGTTTGTACCTGTTATTTTCAAATACTAGTTTAACACACCTCTATTGAGGACCTATGGTGACCGTTAACTTCACGTAGTAGACACCTCGTCAGTTAAAGGTTCCTCTCTTATCCTCGATCTACTTACAGGTTTGCTCCTTTTCCTGGTTTTTTGCAACCCCTCGAGATGCGCATGCCATTTCATACTGTTCGTTTTAATTTTTTCATTCCGCTCAAATATTTGAAGCTCTTCTCAATCGCTGTGTTCTGACGCCTCTCTGGCTGCATTCTTATCTGCTATCAAAAATGTCAGCCCGTGTGCTTCGCTGGGAATCTCTCTTGTACTTCGTTGTAATCAAAACTTAACCCTGTTAGTCTCTATTAGAATTGTAACATCGTCGCTTTCTTTGTTTTATTTTTCAAACATTAGCTGATCTTTTCATGTATATCGTTTCTACGTTTTTCTTCTACTTCTTTTCTTATTGTTTTTGTTAACGAATTAATAAACGTGTGTTAGTTAATAGTAGACTTTTAAATAAATCGATATTGTTGACCGTCGAAAGTGTCTCCTTTTAAGCGTTTTCAGCTTCTAAAGCATTTTACCCCACTTTATTTCAACCACTTCATCCTACAATAGGGCGAAACCGTAGTCCCTTCTACTAATTTTCCCTTTCGTCGATATTGGCTGTGCTGTGTAACACCAGGTTTTTGTTATTTCTTCTCTGTTATTTGGCTGCACTGGCATAAATTGTTGGTGGATCTGTACGTAGCATGTCTCAGAAGCAAAGGAGAAATTATTGTGTCGTGAAAACAAAAACACATGAAAAGAATGACACAGGAAAGATTGCCAAGGAGAGTTATGGAATAGACCCCACCTGGAAGAAGGAAAAGAGGAAGACCATATATCACCTGGATAGAAGAAATTCAGACTATGTTGAGGGAACGAGAAATTTAAGATCTTTGGATGGACAAGCAGCAGTGGAAGATGAGAATTCAATCACTTCTGTAATCTTTGGTTCCGAAAAGTGTGTAAACATTGTACAGCCGGAATAATAATAGTAAAAGAAAAACAATCTTCATTCTATCGGCGACGACGCGATCCGATCCGATTCCAGCAATAAAATCTTATTTTTGCGAATTAAAGTCAGTAAACTGTTGGTCTACCTGTGCAAAGACGATGGTTCAAACCGTAAAGATACGAGATTAGAGGAGTCAATACTCCTAGGGGAAGGGGGTGGAAAAAGGCAAAGGGTAAGGGGAGTGTTTGAGCGAAAAAGGCAAAGATAAATTAATAGGCTGTGCTTTCGTTTTCTGGCGCCTGTGTAATTAGTTCTTTGATCCCACTCGAACGTCGTTATTACCAAGTGTTGAGTAGTTGTCATTATTACAAAAAAGGGATTGAGCCCCCCCCCCCATTTCCTGGTCGCTGTATATTAAAGTGTTCCGGAGTTAAGTTATTGAGGTGCGGTTATTTACTCTCGGCCGATTGGTCGTAAACTGCTTCCTGTTAATCGTTCCGCTTTAATTACCGACGGTTTAATGACTGCCACATATTGGTATCCCATAAACCGGCCGTGTACTATACGGTATTGTACGCGTATTTATGTACTGTTATCGCTTTGTCTTGTCTTTACGGCTGTGTAGCGCAGAGTTGAGACAATCGTGTGTGTATAGCTGCAAACGGAAGTAGTAAATTTTAAACAGAAGAAGATCGTCCGTCATTCCGCAGTAATCGAAAGCGGATTTTTTATTTATTCAATTATTATTTTTCCGACTGTACAATGTTTATACATTTTCCGGAACCAAAGATTACAGAAGTGATTGAATTCTCATTTACGTTTATTGAATCCATCCGGCATGCAGTCTATTTGGTTTTTTAACATTTTTTTTTCCAATGAATGCGGTTGGCCAATTGCATTGACCCCCGACGTAGAGGACCAGGCAATTTTTAATCAAGGTTTACTTCCTTTAGCCTTTGATAAATCAATATCCAACTACAAGGCAGCAGCTGATAGTTTTGGTCCGCCCCGGGTATTTTATTTCCCCGGTACCCACCATATCTGGTGATGATACCCCCTATACGCCACCTGGGGAGGCGCCCTATGAGACACTAGCAACTCCACACGGGATTTATTCAATTAGCAGTCAGAAAATACAAGTACATTCTCTGCGCTAGCGTTGAGGAAACGTCCAGCAACAAAAACTTGATTTGTTTTATATCAAGTCATCTGCTCATAGTCTCATCAGCGTTCTGTCGTTTCCTCTCTCATCAAGTGGTTGTAATTTGCAGTGGTGCACCGCTTACCTGCTGACTGGTCTGTACGAACTAGAGGTGTGCTAAACTAGTATTTGAAAATAACAGGTACAAACCAAACCGTTCAAAAAAAATAACACGTACAAATACCTGTTATGCTTATATACGTATTATGCATATACCTGTATTATATAATTTGTTATAAGCAATAAATTGAAACCGAAAAGTATTAACAGTGTTACTTTACTTTTAAGCTGTTACTGTGACTTTATTAAGCTGTTACTGTTTAAAAGAAAATAAGAAACAAGAGAATTTATAGGCCTATCTCCCTTTGGGAATACTAATTTAAGTTTTCACTAGGAGTAAACAAACTGGCATAGGTTTAATATTAAATTATTGATTCCCTTTTGGTTAGACAAATCAGTTGCGAAACTCAGGCAATGAAATTTAGAGTGCACGTAATAGCACAACAAAGAATGTTAAAAAAAATGTACGTGAGATGTGCAGTGAAGTTAAAATCATCTCCGAAATCACATTAACAAAAACTACTACATGGCCTATCAGCCACTCTGTAGGTTATAACACAATATAATTAGCTTTTTCAAAATTTACCAAGTTGGTGACTAGTATAATATATAATTTGTTATTATAATCTGCATTATATATCTGCTTATCCAAGATTGTATTGCGCAAGAAAAAGAGAGTTAGATTGCTCGTCTGAATACGATGCCGGATGGTAGGTTGCCTAAGGAAGTTTGCCAGTACAAGCGATGCCGGATGGTAGGTTGCCTAAGGAAGTTTGCCATTACAACTAAGCATAGGAAGACGTAGGAAGCGTTCGTGAAGTGGACATAATCTTTTGGGTTGGGACCAGGTGATCAGCCTATTCCTTGACAGAAGAAGAAGAGACATTTCCTGGCACGTCCTTTCTATTCAGAACTATAAGTTCAGTTATAAGTACCAACGGTTAATTACTGTTTTTTTTTTGCATTAAAATGTTTTCTGTTGACAATTACGATCTTCTGCCCATTGGCCAAGCTTAGTTGTTTGGAAGATCGATCTGTTTTTACTTTTTTCTTTTTTTGTAGGCCTATAGTTTGTTTCCGAATCATTTTGTTGTCGATGTGCATTCGTAAATATTTAACTTTGTTCTCAAGGTATTTTAATATTATTTGTACGGGATATCCACGAGAAAGTGAACATGATATGTTTCTTCTTTCTTCTCTTTCGTCAAGGACTAGACCTGTTCTTATTCTCAGGATGTAGCCATCTTTTGCACGTGCGCGGGTATGTATAAACCTTTCGAAACAGGCTGTTTTCGTGCCTTCTCTATCTTATTGTGTTATAAAGTTGTTATTGGCCGCACAGGTATTGGAGCCAAAGGGTCGGAAATGAGATACCTGTTGTAAAACATTAATATCGGCAACAATATCCGGTCTTACAGGATATTTGCTCAGGAGAATCTGTTATACATAATAATTATTAAACGTATAATGTCATATTGTATTAAACTTAGCGTCTTCATATATTCACTGTGCTCTGAACACCATCATCACATTGTTGTATGATAACCAGAGCAATCATGCCCAAAATAAGAAGATGTTCAAAACCGAAATATATCAACAGTGTCTATATTTATACACGGAAATACAGGAATTCTTCATCGGTGGCGTCGTTTACAAACTTTTATAACTAGGTAAATTTATTTTATTTTTTTATTTATCTTCCTAATGTTAGTTGTTTCAACGTCACTTTCATGCATCCAGCAGACAGGAGTACTGTCGATCTGTCGTGTGATTTTTTTTGTCAGTGGTGTCCTTGATTAGAGACAATCTGGCACAGAGGTTATGCTTCATTTGGCAGAGACTAGTTTTATATTAGATCAAGTTTTTTTTTATGATATAGTTTGACTTAATTTCCGTCAAGGACGTGTAGCCACAGCACACTTGGACACGTCTGTGAGCGTGTTGAGCGAAACGAAACCATTGGCGACCGCCGCCAGTTTCTCTTTAACACATAATACGTGTAGTGCGGTGTCAGAATGTGGTCGGCCAAGCTACCCGCTTTTTTATTCGTTAAGTTTACTAGCGATTTTTTCGTCTTTTTTTTTATTTCGTTAATAGATTTCTCTGCCGCTTCTACGTATCAGAACGGTTGTGGACGCAAAGCGTGTGTATGAAGCATGAGTCAGTAGTTTCTACTCTAACCGACCCCGACCGTTAATACTGGTAGTGCATTTGCTTTCAAAGCCACATAGCTTAACCTGAGTTATTCACAACCACAGTTAACTCTCACATTTGTTTTGGTTTCCAGGTGTCAGGTCCCGAGGCCGTGGCCCGCTGTTGGGTATCTTCTTTCAGTCAGACATGTCGGTCAATCTCCGGTAATCTTTGTTCAGTAGTTGTTTTTTAGCTATCCAGCGACGGTGACGTAATCGCTGGTTTTGACACAAAATTTTTCCTTGTAGCTTTTCGCAGTATGACTATTGAATAATTCTTGTAGCATAGTTTCATTTCTGATGTTATTTTCCGTAGTACTAGACCTATGTGTTTTCTAATGTGTTAACTAAAACCTACAACTATGGCCTTTTTTGCACTTCTCTGGTAAGAACGAAGATTGTGGTACTTCTTCTCCACAACCCAGAGACTGTTGGGCTTGCAGTTTCCTTCTGTCCGTAGACAGTAATTATTTACGTAACCTTAATTATTTTGTTACTTAGGTAGTTAATAGATCAAGTATAACTGGATTGTGGTAATGGGTATAACATTACATTAATTGGATTTCGCTATCTCTGATGAAGATATTTTCGCAATAAAACATGAGAATATAGGTGCAAACGTAAAGAGTATCTGAATAGAATGCCAGACGACAAGATCTCCAAGTCAGTTCATTATTGTAAGCGCGTAGGTAGACACGCTGGAACACGTCGACATCACTGACGGAAGAATTTTCTGGCTGATGTGGCAGATTCTGTTGCCGACCAAAACATCGCGAAATTTGAATGTATTATGAATTGATCTATCTAATAATGGATTATAGCCTTAGTACGTGGAAACTCGGAACATAAAAATCAGAGGACCTCCAGTATGTCCGTGTCAGTTACGCTAAGGTAGAAAATAGTTTGCTTTGATAACAATTTTCGGAACGTCATGTACTTAGAATTGGCAGCCGTTCACGTTATCGATTTACAGATTTCTGAATACCGTTTGAACTTATTTGTGCGGCAGCTGTTATTGGCTTTATTTATAGACGTATCTGGGGAATCTGTTGCAACACGTAGTCCCGTCTGCGACATCGTCCTGTTTAAATGTATTAGTAAATAAGACTCATTAAAACTGTTGCCTGCCTTATAACGCTCGTACACTGTGTCGACAATAAATGTCGTATAAGTGTCGACATTTCTGTGTTAAATTTCGAGACTAGATTATTTAAAGATTAAAAAGTATCCACAGTACTAGTAGAACAACTCAAAGACGAGTGGGTGAATCAAAAACTAAATTCAGTTTATGGTTAAAGTCTATTATTATTTACCATATTTGTTAGAAACTGTCACAATGTGTAGAGCGAAATTATGTCAGGATACATGGAGAACCAGATGAGAAATGCACCGTTAGAGAAAAAATAGGGGTAGGTAGTATTGGGGTCACTACTGTTGAATTTTTTACAGGAGAGAGAGAGAGAGAGAGAGAGAGAGAGAGAGAGAGAGAGAGAGACTGGAAGGATAGTCATCATCATCATCAACCTCAAGGATTAAGCTTATCCTGAACCTGTTCCGGGACCCGCTTCGCTCTCAGACGTCCTGCATCTCTCTTCCCCATCGGTCTATATTCCATTGGTAGCACTGGAATCCTGTCACCCTTCACTCTTCCCAAATGTTACGCCACCTTCTTTTGTTGCTCCTTAGCTGTTCCAACAATGGGTCGACCCCCAGTTCCTTCCTTATATCCACACTCTTCTTTCTATCGAGAATGGTACAGTCCAGAGTACTCCTCGTAAACTTCATCTCCGCTGCCTGAATTTTTGCTTTGTCTCTTTCTGTCATAACACTGGCTTCATCTCCATACATCAAAACTGGTACCGCTACAGTGTTACAAAACCTTATCTTCGTTTCCTTCTTTGTCTTACTTTTAAGCTATCTGTTATTGTTCCACACATATTCCTAAATTTGTTTAATATTTCATCCAGATCAATTTCTGTCCCATATGTAACGTAACATCCCAAGTAAATGAAATGCTGGACTTGTTCCGTAATCGTTCCAGCTACAACTATCTTAGTTCTTATCGGTTGCTTCCCTCTGAATCCCATTGTTTTAGTCTTGTCCGCTGATATTTGAAAGCCATATTCATCTGCTATTCGAGTTAGTATATACATTGATTTTTGTAGTTTGTCCTCGCTGTCCTGAATTATTACCATATCATCTACGTACAAAATGGAGTTTAAAAACATTCCTTTCAGAAAAATCCCTGGGTCAACATAAGATTTCCATGTTTTAAACGTGTTGTCTGTATGTGTATTGAAAAGCGTCGGCGATAGCATCATTATTATTGGGAGATTAAATCGTTGTCTGTATCCCGTTGCTGTGTGCGTCTACTCCAGTTTTTACAATTCCTGTTGTGCCATCAGACCATATTCTGTTACAGAATCGAGTATGAAAGAGACGTGCGGGCCTATCTAAGTCTTCATTCAGTGTTCGTCTTCTTTCCATGAATTTTGCGACACGACAGTTACAATTTCACTACAACCACGTTGTTAAGATAACTGTGTAGACTTAAGTTCTTTTGTTTGATTTTCAGTTGGCATCATGTATTCTGTTAGAATTACAGTACTTCTAACTTTGATAATTCTACCGCTGTTGGTCTTCAGACACTAGATTAGTCAGCGTTGCGTTTTAGAAATGTAATTACTGACAGTAAAGCAGTGGTAAGAAGTGGAAAAGAGAGACACAGAGGGGGAAGATGAGAGAGAGAAAGAGAGAGAGAGGGAGGGAGAGAGAGTTTGTATACTGAATGATGCGTATTGAATGGAGAAAAAGTGAAACGCTAAGAATCTATTTTTGACATGCTTGGAAAAATAATATTTCTACTTTTTAAAATTCATAATCATTTTCGGAATATATTTTTTTAGCAGTTCAGGAATTTTAAGTGACGTCTACGCTCCCTCTGATTATCACTTTCGTCCTGTCACTATCTGTGCGTGTCTGTATATCGTTTTGTACTGTACATTCGCATGTCCCTTAATTGACAGCGTGAGAAGTTGACTACGTGAAAAAAATAAAAATAAATTGGTCAGAAAAATGTGAACGCAATCGCTTCCGCTGTAACGTTTACAGCCGGTAATAATATTAATAATCATATTAACGTTTTAGACAAATTAGTTGACTCGGATTTTTATAGTGCTTGTCTTAATTTATTGTGAGATCGCTATTCATTATTGCTCTGCGTCACGAGGACGTGGGAATATCGTTTGGGACGAAATTGTTTCCTGTTTGGCTAACCTGCTCTTGCTCTCGGAGACGAGACCGCGGTCATCTTGTTCTCATTCGTCGCCTTCCGTATCGATACATCGTTTACGCCCGTTACGTGAATTCTGTGAGATTCCTCCAGCGTTGCTACAGGCGACATTCGGATCTATTTTCCCGATATATTTCAGATTTTATATCGTTATTGATTATAGAAATGAATTTTACTCGGTGTCTGAAGGACACGTCTCTTCGACGCCTGTACTATTTTGTATTTGTCTTTTTGGCAGGTTTCTTCTTATGGTAACACTGAGCCTGAACCGTTTTTTATCCACAGTACATCATAAGGAAAGCAGCTGCAGCCTATATTTTTTTTTTACTGTACCCTTTTGAATGTTGGCTGTATTTGTAAGTATCGCATATATTTTTTGACAGACTTGGCCCCCTCCTCACACCGACATGTTAAGCACAAGATGGCCGCTGTATAACTGCAGCAAATCTCTCCCATGCGTCAACTTTCTTTGTGATCATTTTGGGTTCGTATTTGTGTTCGGGCGTGTAGTATTGTGTGACAACAGTAGATTCAGAGATGTTATAACGTGTAGATGGGAGGCCCAATGCTAGCCGCTACACCAGAGACAATAAGAGAAGCAAATGAGTGTCCTGTCCACAAAGTAATTTTTATTTATTTATGTATAATAGCCGTCAGAAATTACTATAATAGTTGCTGGCTTAGGAAATAGTTGTTAAGGTCCTCTTCTGGCGTGTCGAGACTTCTCCATTAAGAAGTCCTCTTTTACCGTATATCAAGTCGATTGGCTAATTTCTTTTCAATGTTGTGGTGTGATGCTCTTGCACAAGTGTTCGGATGAGAGGATTGTTGTTTTCTATTGTTTCCTACTTCGTTCGTGGATAACTTCTTGGACGGTTGGTATTCACAAATCTAGATGGAGCATGTTGTTAGTGACTTAACATGGTGCATCCGTTATTGCATGAAGAATTTTCAGTGGCGCATCTAGAATTAGGCATGGGGGGGAGTCCGAGATCGTGTCGGCTTCATACAAAAGAAAAAACGAGTTAATACTAATCAACATTACTATATTTAAAGTGGCTGAAATCCGCGTGATAAAATCCATAAATCAATCCCATTAAGTAAACGGTTAATAGCACAATAAAAATATGGTTTATTGAAACAATGTTAAAAGACACTTATTAACGGAATAGCTTTTCCTGTATTTCATATTTCAAACGTATACCCTAATGCTTTGTAATAAACCTGTTTGTATATTTAAAAATGAGCTACTACTACATTAGCGTACACATCTGTAAAAATAAAATAAAACAGCCTAAAAATTAAGAGATTAACAAAATTCGTCAACTTTATCCACCCTAAGGGGGGGTCCCGTTCGTCCCCGCCCGTAAATGCACCCCTGAGGATTTTCGATTATGCGTGTTGAATTATAATAATGTTAGATTTACTGGCACAACCCCAAAATTGTATAACTTATGTCCAATAGGCCTAAATACGGCTTTGTGTGGAAGGACAAAGTAAATGCGGCTCGATTACAGGAGACATCGTGTAGGTTAAATCTTGCAAGAGAACTGCATTAGAGCGGATGACTGACAAAGTGTAAATCTTTCGTTTAACCACATACAAATTAAACTGGTTAATGTAATTTGCGGTAATATGTTTCACTGTCTACACAAATTCGTATTGGTGTGACGAATTGATTCGGAGGACTGAATGGGAATGAACGATTGAGAAGGCAGTGGGACCATGCGTATTGTTTTCTTTGAACCGGCGTCGTTGTGTGCCTGTGTGAGAAACGTTAACCAGTGTATGTAGAAGGAAGAAGAACCACACGGGCGCGCGCGCGCACGCTCGCTCGTGTGAAACTGGCCGTGTTAGAGTTTAATTAGCGTATCGTAATAAGCCTGTAAATTTTTTTCTGTATTGTTTGGTGTGTGCGTCCAGGAGACAACGGTCAGTGCGTGGATGCGTCCCGTGTTGTAAGCAAATAACCTATAGTGTCTACTAAACTATAACATTCCGATCGAATATTACGAGTAACAGCTGATAGTTACAAAACTCAGCCGAGTGTGCAGAGAGTGTATTTTATTTATTTATTTATTTGTTTATGTAATCTTTTATTATGACAGTTTTTAATGAGTGGAACTCGTCAAAAAGTGTTTAAAAAAAGCTGGTTAACAAACTCATAAATTGGAGATACTTTATAGCCTATATATAAACTGCAAACAGTAACGCGAGTGATTAATCACTGATTGTTCGTGTTTCTTTACGATCAGTATCAGCTGATAACAAAACAGCTGTTCTTTTGTGTTTAATAAACCACTGTTGGTTTAGTACTACATAAAATAGCAATTTCCCTTTTGTTACTGTTATTTGTATCGTAATTTTGTGATCTCGTTTTCCAGTATTATAAAAATTGTAAACTGAACACTGTTGATTAGGAACAATAGAAAACTATAAAAACTGTATAGCCTATAGAGGAAATTTAGAGTGAACCTAAACTTCGAATTATTACCTTATTTATTGATCAACATTTAAATGTGATGCGTTACCATTAAATCAGTTGATTACAAAGAACTTCCGATCGCACAAGTTTATTTATTAAGACCGTGTATTAAGTTTTGTTATAAGTGGCTTTTTTATAGAGTGTATTATTACTATTTGACTTGCCAGAACAGTGGATTTCATAACATTATATGATAGTTGTGTTATAGTAAACATGTCCATATAGACTGTAATAGTACACAAGAGTTATGAATCTCGTCGCGGTCGATTATCTCGTGTTTTCGTTGGTTGCGTAATCGATTACCGCCAACCACTACAGAGCAATAAACTCAAAGTATTGGTACAAGTTGTATCATATTCTTTAAAAAATCGTGTAGTGTGCGTATAGACACTAGGCGAAAACCCACTGCATACATGATTCAGTATTTCATAAACAGTTACTCTTAAAAATATACTGATAATAGACAAGACGTGTAAACATAACAAAAATCGGCCACGTTTCACAAAAGAAAAGTTGTATTTTCCTGGAGTATCAACCTTGGCATCTATGTGAAATCTATTTTATATGTAACTTTCAGTAAGAAGTGTTGTTATAAACCTTGGAAGCGGTGTC